>CM024690.1:14583838-14598838 GCA_014182735.1 Corymbia maculata
CGGTCGAGAAGTACCATGCATGGTTGCCCCCGTCCTTTCTTTCTCTCGGTCCCACCCCGCAAGATATGGCTCAGCCAAAAAACGGCCCCGGCGCGAGCCTTATTTTTTAGTAAAGTCAAGCTCCCTAAAGACTAAAGAAATGGATTAATAAAAGGGGGACTTCTGCAACGGGCTATGCCACCCAAAGCAAGAACGGGAAGTCGCATCCGTCCCATCGCAAGCACCTACAATGTCATGATCACATTGGTTTACCCTTTTTTCTTTGGTAGTTCAACGGACGGTCGCCCCTCCAACAAGAAAAGGTATAAATATGGAAACTTCTCTGCCATTTAGATCGGAGAATTTATGGAGGAAATCGGGTTTTAAATTTCCAGAAACCGCACGATTGTATAGCCAAAGGGAATACGCCGCGCCTAAAATCATCCCAAGCGCTGCTAATGTGGCTACTAAGCTATTTCTTTGGAAAGCTCCTACTAAGATGGGAAATTCCCCGATAAAGCTGCTAGTACCAGGTGAACTCATATTGGCCAAAGTGGAAGAGAAGGAAATGGTAGAGAGATTCGGCATGGTGCTCACTGAACCTCCGTAATATCTAACAAGTCGAGTCTTATGTCGGTCATATAGAACACCAACACATAGAAAAAGGGCTGAAGAAACCAGTCCATGACTTAACATCGGTGGAATGCTACCTCCAATTCCCTGTATGTTCGATAGAGCCAAAGATTCCCCCCACTGATCGGAGTACGCCGATTACCCCCCGAACCGTACAAGATAGTTACCACCTATCATACGGCTTTCTAACTTCACTTCTTTTTCTGGTCGTTCCGCTCTGTCGATCGATGGTAGTATAAGAGATCTTTAACCCCACGAAATTTTTGACATAATGGTTCCTGCTTCCTACCCATAGTTAGCATCTATCTCCCGGGTCATACTTTAGTATCACATCGTAGACCCCGCCCCAACTCTATCTTCCAACTCAGTGAACCGGAACATAGTGCATAGGTACTCTCTTAGGAGGCGAGCGAAGCCGCCGATCCCAAGGCCGCTCTTCCTGCATCAGGAAGAGGGTAAGGCCTTGACCGCTCAATGCAGCGGGGACGAGACGACGTGACATACTACGATCACGTACAGAAGTGCTGCCCCGGCTCGGCAATATGGAACCTCTCAACTGCTCCCGTTCCTTTATGAGGTCCTATCGGGATCGGTAGGCCCAAGCCTTTCCCCTCCCCCTGACCGAGCAGTAATTCCCCACGGCTGACAAATAGGAGTTGAGGCCGTAAAAGAAAGGCACCGGCCCCCATCCCCCCACTGGGATTTTGCTTTCCTTATCTACGTGCGCACTGCGTCAGCACTGGCGAAAAAAAAGGGTCGGCTTTACTGAAGAAGAAGGGGGGCCGGGTGCTTGTGGGCCCCCTCTGCAGCAAGAGCTTGTTTGACCCCCACTCCCCTTTCCCGAGAGGGGGCCGCGCTGTCTTTCCACAGCGGCCGGCCAGTGGCGGCAGAAAACGAACTCGGGTGGGATCCGCGCGGTTCGCGTTTTCTTGTGTTGAGAGCCTTTCATTCTCTTATAGAAGCCCGCGTCCACGCCGGGGACGGGTAAAGCCCAGCGAAGCAGCAGGGAGCACTGAGCAATGGGGGAGATGAGGGCGACTCCGCCCATGGGTTGGACCACACCACAGGCTGAAGTCCTTCCACGGCAGGAGAAGGGCAGGGCAGCGTCCTCGTTGTCGGACCGGAACAAGAAAGGGAAGCTAGTCGTTGGAGAGAAGACAAGGCTCGTGGACTACGACTCCACAGAAGAGCCTTACTCTATAGAGGCGCTAGCGCGCTACAACTAGCACTTTGAAGCCAGCTGAAGGATGCGCGCTAGTAGCGCGCAACGGCTTTCAAGCTTGACTAATAGGGCTTTCTAGAGAGAAGTGAGTAAGGGGCTCGCTTCGCTTTTGTTGCGGAGCTCGCTGCCTTCCCACCTCTGCTTAGCGTTCCACTTGTGATCCTGGATGCAGTAGAGGATTTTTATAAATGCGCCCGAATGTTCCCCTCGAGAAAGAGAAAGAAGAGAATCAAGGATTGATTCTCTTCTTTCATGTGAACGGCTCTATCTTGTATCGAAAGGTTTTTCGTGCTATACACCACGTTGAGAAAGACCAACCTCTTATGTACCGTACAATTTTTGTACCTCGAAAGGGAGGTCCTCCTTATGATGCTACGGACGGCTGTCCGAAATGCAAGGGCTAAACTCGGACTCGGATAGGATAGGATTGTGCGTGCCGGGCCCTTCGGGTGTCCTATTTTGGCCGAGTTTACCGTACCTCCGGCCCAACTCTTACGCGACCGTAATATTTTGTTACGTTCCACCGCTCTTACGCCAAAAAGAAAAGGTTTCACACGAGCTCCCGTTCTGCGGCGTGGTGGCAGGACCGATAGGGGATTGGCTCCGGGTGTAGATAGGGTCAAATCTGCAGGGGTCATGCAAAGACATAGGCCCCTTCCCTTCTCTTTTGGATGAATGGAGTGGTTTAGAAGGCGCTTTCCGATCTACGGTCCCTCGGAGCGAAGGGTTAGGCAGGTAGTATGGGCCCTCTGACTTCCAGCTATGTGCTGTGCGGCTCCCGCGAAGCGAATGAAGGGAAGCTCTTCGAGCTTTCTCTGCCAGAGAGAGTAGAGAAGGGTAGAAGCGACTCGTCGTAGAAGCGATAGCTTCCGGGACGAAGCCAAGCCTAAAAGATCGACTTGGCGCAGGAGGGTAAGCATTCTGAGCTAGAAGGAGGCAAGCAAATGAAGGGAGGCATTACGGGCCGACTACTATACTATAGGCTACTTCTAGCTTCTATAGTGGGCCTTCCACTTTGGTGGAATTGTTGTTTGTATTGGTACTGAATGAACATATCAAACAAAGGCGAGCCCTTCTCCGGCCTGGGAAAAGCAGCGAACTCTAGAAGCTAGGGCGTTGTTCACCTTTGGACACGAACACTATTCAGTTCTCAGCGGAAACCCGCCTTAGAGATTGAACGTCGACAACTCTTATTGCCGTTCAATCTAAGAAAGCGCTGAGAGCTATAGCTTGTAGTGAGCAGCCCCTTATGAAACCAACCGAAAGCAGCCTTTCTTTTGTACTTAAGGTTGTAGTTAAGGTTTGGAACCCTTGCAACTATGATAGAAAGCCGTTTGCTTGTTGCCAAAGCCTTCGCCTTTCTTTTGAATCAAAGTAGGTCGCGACTGTTGTATTTGAGTCGGTCGGGGGAAGCTACCGCTTCGTAGACAGCTCCGCTTCCTCGTCTTGCTTCTGGAAAAGCTTATTCTACTTTGCTTGCTTCTCTCGCGCTTGCTTGCGCGAAGGCTTAAAGTCCTTTTCGCTAGGTCCAAAAGCTTCCGTCAAAGCGAAAGATCTGATCCAACCCGCATATTGAGCGCAGCTGATATGCGGCTACGGCTAGGCGATCATATCATGCCAAAAAACATTTTTTTTTGATAGAGAGAATCCCCTAGATATACAGATAGAATAGATGTTCATGGATAGACAGACATTCCATTGATTCGTTAGTTTTGGAGCTGAAAAAGCTCGTCGATCCAAATGAATCATTCTTCTGGTCTCTCTTCGCCCCCCGCCCCGAAACTGACCCACAGCACAACGCCCATTCGCTTCGCGCGCGGGAAGGCAACGAAGTTCAGTTCATGATACCGCAGCGCGGAGTGGAGCAGCCGCGACACGAAGTTCCTTACCTTAGCTGGATATCGCTGGTGCCACCTAAACGGTAGGTAGGCGGCGGATGTGTGACGTTTGGAGTTGTCGTTCGTGCACCTGTTCCCAATGGAAGAATGAGTGATCCGTTCCCCTGCGGATCATGGCCTTACCACTCGGTCCCCGATGGCCAGCGGGGGATTCGGTATAGCAGCTCACGGTCGTTTGCGCTGCGCGTTCCCGCTGGACTGGACACGTGTTAGCTGTAGGAAGTATGGTTCCGAAAGTTACTTCGGTTCGCCAGTTCAGGCTCAACTCCTCGCTTTACGTTAGCGGACCTAGAGGTCGGGCCGGGGCTCTGCGCTCTTTCTTTCTGTGTGGGACGATGCCGGGGGGAGAAGGGAATGCGTCGAGGCGGCCAACAACAACAACACAACTACATTTTGGCTTTTCCCTCTATGAGATGAGCCCAGTGCATTGGACCGATGGATAAGAGAACTGAGCTGGCCAAAAAAGCGCTTGGGCGCTCTACGTACGATGTAGACTCCATCAGATACATATAGATTTCTTTTCTTTCTGATGGATCAAGAATCGATAGTTGTCTCATCAATAGATAGAAAGAGGAGATTTCCTCTCTAGCCATTCCTACTCTTTCGATCTATCAGAACAGATCAGGCTATCTATCAATCGATTTGAAAATAGCACGTTCATATCGCTTTTCGTTCATTTCCGCCACGCCAACATAGATAGCCGCCATAATAAGAAGCAAGCAGGCGAAGCAGCTAGAAGCGCTCGCAACTAGTAACGCCCTTGAATTCTTATTCACGAATGAATTGGGAAAGCCAACAGAAAGATTCGATTCTTACTTCGTAGAGCCGGTGCTGCTGTTGCCTGCGCGTAGGGCCGTCCCCCACTCCCGTCCCGGGGCGCTAAGGGGCTTTTGTTTTTGGAATAGACGGCAGTGTTTTGCTGACGCCTAGAATCAAGCTTTTGTTGCGACATGCTATCTTTTCTCCCCCATTGCTAGTAGGTTGATGGGTCGCACGCCCGGCACACATGTTTTGGCCTTGTGTGTCCATAACTCAAAATAGGTGACCTAACGGCCGCCGCCCGACTAAACATACCAATAGTCACCAGATTCATATGGGCCACTGAGGAGTAAGCAATGATCTTCTTAAGATCGATCTGTCTTGAAGTGGTCAAGGAAGTATATATTATAGCAATCGCGCTTGGAGTATAAATGAAAGGAGTGGAACAAAGTGTCGCTTCGGGAAACATGGGTATTGAAAATCTTAAAAACCCGTAGGTTCCCAATTTTAAAAGAATTCCTGCCAAGATGACGGATCCTGCCGTAGGTGCCTCTACATGAGCTTCGGGTAACCAAATATGAACTGGTACCATAGGCACTTTGACGGCGAAAGAGGCAAAAGAAGCAATCCATAGAAAGATTTGGCGCCGCTCACTAAATTCTGTGGTTAATGATATTTGTAAATCGGTGGTTCCTGTTTGGAGAAGAATCAACAGAATAGCTAATAGCATAAAAACAGATCCAAGTAAAGTATAAAGGAAAAACTGATATGCTGCCTTGATCTTTCTTTGTCTCGAACCCCATACCCCTATAATAATGGTAGAGTAAGGGGTGGCCCCAAAGCGGAATTGACCGGTGGTGGTTGGTCGAAGCTCCAGTAGGTAGCCACTCCCTTCTCAGGGAACCGTACGTGAGACTTCCGCATCATACGGCTCCGTCCCGAGCTTCCGTCGTCGGCCCTTGTCATTAGACCCCTATCTATGCATGTATTTTTAGCCTGGACTCTCGAATCTTTTGCTTCTTGGGTGGTGGCGAACAATGCAGCTTGCGTTGCGGGAGATGCCCGCCCGTAGGGTAGGGCCCGGCCTGCTTCTCGCCCGAAAGAACCACTTACTAGCTAGCCGGACTAGTGGGGGCCTCATCTAGAGACATACTGAAACCCATGCCTTTCGAACCGAAGGCAACGCCCGTCTTCCAAATCAAAGGATAAATGGGCTCGTTGGGAAGAGGATAGAGTGCGGCCTGTAGAGCACATGTAACGCACAGTCGGGTTGTTCACACACCGGATCTCTCTATAGATATCTAAAGATAGATAGAGAGAGAGATGTGAAAGTAATAGCCTTATGTTATGGCCGCCCCCCCCGACTTACGGCCTTTACGCTACTACTACTGTGATGTGAGCGGTTCAAATGGGTTTGATCTTTCCCAATTATCCTGGCCAAAACTTGTACGCAGCACTTGTACGGAGGTGCAGGCATAAAGGTTTGGAACTCTTTTTTTATCTGAATCTTAAGAAGAGGACCCTACCCCATTCTCGAACCTTCTGCCGAGCTCTCCCCTGCCCGCATTTCCTTTTGACGGGGCCAAAGAAATGTCTCCACCTGCTGCCAACAGTCTTTCTTCGGAATTCTACTGAACGGGTCGATCCTCCCCTCCCGTTTGTTTTAGCAACAACTCCTAAGGTCTCCTCGCCAAGAGCTTCCCGGCGACGACAGAGGAACCAACCCGCCTGCTGTGGCGGGGCGGCTTTTTTGTTTCACAATAAGACCTGGACGATTATCCCTACCCTCGGTAGCTTACGAGTTTACGTCCATCCCTGGTCGGGTACAATTTCCTTTCGATTTCTCCCTTGTAGCCGTTACCCGAATTCGCGCAAGTGTGTCCACACCCCCCAAACTGACTTGACGAGGAATCCATTCTCGCGAACAAACACAACCCCTATACACACCTAGGAGCACCCCTTCCTGCATATCCATACAAGACCCGAGTAGGCGGGTCGAGGTCCTACGAGGTACCCACTACTCGGAGTACCCTCCCAAAAGGAAAAAGATGTGTCTGTCAGGTTCGCTTCTTCTTAGTTGGGTTGGGCGGGTTCGACCAGAAATGCTATGCTTACACACAAGACTACCCCTCTTCCCGAAAGCTTCGCGGGGACTACTTTACGATGACGGACGACCGCCCGTAGGGGGTTTACTGCACAAGGCCCCTGCAGAGGAAAAGCTTTATCCCAGCGAATAGAAGATGCTCAGCTCCGCACAACATAGGGATTGGCACGCTTTCGGGAAGAACATAGAATAGTAGAGGATCCAGCATGCGGAACACGGCGATCATTAGAAATTCACGAATTAGAGATGCTGTAATATACTCTTTCCCATAACTTCTCATACCAGACCAACCCACTAAAATGCAAATAGGGATCAGAAATGTGGTCAATATCACGAAGAATAAAGAGATACCGTCTATACCCAAATAAAAATTGATGTTTTCATAAGGAAGCCATCGAAGGCTTTCCACAAATTGAGATTTGGCCGTAGAAGGATCGAATTGTATCCGAGGAACAGGGGAATACAAAAAAGTAATAAGAGAGGCGCACAGACCAATCAATCGTATCGGTCGTATTCTTGAATTTGGAATGAAAAGAAGAGTAATACTTCCTAGCACGGGACACAGAATAGGACCACTTAGATCAGAATAGCATTCACAGAAATGTTCTAACATAGAGTAGAATCGAACATGTTAGAGATTTTTTGACAACAGTAAAAAGATAGGCGCCTAATTCCAATACGATAGGGGTCTATCAGTGCAAGTCAGCTGAACACCGTGATTGATGAGTGGGTAGGTGGGTTAGGTGCACCTCTCGCCCTGTGGGAAGTAATGAGGCTAGTCTCCTCCCCCTCTCCTGAATGAAGAAGTCGTGGGGCCCCCTTCCCGCGTATGCGTCTTTATTTAGATTTTTTCTATTTTTCCATTTTTCATCCAATGGAGAATCTTTATAAAAAAAAAAAATATCTCTGGCAAAACGCAATTCGTCGATTTCAATCCAAGGTGCACCTTGCCTTTTTTCAGGTAGCTTTGTTACGCCTATTCAGCTAGTGGGGCATTGGTCATAGCCGAAATTCGTCGAAGGGATAAAAAAAAGAAAGAATTGAAAGAAAGGGAAGTTTTGTCTTTCTTTCAATCCAACAAAGAAACCACTCAAAAATGAAAGTTAGATAAAGAAGTTTCAGTAAGAACTAGCACTAGACTTCTTCCCCACTTTCGACTTTTCCTCTCTCCTTTTTTTGTGCTTCCCCCCGGGCTTTTCATTCTGTTTTATAGAGACCCGAGGAAATTTTAGAATTAATGTATAAAGGTGAGGCACTTTCCCCGGCATACGGAAAAAAAATCCAGGATGACGGCTTTCAAAGGACGAGTAAGGGACGGGGAGGGGGAGGCTCTCGAAAGCAAACGAGACTAGAAATAACATGGGAATTAGCATCATTCCTACGAGTGCTTTTGTCTCGAAGAGCCAACAAAGGGTCATACCTCTCTCTCTATCTCGGTCTCGGTTTAGCATCATATATCGATCTGGAGAATATTTGGATTGGCTGTAGTGCGGATTAAGGAGCTGCTCCTCCATGCTGTGGCTGTGGAGGTGGGGGCAGCCGCCTCCCTTGGGTTTTTTGGTGAAGGATCCTCATTTTTTTTACGGGCCCGCCGAATCCTGAAAAAAAAGGTTCTTAAGTAAGCGTAGTAGGTGAGAGTAGGGGCGGTCGCCGCCTGATAGAGGCAGAAGCCGGGGCCACCGGAGCTATCTGCGTCAAGTGTGTCGATTGAAAGAGTAGGGGAGACAACTCAAATGCCAGCGCAAAAATAGAAAGAGTCGTGCCCTTCAAAGTTGAATTCTTCTAAGATCCATTGCTCGATTTTGCATGCTCTGCTCCCAAAATGCAGAGATAATTTCGAGGGCAGATCCGGGTTGGTTGGTCCGGAAAGTCATGGGAGAGGCAGGCTAAGTGAAATAAAATAAGATACTGGTGCTACTATAGAATCTTATGAATCACGCACGGCACACTTTCTATATCTCCTCCGTCTACAAGGTGAACAGCTTAGCTTACAGCACAGCGTGTTCGCCACCACACCGGCTGGCTGGTGCATTGGCCTTACCCTAATAGAGGCGAGAGGTATGACCCTTCGATTCGAACGCCCCATATTTCGTGCCACGCGGAGCGTGGCATTTCCTTTTTTATAAAGTCCGTATAACTTCTAACCAAAAGATTCATTCTTTATGAATCAAGTACCAGGTGCATTGCCTCTTTGAGTGAAGAAGAGAAGGGCTTTGTATAAAAAGTCTTGAGCCATGTTCGTCACCCTAGGCTCACCCATTATTTCATTTTTTTGTACATGGAGCTATGTCGACTTACGTACGTCTCGTTGACCAAACGATCAGGTATACCAGGTCACGTATCATCCCCTCTTTCCATAGAGGAGAGCTAAAGAAAAAGAAAAGATATAGTGATCGTGCCGTAAGACCTTGTTCGTTTCTACTTGACGTTATTATTTCCTCGGTTTTTTTAACCATAAGATAGCTTGCTTACTTAGCGCTTGCGCTAAGGATCTAATCAGAGTCAAACTTTTATTTTGAAACCTTTTCCTTATTAGCCGGAGTACAAGTGCACTCCTTGATCTTTAGTAAAGGCGGATTAAGCCAAAAAACATTTTTTTTTTTTCGAAAAGTCTCAACGTCCTCGTTGAGAGTCGCTCTGCGAGACGTCCAGTAGTCTCTGACTTGGTCTTCGAATCGCACGTTTCAGCCCGTTCCCAGCTTGCCTCGCTCTCAGGTTGGCCCTTCTACTTGACTAAGTAGTATTCCACTCGTGCAGTGGGTGTATGGGCTAGCCCCCTCTTGTCGCAATGGTGTGGGGCGTCAGAGGCTGTTGCCCCGTGGCCAAGTCGAAGGGGCTTAAGTTCGACGCAGGGCTTTTTCGTTGTTAAGTTATAGCAGTATTGAGCAACATCCAACAGCTCCAGTCCTTCTGGTTTGCACTAAATAAAGTGCCTTAAGTAGCCCTCGAGGAGTCCGTTTATTCTCTCCGTCTGAGCTATCAAAGATATACCGACCGTGGGCATCCGACCATCAGATACCGACAGTCGTCTTCTAACATTACCGACCTTTAAATATCGGGTTTTCATAAATTCATTTCACATAACATAAAAAAACCTCTTTTCATCATCAGAAACAACCGGATTTCCGACCTCTTGCATTGCATTACCATAACGAAAAAAGAGAGATTGCTCGTGTGATTCGGAATGAACCTTTCTCGGTGGCGGAAAGGAATAGCGATGAATTCCTATGGAGCATCCAGGAACAAGAAGATTTAATCGGACGACGAATTCTTGCGTGGTCCAAGGAAATAAAAGGTCGGCTTCCATTCCACGATTTCATCTATATTGAATCTGAATATCAGAATAGCTTATATAGTCATGATTCAATTCGGGTCCACTGACTTTTGATTGATTTCTCATTTTTCGGATCTGATTGGAACAATGGAGAAATAGGAAGACTTTGGCGATTCATAATGGGATATCTAGAATATCTATGCCCCAGGACACAGAAAATATGAATAATGAAACATGAGGAAGAGTATACCCTGTAGTGACATAGCAGTTCTCCTAATCGACTACTTATCATCATAATGAACATTCCACTTAAAAACGAAAAAAAAAAATAAAATGGAAATAAAAAAATTATATATATATTCAAATAAAGGAGTAATTGGCTGTGACACGTTCACTAAACAAAAGCCCTTTTGTAGCTAATCATTGTATTTCAAAAGATCTTTTCCCAGGAAAAAAATATTCTATTATATTAGGACTTTCCATAAGGAATCATTTTTTCATTGAGCTTGACGGATATCACTTGAGCTGAATCAGCCATTTCAGTAAATCGACAAAGGATACAATCAACGATCGAAGAACAGTACCTTTTTGAATCCCTCAAGCTGATCGCAGGTGACAGAAAAAGATAGGATGCAGGTTAGGGTGTGAGTTCTTTTTTTACCTCTGCATAAAGTTATTTTCCGTTCTTCCAAGAGTGGAGCTCCCGGTTCACCGTACCTACTAGAAACGTGCTCCAAACAATCCGACACGACAAGAGTTCGTTAGCGGTGGTCGGTCCTCCCAGATCTTTCCGTCAATTTATCCTCTTATTTATATCATCTCTAAAAATATCTCCGAAATTCTATCCACTGATTACGTATAATGATTATAATCAATCGCATCGACGGGGACCCTGCAACTCCGATTTTTCATTCCTAAGCAGTTAGCATAACTATAGAAACTGGAGGTCAATCAGAGGAAGGAACGACCAATGCCATAGGTTGCTTAGCTAACAACCCGGGGCTCCCTTCCAACTCTGATGCGTTCTCTCCCTTTTTTGATCCATCCTATCATTACAGCGACAAAAGGGCGGAGTGCTAAACTCTTCAAAGAGCCCTGGAGGTAGTATCAGATCTGATGGCCAGTTCGTCTCAGACACGACCCGTCAGATCAGTAAGTCGGCACTATCTTCTAAAGCCCTTTTCAGGAGAAGGATGGGGCTAGATCACAACAGACATCTTTCGGCCACCCATCTTGATAAGGCCCAGATATGTGCCGAAGTCACTGAATGGGCTTTTCGCCAATTAATGAAACTCTCTATGGAAGGGCCTTGCGAGATTCCTGTTGAGGAGAAGGGGAGTGCATGCAGGGCTGACCCTGACCCTTATTATAGTTATAGTGACCTCCATTCATTAGATAGATGAGATCGCCAAGGACTTGTGATCCACTGTCGAACCTATTCCAACGGCTTGAACTCAGATCGCCGGATTCGTATCATAATAAAAACGAAATCTCGATTGATAGCATATAATTGACGATCTATTTTGGATTGAATTGCTCATTCAATAGGCCAAGATTATGCCCGTCTGTTGAAAAGCTCCGAACCCCTGATGGGAAAGCACCGTATCTCACAACAAAGGGGTTATTGTGAAAAGGAGGACGTCCGAACAGGAGCCAGCGGACGGGACGGTTTCCACAAATTCCACTAAGAAAGTTCCTTTTGTCGACCACTCATTTGAATTCGGGCCCGAAAGCGTCTTCCGAAGCACCTCATCTTGATAAAAGGCTGGCTACACAAATGCAGGAAGAGACAGATTTGGGATGAGAGGTGGTAAATGGGTTGGGGCCAAGAATTCCTATTGAGAAGCCCTTTCTTCCATACGCATGCTACGATATGGTTTGAATGTTCTTATCATAGGATAAGACAGACCAACACCTTTCTTCTTATCGAAAACTATCAATCATCCATTTGAGCAAGGCCCCCGCTATTTTGATTCAAAAGGCGCTTTGCTTTCAATATCAGTGAATTGGTGCTCTTTGAAATCGTTCTGCCGGCGCTGCTCATTCAATTATCGAGCAGGAGTGCTCGATAATTTATTCCGGGTGTCCGTCGGCTTCTCTCAGGTGGTTCCCGTTATCCTCTGGATGCAATGTAAGTTCGACAAAAATGGGGTGAATTCGGGAGTCTTGCGAGCATCTGTTACTTTTTTGGTCCGGGGCTGACAATTCCTGAGGGAACAAAACCAGGGTGATAAATGCATATTTCTGAATGGAAGTTAGGGCCTAGCCCCGCTTAGCCTTAGCTGCGACGGCAAGCAAGCCGTTGATTCTCTTATAATGAATAAGGAAGGAATAGGGGCCGCATCGATCGAGGAGGAGCAGCCGAGGAAGTCTGGACAGCTGTTTAAAGAAACGGATCCGTCTTCCTTCCATTCTTCGGAGCTGTCCCTAACCTAGCAACGGTCGTAGCTGATCCAGTGAAATGAGTCCATTTTTTTTGTTAATGAGCCGATCTTACCAGAGCAAGTTATGAAGTGCTTTGCTTGGGGATGGAATGTGACTGAAGATTGATTGATGAAGGCCTCTCCTATTCAAGAATGAAAGAATAAGGAACTGCTGCAGGCGGAGCAGCGAAGCTTCGTAGACAAGGCGGCTCGCTCAGTGCTTACGAACGAAAAAGTGTTTGTTTGTCGATTAGGTACGGGCTACCTAATTCACTGGAGGGCCTCTGAAAGGGCTTTCTAGTTGATCACTAACCTTGGCATTCCCCTTTCTTGCTCATTTCTGTTATTGACGTATTTTGCAGCGCTGGACCATGGACTCTTACTTGGCCTAATTAGGCCCTTCTTCAAGAGATCACCCACTTATTCCTGATTCAATCTTCTTAGATGTTCGGGCATCTAAACTCTTGATTTAGTGGGGATGCTTTTTTTCATCGAAACCCTTGCGATAAGGTAGCCGAAGTGCTTCCCACGTATGACGTTCCCAAAAAGCCAAAAAAGGGTTAAGGGAACAGACCGTCTTTTCAAAACTCTCGCGGACTTCTTTTATTTTCGCCTTAAGACGAGGTTCTACCGTCAGGTAGAAGTGGGCAACTGCTCGGTAATTCTCAGCCTTGGGATTTCGGCCTTGATGCTGGATATCATAGCATCGATGGCCTCCTTTTCTTGTCTGAGTTGCCTGATCCTCGAGCTTCTTGACCTCTCATTTGTTCGAGTTTGCCCAAAAAGAATTCATGCCGAGCACGAGTGTGAGACTTGGTGAACAAATCTGCAATCTGAAGGTCGGACGAAATAAAGGGCTGTCTTTTAATCCAAGCACTTCTCGCGAGTGAAGCGCCCTAAATGAGTAAGGCCACTTCGTTTATTATTGGTACGCTCATTAAATACAGGGTTGGTTGCAATCTGAATAGGGCCGTTATTGTCACAATGAAGAGGCCTTGCAGCGGTGAGATGAATCCCCAGATCAGATAGAAGCCTGCGTAACCAAACCACTTCACTAGTGGCTGCAGACATAGCCCAGTATTC
Source organism: Corymbia maculata (assembly GCA_014182735.1). NCBI lineage: Eukaryota > Viridiplantae > Streptophyta > Magnoliopsida > Myrtales > Myrtaceae > Corymbia > Corymbia maculata. The sequence continues at coordinate 14,597,214 of CM024690.1, forward strand.
TGCCTCTGCACTGGATTTGGATACAGTGTCCTGCTTTTTGCTCTTCCAGGAAAAAAGAGAGTCTCAAAGGAAGACAAAAAGTCCAGTGGTGGAGCGGCGATCAATGGGGCAGCCTGCCTTTATAGGAGTAGGGGCTTAAAAACGACGTATATAGTTTTATCTGGCACGACCACTTATAGCACGAAGAAGCTGCCTCCGCTTGCCCTTCACTTAGTTGCTTTGGCGCGTAACTCATTTCATTCGAATAGTTTGGCAAAATGATTAAAAAAAGATCTCACTCCTGAGCAAGCATTCGCAATTCGATTCAGTCATGCGAATATAGCGCTTAGCAGCAATTGAATTAAAACGACGATTGAACTCGAAAAGGACATTTGAAACCGAAATACTTTATATCTCATATACCGAGAAAGTATTTCATTTATCAAAATGGCTCAGTAAATGACAAGAATGGGACCAGGGTGAAAGGAGCTTTAAAGGGGATGCAAAGCTGGGCTGAGTCCAAGGCAAGAAATGCAAAGCTAGACGAACCCAGACAAAGTAAAGCGTACTCAAAGTAAGCATAAGCAAGCACAGTCAACGGGGGTATATGGGAGGAAGCCAGTCTGAAGTAACCCCAATTGCTCCTTCGGATCACTAAAGGCCGTTAAGGACTCACACATACCGCAGTGTATTGTTGTCAACTCACATAGTCGCACCTACCAGCAACAAGACGACTACTCCCTGCACGCCACTAAAGGGCGCTATTTAACGCTTTAGTTCGCCCAATACAAGAATGACAGCCCTTAGACGCTTAAGGCTACAGCCGTGGACTAGGCCCCCGGGAGACCCCTCTATTTGACTAACATACCCCCTTTTGTTTGATCTCCCCCCATACCGGGGGCTTCTTAAAATGGATCCCTGAACTCCACTCCTCGCCTCTTCAGAAGCACTGATTGAGTTCCCTACTATATCTGCTTCGTTCGTTCATCGTTCCTTCCCGCCCGGACATGCGTTGAAATAGAAGCTTTCGTTGACTCCGTTCGACAGTAGGTGGGCTTAAGCTGCTCAGATCAGATGGTGGGTCTTGCCCCGCACCTTCTCTCTCGAAATCTGTGATTGAATAGATAGGAAGACCTTGATTCCCCGTCCCTCCCAGTCCCTCTTTTGTCCATTCGCCCCTAAGAAACGAAGTAACTCGACCACCGGGAGAGGAACTCACCGACCGAAAAACAAAACAAGGATGAAGAAAGGAAGGAGCGCCGCTTGCACCGAATCAGTAGTCATAGGCCAGCCAAGGTCGGGTGAGGCATGGAGAGTCGGTCTAAGATAAGAGGAGGTGCTCTACCATATATATACTACCTCAAAAGGGGACTTTCCGGTGGAGCGGTTCTTATAGTTCTTTTATGCAAACTAAGCTTGTGGTAGGACCGTGTCCCAAAGTCTTGGATGTTCACCTACTAAGCTTCTCAAAAGGTTTCCAATTGGATTACATCTCCTCGCTTTGTCCATCGGTTTGGGGGTGGTAGGCACTAGAGAAGTGTAGTGTTGTTCCCATGATCCTCCATAAGATCTTCAAAAAGTGACCCACAAAACGGGTGTCTCTATCGGAAGTGATAGTTTTAAACACCCCATGCAATCTAACTACT
>CM024690.1:14603838-14606338 GCA_014182735.1 Corymbia maculata
GAAACTCGAGTCTTATTTTCTCTTCTTCTTTCGGTGGAGCTTCCTCTCGTTGTTCTTCTTGCAGCCAACTCCCTTTTATTCAAAATTATTCTTCCCTTAGGATCGCCTTTGGAAGCCGGAACGTAGGGGTCATGATGATCCGGATCTGACTCACAAAGCAATATAGTATTAAAAGCATTCATTGTAGTGATGGTAGGGGGATGTTGGAAATCGGACACTTCCTCGGCCCAGCATGTTGAGACCAGAGCGTGACTAGAGAGCGAGTTCTTAAAAACTCCCATTTTCTCGTTGGGGTTCTTAGGAGCTTCCTGTTCATCCGCCACGTTGATTTTTCCTTCTTCTATGAAATCTTGGATTTTTTGCTTCAAAGTCTAGCTTGCATCCGTCGCATGACCCGGTCCCCCCTCATTGGGACCTAACAAAATTCTGCCAATTCCTTCCAGCCTTACTCAAATAGGGGGTGGGGGTGGAGTGCGGGGGAGCGATTAGTACATGCTGACGTCCGAAAGTGCTTCGCTTTCTATGGAGATAAGAACAAGTAGATCAGAAGTTAGTATTGGATTTACTGGCAGAACAGATCGATGATCCTATCTTCTTGGATCCAATTTTAAAATTCCTAAAAAACCCTGGTGAATCAGCTGACAGAATAATCTTTCCACACAATGGGATTGGTCTCCCCCCTTATTCACCTCTCTCTAGAAAGTCCTATTAGTCAAGCTTGGAAGCAAGCTGCTAGAAGTAGCGCGCTATTTACTAATAGAATCTCAAGTCAAGGCTCTTCTCATCGAGAGTAGGTTCTCTTCAGGTACAAAAATAAAATCAACATTGGATACCCCTTCTTTCTTACTTTCCGTTTTCAAACAGCAATTACACATTCCCTCGGCCTCTGAAACCAGTCGAAGTGCCATTGCCCATATATGAAGAACCTAGTTCTTCAATCATATTTGCACATAATTCTTCCTTTCGGAATAAAATATGATGCGAGGACCCGATCCACCAACTATCTGAAATGTTGGCAAACAGGGCCATAGTAGTGACCAAGACTACCTTTTCCTGATCATCATGGCTTTTTCCCTTTGCCCTTCTTTCATGGGCACTCAAAACTCAAGTGACCTTTCTTCTTGGAGGACCAACACTCTATGTTTTTAAGGTCCTTCTGCACTCACTTTGTGCTTATTCTTATTTTTTTTTTGAAACATTTTCTTTTTTTAGCAGCATTAGTTTTTTCAGACTGCTGTTTAAATCTCTTTTCAGCTTCTGCCTAAAGAAAATGGTCAGATCAATCAATAGTTAAAGGAGGAGTTTCACGGGAGAGAGTGGTTGTCAAAGACTCAAACGACTTCAGTAGACTTCCCGGTCACTGATCACGATCAGTCAAAATGACTCTCACTGCTACCAATTCTTTGATCATCTTCTCCATCTTGTCTGAGTGCTGAGACAGGCTCGTCCCCTCTTGCATCTTGCTTGGAAAGAACCGTTGCCGAAGAAACTTCATGTTTACCATTGTCATTGACTCATACATTCTCGGTGGAGTCTCCCACTGAAACTAGTACCTTATCCTTGACTGCCATTAGCGCCAGATCCGCGGGCTTCTCTTTTCTCAAGAATGAAAAAAAAAGATCCTGTTCTTTGAGAAGGAACTGCATTCTCATCTTCCAAACATCTACATTTCGAGGAAAAATCTTGCGATGCTTGACAATCGTATGCGTTAATGCAGTAATCATATCAGCAACCATAGATCCAGAAGATTGTATCACTACCATATCTTCACAACCTGGGCTCTCATACCAGATGATAACAATCTTTAGCTGAAATAAAGAAAGAATTTCTAGGAATGTGCAGAGCTGAGACCGGCTGTTGTTGAGTGGCAGCAAATGAGAAAGACATATACTTTGATTTTTTTCGAAAAACGATATAAATTAGATAATATATATATATATATAAGTCAAGTTAGAAATATGAAAATAGAAAACTATTTGAGATCACTCCACTCTCTCTAGACAATGGATTTCTTCAACGTGTGTATCCTACTCTCATCTCAAAACCCAACCTCAGAAAAACAAACAGCAGGCTTTCCCTTCATTTGTTTGTGCCCTTTGATTGAGTCCTTTTAAAAGACCCAAGAGATCCCCCAAAGGGCGTGTCTAACTACCTCATAGATAGAGCATCCACAAGACACTGAATTAGCCTAGAAATAGATGCATCTTTTTGCTATCTCTCACGACCTTTCGGTCCCCGGTTTCACTGGAAAATTGGAAAATTGGAAGGTCACAAACCGCCCTCTACAGTTGCAAATGTGAAAGGGTGCTAAAGCAGGACCCGTGACTATAAAAAATGACTGCTCAATCGAGACTTGAGTCACCTTGGAGTCAGTCAAGCCACATACTCAACAACGTCTCTGTATGAACTGTGGAATCCCATCCCTAAAAGACACTAGAATAACTTCAAACACTGGATCCGCAGATCCACGTGTATTCAAAAATTCTGGTCTTCTTCAATC
>CM024690.1:14608838-14638838 GCA_014182735.1 Corymbia maculata
ATGATAACAGAATGCATATGTCATTAAAAGGAATTCAAATAAGGGGAAAAATATAGTATACCACCAACCTTATTTCCTATATGAGGGAGGAAGCAAATTGAAGAACCCGCGGATACGGGAAAAACTAAAATTTTTTGTTAGCCAAGGAAAATGACTCGTGGTAAAGACAGATAGACTTTGACCAGACGTGCTCGGAATCTTTTTTTTTTTTCGATCCGAGCGAAGTTGTTATCACTCCTTCACCTCGTAAACTCGGTAAAGTGGCTTTGCTCCTCGCTTTTGTTCAATTATAAAAAAGAATCACTTTGATGGAGATTTATAGCATCATTCAAGTAAATACAGATTGAGATCGTAGAAACATGAGCTTGTGATATAGCTACACCTAATTCCGGACCGGTTAATGCAAGAACTATAAATAAAGGACCAAGATCCCCTATGAAATAGAAAAGATCATTCATACATAGCATAGTCCAAGCGGACCCACTTAAAATCTTTACTGAACTATGACCGGCCATCATATTAGCAAATAAACGTATTCCTGAGCTTAATGCGCGAAAACAATGAGGGATTAGCTCAAGGAGTACTAAAAAAGGTGCTAACGGCAGTGGGACTCCTGCGGGTAATAAGAAGCTTAAAAATGAAGCCCATTTCTTTGAAATCCCACTATAGTAATGCCTATAAAAATAGAAAATGAGAGACCCAAAGTAATGAGAAAATGACTTGTAACTGTGAAGCTATAAGGTATCATACCCTGGGGATTACGAAATAACGAAAAAGTAAAAGTGACCAAGATGCAAGGGAAAAACTTTTGTTTCACATTTCCGGAAAGACCACTTATTTGTTCGTTTACCAGGTTTAGCACGAAATCATAAATAAGCTCTACCAAGGATTGCCAAGCATTTGGTACTGAGTTTCCTCCTCCCTTTTTAGTAACAAAATAAAGCAGAAGTAGGACCAAACTGAGAGTTAGCAGCATAAACAAAGATGGATTTGTGAATGAGAAATACAAGTCTCCTATCTTCATAGGAAAAAATGGAATGATTTCAAATTGTTCAAGTGGGCTGGGGACCATCTTCACTAGTGCTGCCAGCGCATCTTTATAGGAGTCACTTTCTACTCCGTTTGTGTTCAAATCATTCAAAATGAACTCCATAAAGGGATATTGTCGCTTTCCCCATGTAAAGCTTCGGCCGCAACCATAGCCGCGTCGGGACTCTTGTTAATCAGAAGCTCCTCCAATTTCTCACGTATATCAGATTGAAGCTCTACTATACGTTCACTGGAAGGGTTAAGACCTGGATGATCCTCAAAAATACCATCATAAGAACCTTGAGTATCGGACGATTGAAGACTATAATCGGTAATAGTCGTCGTGAATTGACTCGGAGTTCTAGAAGATGTAGCACTGGAATTCAGACTATTTTCATCAAATAAAAAGAGGGGTGGAAATTTTTCAAACATATTGATGGATTGAGATAAAATGATTCCCTACAGACAGAAAGAGATTCCTTCCTGTACGAGTCGTGAAGAATTAGATAGAGCTTTGGTTGGTTGTTGACCAACGGAAAGCATGGGAGTTTTGGGCGTATGAAGAAAAGTCACTTTTTCTTCTCTTACGATATTTCTTTCTTTGTTGTTCATCTCTTCTTTTTTTGGCTGCTCCCACGACAAGTTATTTTCGGTATTTACATAATGAAACAACTCGTAGTGGCACTCTTCGGTCCGTTAAACCAACTCCAACCAAGAGTTGGCCCTTTACCAAAGACGAGATTGCACAACTTCAACGCACAGCGCTGCCCATTAAAGGTAGCGGACAGCGACGCTGACGGATTAAGTCATAACATCTGAACATCAGACCCTATTTCTTTGTTAAACTTAAAACACTGGTCTTTCCGATCAGGACGTAGACAAACCGCAGGTGGATCTAATAGTTTTTCAAAAGGTCAAGTGAAGTCACAACAGGGCCTATGATTTTGATGCACGGAATCAAGACTCTCACTGGCATTATGAAAATAAAAAGAAGCGTATAACTGGAATCAGAAACACGTTTACTTTTCACTAGTTCTGCTCTTCGGTCTACGAAAAGATAAAACCAATCCATCTGGAAATCGAATTTCGGATTCTCCTCGGACCCTGGAAGCACTCTCCTTCCTCGCCTTATTACCGAGCTAGAGTTTCATTAAACCCTAGTTTCATCCAGTTCAGAAAAGCCATGGCAAGTCCCAGGCTATATTGTCTAATCGAACCAGTAACTTCGTCCCAGATCACTAGTCTCAGAACCTGTCCTTTACTTCTAACCTCATTTGATTAGGCAATCCAGCAAGAAAGTAAAGGAATCAATTTGCAAAGGCAATTCATCAGGCAAGGTAAGGGCCTTTCCGTTCTCCCAATACCCCGTGAAAGAGGAGTAGTTCCCCAGACAAGCAGGAGAGGGATAAAGCTTTGAATTGAGATCAAGCTTTTGACAATTCCTGTGATCAAGCCTGTGTCAGTATCTTGAAAGGCTAACTCTCTTTTTACCTTGAATTCTTTTACAGTGGGAAACGCATCTAAAATGTTAAGGTGAGGGCACCTAGTTCATTTATTCTCGCTAGGAGTTCTTATTCTCTCCATGCCGATCCAGATGAGAGAAAAGTTTATTCTTTTCCATCGATAGTAGGGTTTACTTTGATCTTGCTTATGCCTTCCATTCGATCGAGTTCTTTTTTGATAAGCTAAGTCCTTTTGTCAGCCATTGCTAAATATCTTACCAGACCAGCCAAGCCTGTAAGATGTCCGTCTTTCCCGTCGAGAAAAGGAAAGGGCTGTGTCTATTCCGAGTTGGCCTGCACCGGTAATTCCGTATGCTAACATGCTAATACCGGGTATTCCGACAACATAAGAATTAAAAAAAAAAAAAAAAGTTTTGTAGTGATCCTCGGAATATTAATGATACATAGAAGGATATCTATGTATATCCTTTCAATTCCAAATTTGGAAAAAGAATATAATAAAAGAACATTTCTTCTTTTTCATTTCTGCCAAATATTTTTTATTGATGCTAATAGTTTAGCAGGAGAACTTGTTTTTTTAGAACTAATTTTTTTTTTCCGGAGTTAAAAATCCTTTCTTCTCTTTTGTAATTTTTTCTATTTGATTCCTGTTTGTGCTTGTTCTATCAGCCAGATCTTTCATTTTTCTGTCAATGAATAATCTGTCCAATCCAAAAATATAATTTGAATGGACGATTCGTGAATCATCCGATTACTGATTATCCCATCTTTTTCTTTTTTAGTTTCACTCAATTCAGATATTTCTCTTAATCCAAATAATGGAATTGGGTTTCTTTTTGAAAGTTATTTTTTTATTCCTTTTTTTTTTTTTAATGTTTTAGAGGAGACATTTTCTTCTTTTGAACCCGAACTCAAAAAAAAAATTCGAAAATTGCAAAGCAAAAAAGAAGTATTTTTGCTTCCGGACCACCTTTTCCAGCCAGATAGCGAGCGATCACTCAGCAATGAACACTAACTGAAAGCGGCCGGGAATGAGTACCTATCCCTTACGGGAATCGAACCCGTGTCTTCGACATGAAAAGACGATGTCCTAACCACTGGACGAAAGGGACCAAAAAGCCATTCTTCATATACCTCAGCTCCGAGAATAGAAGTGGTTCGTTTTCTTTCTATACGCAATTCAAGATTTCGTTTGTGTTCATGTTGGCGATTTCTGATGTGAATTCGGCGGGTCGTCCCCCCTTCCTACGGGTTCTCCCACCGCCCCAGTGACACACCAACCACGCCCCTTCCCTTTCTCCGATCATCAAGCCCCCTGATCCCTTTCTTTGTCTTTCATCCCCCCTGAACAGAATAGCCCCGTTCTTTCGAATTCAAAAAATAAAATAGGTGAACATGTTTCCCCTTTGAAGTGGCGAAGGCCTATGCCTAAAGTAAGAAAAAAAGTAGGTTAAGGTTACGAAGTAAGGTCAGCTGGTTAAGGAAAGCTCAGGTTATGAAATCGCTTAGCCGTTAATTAATGAAATTAATTAAGTAGTAGTGAGGCGTCGGTACGGAGTTGCGTCAGCTGTAGATATAGACTAGGCTAAGGGACAGACTTCATCTCTTCTATTCTCTTCACTTACACCAACCACTTCCGCTGAGTCTAACGAGGCTCAGGTGCGGGGCCTTCCACTGTGGACCGAGACTACGCAAAGGTAGAAATAGAAACTTCGCTTACTTTCTCATAAACCTTGATTTCGCTACGCTCAATAAAGAACCCGGAATAGCGGAAATCGGTTCGTGTTACGCTTCAAAGTAAGTCGTCTTTGCCCAAGTTTGAACTGCAGACGACTCTCCAGTGGTTCCATTCCTTCTTACTTTACTTCTGGGTCAACCCAACCCGAATGGGAAGAATAGGGTCAGCCAAACAGCGGGTAGCTCCACTTTGTACATTTTCTGAGGCAGACCAATCAGGCATTTTAGAAAAGGGAAGGGAACTTATCACCGAAGGAGGCAGTAAGAATGAAGGAGGCGGGAAGCTACCGCTGCAAGCTTATCCTTGATTTTTTTTTTTTTTAGAGCGTACCGCTATTGAATTGAAATAAAAAAAAAAAAGGTTGTTGGATGAAATAATCGGAGTGACAAATGGTTACGGTTGCGGAAACCGGATAAAGTCGGGAACCGTCGGTTACCTTTTGAATCAAAGTAGCGACGAGCCTAGTACTACGACTACAGGGGGAAGCTACCGCTTCGTAGAGACAGCTTCGCTTCCTCGTCGCTTCTTTCTGGCGACTAGCTTCTCAAGTGGGTGGCTTGGTAAGCAAGCTACCTTCAGAATCAGTAAAATCCCTATCAATAATAGGCCGGAATGGTGGGTTTGGAACCCTACTTCAATGGAAAGGGGGAATCGCCCTTTCACAGCCGCTCCTCTACAACTACCTTTCGCCCAACATGATCACGAACGAAGACAGAGAATTGCGTATATAGGAGGAGGAAACAAACCAACCCACTTGTCCTGATCAGAACGATTGAAGAAAGAGAATGGTGGCCCCTTTCGCCCAGGGGACATCGTCGGAGAACAATGTCGGGGACAGGGTGAGAACCTTCCGTTGGTTACGCCCTTGTTGTGTTGGTTCTTCCATATTTAGATATGGAGATAGATCCAGATAGAGATCTATCTCTTTCTATCGATAGATAGATATATTGATAAATGGATATTGATCTGGTTTCAAGATCTATGAAGAAGAGAGATCCCTAAATATCCATTGGAAAAAAAGAGATGAATAGAGTTGATAGGGCGGAGCCAGCGGAAGGAAGGTCGCTAACGCGACCCTGCAATCTTTCTAAAGCAACAAGGGAGAAAGTTTACTTTGAGAAAGAAGGTGCTTACTGCTCGCTCGCTGTCTACTAAACGAGCCTTCACTGCCCGCCCGGCCCCTATCTTTAATCTTAAGTAAAGAGTGAAGTCAAATCAATGAAGTGAACAGCCCAACCTCTTTGTTTGAAGCTTTGCCAGGAAGCTTCTACTTGTTGAAGCTTTGCTTCCCCTAATTCCAAAACACAACAATAGACTTGCAACTAGAGTATAGGAAAAAGCTTCTCTTTGATAGCGGGGGGTTCAGAAAGGATCTGATCGTAGATAGAGACTGAAACCTGTGCGGGGGGAAGGGCGGATGTAGCCAAGTGGATCAAGGCAGTGGATTGTGAATCCACCACGCGCGGGTTCAATCCCCGTCGTTCGCCCATCAATAAATGGACCATTTGTTACGGAGACACAAGACAAACCTAGAAAGCATTTTTTCTGCAAGTCATCTCGAGGCTTTCAAACGCATCCAAGCAATGGGTATCCGATTGAAAGAAACCATAGATTCGCGTCGCCTACTTGCTGAAAGCACAAATGGGATGGCTGATCATGAATTCTATGAAGTTTTTAAGACCTCACTAATCAGCCTTACACTTTTTAGTTCATAATGAATGAAATTAACCCCCGGATGAAGAGAAAATCTCCCCTCCCTTTGACTAAACCATGGGGAGCCCCGAGTAGTTTACCGGACAAATGAAGTTGTCGTGACGATACCTTTCTTAGTTGAAGATGGGAAAAGACTTCTCTTCATCACGAGACTGATCGGATCTGCCGTAGACACCCGAGAGACCTCCACAAGGCAGGCTAAAAGAGTAAGAGGGCAACAAGCAAAGAGTTATGCTTTCATTTCTTTGTTGAGATTGAAATAAAGTTCTTTAAAAAGGGGCTAGGTATAATGCACGCAGGCCAAGTCAAGAAAAGGACGTCCTTACTTTTCTTTCATAGTCGTCAACATGACTAGTAGTTTGAAGCCTTAAGAAAACGGTTTTTTTCGGCACTCGGTTCCTTCGTCTTAAGTCAAGTTCAGTTTACTTTTTCGATTCGGAACTCTTAGTCGAGCTGATGGCGAGATCGATTTTTTGTTCGAGGTTAAAGAGGAAAGAGAGGAACCACCGCCCAATGGTGCTTTTACGAAAGTACGGTCACCGGTGGCTAATACCTTCTCGACACTATCGAACCGTCAATCCACTCTCAATCGCTCTTTTTAGTGGGGAGGAATTGTTTTCGTATCCTGGACTTAAGGAAGGCAAAAAGTGCCCTATCTGCCTTGTTGGGGGGCAGTGCCAGTTCTTTCTTTTCATTTCAAGTCAAGCTCCGTATCCCTATCTCTTTTTAGGTTGGCATAACAAAGAAAGATGGTGCCAAGAAAGAACACATACCCATCACTTTTTGAAAGTTCGGGATCGTCAGGGAGCCCCTATAGACGTAAAGACTTGACTTCACTGAACCGGCACTACTATTTGTCTTGTCGGCTCCTACCACTCGTCCCTCGTCTGCTCGTCGAGTGCGTCCCTTGCCCTTGCTCGTCTCTAGTCGTTTTTTCTCTAGTAGCCGATCGACTTTCTTCGCCCCTCTCCCGCTTATTGATTAGGGCGAGTCACTCAAGTCCCTTGTCATTCGTCCCTCTTTTACGAAAATCCCGGGGTTTATGCGTTTTTCGGAAACTCAAGTCGCTCGTCAAGCTAAAAACAGAGGAGTTCCCTCACTACGAAAGGTGTCCCGTGGATGGACGAGTTCCTAAACTACGAAAGATATGGAGCGGATGGCGTACTGATAGATCTCCTATTCGTTCTGGATCCAGCTGAAAAAGCCCTTTTTTTATTAGTAAAGTTGCTCGAGACCGGAGAATTTTAATACAATCTAGAAGATCTGGTCGAATGGTAGAAGAATCTATGGGTTCGTTAGGAATCGATAGTCGTTGTCTGGACATACGAGTCACAGCCGGCCGGGAAGAGGAGAGATCAACGACGAAGCTACTAGTTGGAAAGGAAAGGACAAGACCACCTTTCGTACATTTCTACTGGTCCAGAATTCGAATAGCGAACGAAAGACCAGGAGATTGGATTTAGAAAGCACTTCCAGCAGGGTTGACGGCTGTGTGGCCCTCATTCAGCTGGAAGTAGGAAATCAATCCCGGCACGACCGATGACTTAGTCTCCTTCTCCGCTTCGACTCAACCACCTACCTAACTTCTTAGAAAAGATCCGATAGATAGCAGCTACCTAAGGCGCTTTTAAGCCCTTCACCAATCACGGGCTTTCATCTAGTAAGTCCTAGTACTATGTTCTCCAAGCTTGACTAATAGAATAGGCAGGCCTTTTAGAGAACAGTAGAATGTTGGGTTAGCTCTGCCTTTAAGTGATAGGGGGCTGAGGGGTGACCGATCCGGTCAGTCAAAAAATAGGTTAAAAAAAAGGTGTGTCTGGTCTGGTGTAGCTAATGTGACTTTCTTGATCTATAGTTCCTCTTCTTTCTCTTCTCTCTCTTGACCAATGCTCCGGCTTCCATAACTCAAAAGATCAGCCGTTGTGACACAGGTGTATCGAGGTAGGCCGTGGATTGAATAGAGAAAGAAGGGCTCGTATTTGACAGATTTCGAGCAACCCCCAACCTTCTACTTGGCCACTCCTCTCTCTTCCGGCTCTAAGTGACCTGACCACTTTCATGCTTCGAATGAGAAGTTGCGCTTTCGATCTTGTTCTCAGCTCCGGGTCTGGTCCTTTAGGCGAGGCTCTTTACTTTACAGGGTGGTTCCCTTTACGGTTCAGGAATTCGTGGTTGGCTTACTTTTGTTTGTTTGGTTACAGTTCATGCCCACTCGTCATGAACCCCCGCCCGCCCCGACGCTGAGTCGCAACTCTTCCTGTAGAAAGCTCCTTCAACTGATTCAAGTGATTCAGTCAGTAGGAAAGTCAGATGCCTCTCCTGCAGGCCGAAACATTTCCTTTGAATAGATGCGGTTCTCCCCATAAAGAAAGAATGAGTGCTCACTCTTATGTTTGGTTTGGGGCCCACCCAATTTTGGTGCGAAATCTCACCTTTTGGAAATCTCAAATAAAGGAAAGTGGGAGTATAGGTTTTTTTGAAGACCTCTCCCTTCTTCATTATTCTAATCATTGAATTAGGTAGGACACTCGCCCTACCCTACTTCTAAGGATAGATAGAAAAGGTGGGAGAGGGTTTAGGAGGTATTTTGAGCGCATGCTTGTTGCTTTAATAGAGAAAGGGCTTGGCATTTAACTCTTTGTTGTGGGGTTGTCACGGATTGGCCGGCCATACGGATAGGGAAGTCCAAGGAGCTTTTTCTTTGTGGAGGTTTCACATCACATTAGTCATTCCATTCCTTCCGGAAAACCTAAAACGTGCAGGCCTACCTAAGAATAGAGAGGGTACTTTCTGATTTGAAAATTAGGTTCTATTACGATGTATACGATGGGATATAGTTTAAGAAGAAAACTGGTTCTTCTCTTGATCCAATTTTGTTTGATTGATCTTGCCACTTAGAACTGGTGGGTAGGTCTGTCTTTCTCTGGATCCCGCTGAGCTGAAAGACATGAGACATACATAAAAAATCGTTTAGATCCGGACCGGGCTCTCGAAAGCTCATGTGACCGGAGGTGGGAAGATATGGGCTGGAAAAGCATGTTAATAATCACCGCGGGCCCTTATGCCCCGAGTGCTCAGCTTCGTCCCAGAAGTGGAACTAACTGGAGGGTCGGTATGCGAAGAGAGGTCTCCCTTGTAACAGGAGTGAAGAATGACCCGACCCGGCCACAAGAAGACAGGCAGAGTGGCGGGGCAATGGTACCAGACGTTAAGGAGAGAGAAGTGAGTTGGTCTCGATGATAGCCCAGGCGAGTCTCGTGTGTGATAGTCTGACCCAGATGTTGGATATAGTTCCCTTCGGGTTAGGGTTCCAAACCTGCCCTATCCCTTGTTGCCCCGGAGCTCGAGGTCTACTTCTACCTAGATACATACAGCTTGCCTTACCACCATTTCAGAGCCGACGCCCCCTTTTCTGATAGAGGGGAGTGAGAAAGAGATTTTTTTTCGGATCGCCTAATTCAATAGCTCAAAAATAGGTGGAGTTCGCCCTTTCCTTTGAAGCATAGTTAAGTGTTGCAACAGGGGGGTTGTTCAGCGAACGGGAAGCAAACAAAGTCTCCATACCAACATGGAAGGCTTCGCAGCTATCCAGAAGAGAGCCTTACTCTATAGGGGTGCTAACGCTTTACTAATAGAATATCAAGTCAAGGCTCTTCTTCTGTTCTACAAATCTAACTAATCTATACGACTACTAAGACTAGGTCTTCTAGAGTGAACTAGCATAGTAATTTGTCTTTCTTTTGTGCTACTAGAAGCCTAAGCCGCACTATACTATACTTGACTGAACCTCCTTACGCGGTTCAAAGAAGGCAATAAGAGAGGACTGACGCGTCAGCTTCGAGAGCGCCTTTTCCTTAAGCATTTCTTTCTCCATCTAAGGTCAGGGAAGAACCTAAGGGAAAAACCGCTTTATTACCAATTAGTTGGAAGAAAGAAGGAGCCGCTCGTCCCGGGAAACGAAGTACGCTTTGGTGAGCGAGAAGCAGCCAGGTATAGGAGAAGGGGCGGTTGGCTTAGTAAAGAGAGTATAAAGTTCCACTTTGTGAATAGTGCCTCGGCTCGGTTGAGTAATGTAGTTCGCTCGGCTCGCAGCGGACTTGTTCTATTCTAGTGGAAAGACATTTCTCTCTGGGAAAAACATAATCTTTCTATATTTGTTCGTTAGAGCTCATCACTGAAGAATGGTGGCTTGACCTTTTGGAATTAGAGAAGAACTTCTTCGCGTGGGCGGCGTACGTACAAGGCTGTTCGGACCCCCTCCCTCTTGTATGAGGTGCGTTGCCATCGTCTCTTTCTCCTTTGCCAGGTTACATGGCATGGATTCGGCGATTGACAAATCGGATCTTGGCTCGCTGTCCCGCCGACGAACCAGTCTAGAAGTAGAAAGGGAAGGCAGTAGAAGCAGGTCCCCCCTCCCTCTCTTTGTCTTCTTCTCGCCGCTTTTCTCGTCCATCCTGCCCTGCGCCGCTTACAGATTCAGTTGCAGGTATCTAAGCATCTATTAGTGTTGGGGGCTGGGGCGCAAAGCGCAAACCGCTCTTCGATCTCCCGGTGAGTTGGACGGGAACGAGACAGAGGGGGTTCTCTATGGAGCATTAAAATTGGCCCTTTCTGTTGGAATAGTGGAAAGTCTTCTTCTTAGGGGATTTTCTTTTTCTTATCAACATAGAGTTGGAACTTAGCCGTGTAAGTTGCGAGTGGACCAGTGTGAAGCTTTAGCTTCGTTGCCGGCCAGAGCTCCTAGCCGACGACCGGCTACCCCTTTCGAGCTCAGCTGACCCCTTCTTGATTCAGTTTTTTTTTTCCCTATTTGAGATAGATGAATCAATGAAACTTTTATCCCCGGTTCCTGCTTGGTCAATAAGGCCCCTATGTTTCATGCTATTCATGAAAAAAAACCTTTCAATGGTGTTAATAAAAAGCCCTTCCTGCCTAGACAAGATTGTAGCATCCCTTCAAATCTCTTTTTAAAAAGAAAGTGTAATAGCCACTGCCCCCTGTTGGGCCTCCTCTCCGAGGAAAAATCTCTGTCTCAACAATAACTCTTCTCTACAGCGCAAGCCCACCTGACATTCCTTTCTATCATTCGTTCCTAGATAGCTGTGGTCTTCCAAGATACATATGGAAGATTGCGAAGCCTGCTCCCCTTATGTGTGATGGGAGGTGAGGCTGTTCAAGGCAATGATAATTGGCCGGGCAGTCAAGCTTTCGTGGAGATGGCTTAAGAGAGATTGAGATTCTATTCTTCGCGAAGGTCATACCAGGGAAGTTGTTACGAAAGGAGGTTGAGCTTTCGAGGTCCTCATCCATATGAGGGCCAGGCAAACTGACTTGTAGCTTGATAAAGGGCGGATGGAAGGATAGCTGGGAATCCCACTTATCTTATAAGGAAAAAGTCTTTCTCAGTATCTAATGAACCGAACGCTTCAGCCGGGAAGAACAAAGTCACTGCTGGACCAATGCTAGTAAGTGCCAAATCAAAAGGCAATGATAATGTTCTCAGTAGCAGATGAAAGTATGGAAGCTGGATCAGGAGAAATCGAATCGGAATCTTCGGAATTGGGACAAAGATCTCCAACCGAATTGGCACTGCCACTGTTGAGTGATTCTCTTTCCTGGCGTGGAAGCCCCTGGACGCTGTGCAACAACTCCTCTGATTGGCTAGACATCTCCTTGTTCGGGTCATGCACACCACAAGTAGAAAAAACTGGATCTCTTATTCGCCTTCCAACGGGGGAACTCTCTCAGGTCCTAGTTTTTTTGGAATCTCTTTGGATCATCGGGTAAAGAAGCTGGTCCAGCATCAACATCATCCCCGGGCAGAACTCCTAGCCGCTAACCCTATTATAGACTTTCCCGCACTTCGACTAGCTCCCTACTTGTCTCCTTCTCTTAGTTTCACTCGGAAAGCTGACGACATCTAGCTTTTCATCTTCCACCCCACTAGCTCCTTTCTTAGGTAAGACTATCCCTTTCCCAGGAAGTACTTTTTTTGTTTTTGTCCTTGTTGCAGCTCTTGGGCGAACTCATAGGTCTTTCGGACCTTCTTCCATATGCCTTCCTTCTAATTTGACGCACAGGAGATCCAGACTAGTAAGCAGCTTTATCCCTTTGTAGTCTTTCTCTTTCCTTCTAAGAAAAGAGTATGGCGTTGTCAGACGAGTCTTTAAGCCCTTCTTTTTACGGCCAAGGGGCTTTTCAACTGATTGTGAGCTACCGGGAAGGAAGTCTCATCCCCGTTTTATAGAAGTAGCCTCAGAGTCAAGCACAGGGAAAGCAGCTCCTGGAGCGGATTCAAAGCAATTTTGAAGAAATTAGATACTATGAAGTAAATAAATTATATACTATAATAATTTTACCCTCTCTTTCATTCCACTCTACCAGTGTAGATGAGCCTACTTCATTATTTAAATAATTTAGGGTAATTCTTTATCCCTTTTGTGTGCCACTAATGGTAGTGGTCTTAAGCATCTTTAGCTTCTTATCTCCTTTTTTTTACTCCCATTGATTATTCTGTAATTTCCCGAAGAAGGACTAGCTTCTCATCTTGTGCATAGAGTCAAGCATCTCTAAATTTTGTCATCAAGTCATTTAGAGCCTTAGCTGTTGGGGGAGAGAGAACTCGTCTTGTCAGGGTCAGGACTGAGGGCACACCTTTCAGACTGGTAGCTATCAGAAGAAGTTCTTTGTAAAAGCTCACATCCTCCATTGCTAGCCCTTGGGCAAAGATCTGATAGAGCAAGTGGTAGGAGATCCACTCATGCTCGTCGGTCAGATAGATGAGAATAGGACTGGTAAAGAACTCCTTGGCTCCTAGTCTATTCCATTAGAGCTACCTATGTATTGAAAGACAATGTACTTTCCATACTCTCCCTTGGAAGGACAGACAGCATTCGTATCCGAGGTAAAGGATCCGATCCCGTAGTTTACCCTGCTTGTAGAGCTATCAAGTTTTCCTTAGAGCTATCAAGTTTTCCTTAGAGCTATCAAGTTTTCCTTCCTTTATTTTGAGTTGCTAGTAGGAAGCTAGGCTATGGAAATTCGATTCTGAGGTGGGCAAAGTTTAGAATCTCTTAGGACAGTTTCTAATAGATTTGATTGTAGCTACTCCTCTTTACGTTGGGAGTAGGGATGCGGTTGGTTCGTGAAACATTAAAAAATCCATGTTTGTGGAACGGAATACTTTGCTTCAAAGACCATTATGACTTCATCCAAACCTATGTTTTTAGGGCTTTGAAGAAGATTCATCATTCGAAGAGCTTTTCGCTTGTTTTGGATATAGACCAACTAAGGAGAATTTCTATCTTTCAGATAAGAGAGCTTTACCAGTCTTGTCTTTGCTTAATCCCTTTCCACCTTGGAAGAAGACCCTTACAACCGTACTCCGGCTATTCCGTATTCAAAGTCAGTCCCTCTCTCCGTCCAGCACGTCGCCCGTAACTTGATTCCGAAATCCGTAAGCATTCCATGAAAAATAGCATACCCTACTTAGAGATTGGCTCTATCACATCTTACAACAATCGAATAGACAGCCAGGAAGGAAGTGATTTAAAGCAAGCAATGTTTTATCTTTCCCGGGAAGATAGGTTACTTCATATAAAGCATGTAACTTGTCAATTCCGGAGCGGAACTTTCAATCAAGGAAGGAAGCCAGTCAGTGGCAGTCAATCTAGTCTGTGTAGCCAGTAACTTATCTTATTTTCTCTTTAAGAGTGGAACTTTCTACTACTCGGTAAGAAAGTACTATAGCTTAAGAGCAAGTTCCAGTTTCGGAAATTCGAAATCTTTCCTGTCAGCTTGCCAGCCAGTAGTGTATCTCCGATCTTTCATTCAGTATGCCCGAGACTGGAAGCAAGCCAGTAAGCTGTATGACTTGAAGCTGTAGTCTCGCAAGCCAGACGTTCCTCTCCCTATGGTAGAGCTACTCCGTTCCATCCAGTGAGTCTGTTAGGGATTAGCCTGTAACTTGAATCTCCGAATCTCCCAGCCAGTCATCTATGGTGTGAAAGTCTTCTAGTGTTTCCTCTTCTTCCTGCGAGTAGTCGATATGCCAGCAAGTCCCGCGAGTGGTGTCAGTTTAGGGATTGGATTTTCCTTTCATATTCTCATCTGATAGCGAGGGAGGGCAGGCAGTTGAGTTCTTTTCCTAGAAGTTTCCTTGCCTTTTCTTTTAGGTAGCTTAGACCTTCAAGCAAGCTCTTTAGTCCACTCGAGTCAAGCACAGAACTAGAGTTAGAGTCAGAGAGCGGAAGACTGGAAGCGAGTAGTTGAGCAATTTGTTAGCATGAGTCCCGCAAGCCAGTCAGTCTACCCTCGTGCTAGAGCTATTTCAGTTCAAGCAGAATCAGGTAAAGAAGAGAAAGGCTTAAAGTCCGTCCCAGTGGATAGAGCTAGAGGAAGTAAGTCAGCATGCTATTTGAAGTAAGCCGAAGGAGTTGGCTAAAAGAAGGGCTTCCGGGATACGATGGCAAAAGGGTACAGGGTTGGCAGGGTACAAGGTTGGGTTATAGGGGATAGACTCCTACAGCGCAGAGTACAGGGAGAGACCTCGTTCTAGAGCTAAAGTAAGGAAGGTGTTATAATAAGTCATCGAAGCCAGAGCAACAAGGTTATAGAGTAGTTAATAAGTAATTCCCAGGTAAGCAAGTAAGGCAGCCAAAGGGAAAGGACTTGAGAAAGGAAGTCCCATCTAGTGCTAGATCTCTCGTAAGCCGGGTTTTAGAGTCAGCCAGTCCCACGGTTGGTTTCGCTCTCTTGGAACGTTCATTCCTTATAACAACAATCCGACATCTAAACCTTGTTCTTGTTGTTGCCACTAGACCAGTACAAACCCTCTTGTCCGAACTAGCTGTCCTCAAACCAATCATACGAGATCCGCTATTATTACCTATGAGAATCTTATTCGAAGTGAGAGAAGTGAAAACAACGTAATCTCCGATCGAAGAATACGGGGTTGGTTATTGAGTTTAGTAAATAGAATGTCGGACAAAACCGGGGTATTTGTCCTATAAGAGGAGGTCGTCTTAGATCAAAATATAACTGGTTTTTTTCCGTAGAAAGAACCCGAAACTCAATCAAAAACAGAAAGAAGGAAAGCAGAAGGGGGAAGGTCTGAGGAAGTCAGTGATTCCCGGGTCCGCAGCTGGGGAAGAAGCCGAAGGTGCGAAGAGAGCACCGAAGGGCCAGGGGGATGCACCATTATCCGGGGCATGGTCTCATTAGCTCTATTACGAAACTTGCTTTTTCGGCAACCATATATCATACTTGGAAGGAGCGAAATGCCCGGATTTTCAAGCAATCTTATAAAACCGCAAGGGAGCTTTTTTACCAGATTTGCGCAGAAATCAAGAAATCAAAGGTAGGATTTAAGCTTCCAAGTTGAAGTACTCTAATTCGACCCGTGACCAGCAGATATTAGCCAGTAGGGGCTCCTTTCCCTTCTTGCTGTCATAGAAGCGTGAAAAAATGGAGTTTTCCTTTCAAGCTTCAGTGTGAAAGTGAGGAAGAGAAGTAGACAAATCCGATGCTAGTCTTTTTGCCTTTGCTTCCGCCACTTGTCCTGGCACAGATGTTCTCGAATAAACTGTTTGCGCCTTTTTCTTTTCGCTGTTAGGGATATTTCTTTTTCTTTTAACAGGTGCCTAGCCTAGCGCTTTCAACAAAAGTAAGTAAAGGAGGTGTAAAGGCATTCTTTCGCTTTCCCTGGCCCTTATATAGTGTTAAACCCTGCCCTACTAGGACATTAAATTAACAATTTAATTTCCTTGCCTTCCCTGTCTCAATTCCACACTTCCCTTACCTAGCTTGAAGTGAAGTTACTTGCTTCAGGGCAATCAGTTTCTTCTCGAAGACCCCTCTTTAACTATTAAGAAATCCCTTCCTTTCCTCTCAATGATATTCTTAGTTAGTCTTTATCCCTCTCTCAAGTGAGTGAAAGTGAGCCATTCATTCCATTGTCCCTGGGTCACGAAGAGTATAAAAATAAGCAAGGAATTTACCTTACTCATGTGATTCTTGAGCAGGTCGGCTAAATCATGACAGCGGATCCTCATACTCGTCGATATCAACGTCCCTTCACAGGAATTCCTAAAAAAAAGGCTATTACTGATTCAAGATAAGATAGCAGAGGGAATGCATTAGTTTGATTCTTTCCAGACCGGTGAGCGTGAAAGCCATGCTATCAAGAAAGAGAACCAGCCCCTCTTCGGTAGCGGGTCTTTAGAACGGATTCATTCCAGAAGAAAAGTCAGATGGTAAAGGAGAAAAACTTAGAAGCTTGCTATCCGGGCCACAACACAAAGGTCTTCTAAGTTCGCTTATCTCTACGGCTACGGAAAGCTTTCTAAGGAAAGTAATCGGAGTCATCTTCCTTCGAGCCGAAAATGTAGTCTTCCTTGCCTAGAACCCACGCCCGTGGAGATAACGATTAACAAAAGAATTTCTCGATACAAAGAATAGCCCCACTCCTAGAATAGTTAGCCACTCAGTCCACAGATTCGGCTTAGTATTAAGTATTACGGCTTAGTATTAAGTATTAACAGTTAAGACTATAAAGACTCGCGGATTGATTGCAGTTCTAAAGGTTGGAGTGTTAAGCATAGGTGTACCTTCCTCACCTCAGCAGTTTCAAGCTAGGGTAGTTCCCGCTGGGGCAGGCACGGGTAAGCACGCTGGCAAGGGAAAGAGAAAAATGGATAGTTAGAGGAATTAAATTACGAGACTTATTTATATAGTCGAAGGAAAGATCACTGAGAGGGATTCAATTCGTTTTGAGTTTGAGTTCCCAGGCTTCTAGATCAGTGCCAGTAAAAGAGGGGTATCTAGTTGTAGTCCCCAGTAGTGTGTAAATGGATAGAGCAGCGGGAGAGACATTTTGAGTTCTCGGTGGGACTTATGTTACATCCCAGACAGCTAATGCTACTTTCTAACCATCTAGAGATCTTGTGGAAGTTAGAGTTGCTGTCGGTTGAATAGAGTCCAGCCAATACGTGGGATAGGAACGGCGGTAGTTGCAGTCTTTCTCTAAGCCTTTTTGAATTGCCCCCCAGCCAATGTAGTTGCTCCTAGTCCGAATTTAGGAGTAGTTGCCAGTCATGCATTCCTAAGCGAGCCAATATGGTACGGTCCAGAGTAGGTTCCAGCCCTTGAAAATGAAGTTGGAGTCGCTTTCTTTCTTTATGCCTTATGGCGGAAGGATAGATGTTTATGGATATGTGTGTAAGATTGGATCCCTCTTTTCCCATGGTTGGAGTGGAGGGCTTTCTCTTTACCTAGTACAGATTTCTTTTCTTACAACTAGTAGGAGTGCCCTGGATTTATTGAGTCTTTCCTAGTTTCATTCTCACCAGTCTTCGTCCCTGCCCTTGAACTTGAAAGCTTTTAAGTCTCTTAGGCAAAACAGGTATGTCAGTCCCTCTTCTCCTTATGTATAGAGATCTAGAGTGCCCGTCTTTCCTCCTTCCATCTTATCTGTAGCAGAAATATTTAAAGCATCTTATATATATAAGAAAAATGGAGCATCTGCCTCCTTATCTTCTCACCACTTTATCTTTTTGGCTTTGCTATTGAATGTTCATCCCTCTCCTCGGGAAAATTGGCATAACTTTCTCTTTCCCTCTATAATGAGATCGATAGCCCCGTTGGGAACAATCCTTCTTGTTATAAGCATCTTGCAAAGACCCTATGATTTCACAGCTCTTGGCTTGCATTCGATTATTATGAACCAATTCTTTCTCTTTTCGATCCAGTGGAAGTACTCTCCAGTTAAGCGTATCCTGAGCTAGTTTAAGCATATCTCGGTGAGTTCCCCACCAGCCCCTTCTCTGTAAGGCATTTTCAATCCTTCTGCCAGAGTGCCAGTTTCAGTTTTAGTTCTAAGCGCATCTAGGTCCATTACTTCTGCCTTGGATCGAGTTGCATTGGTAAGATAAGCTCATGGAGTTGCATTACCAGTGAGGAAGTATCTAGCTTCATTTCTAGGGTAAGCCCCTCTCGATGCGAATTTTGTTACATCCTGTGAGTAAGTTTTTTCACTTTTCATGTGAGCAAGCAAAGGAATTAGCCTCTTGAAGGCAAGCAGGAAGTCAAATGAGCAAGCCTCTTTTTCAAGTAAATGAACTCTCCGTCCCTCTTAGTAAAGTTAGCAGGGCTTAATATTTTAGTGAGAGATACCTTATTGCAATACGCGTTGGAGAGACTTTGAGAATTCTCATCAAAGTCAGTTAATCCAGCGGGCAACAAGGAGGAAGGCGTAAAAAGGTCAAGCTAAAAACTGGTGAGAGAGCAGGGGTATTCCAATAGAAAGCAAGTTTTTAATAAGGAGTTTCTTTTAAGAAAAAAGGAAACCAAAGAGCTTGAGTTGAAAAGTGCCTTAAAAAAGGAGGGATTTTTTTGCCTTCCCCTGGCGAAATCACTCTTCTTTTTTCTGGGTTTACGTCTAGGGCTTAGCCTAAATTAGTTATTGATGATAGCAGTCCTCTTACCTCTACTGGGTAATACTTGAATGGGGATGGGGAAGGTGTACTCGCATATGAGAAAGTCTTTGCACTCACTTTTCCCACCTACTGGATAAAGCCAAGAGGGGGAAGTGTAACGCTCTCATCAAAGGAAGTCAAAAGAGTGAAAGGCAGCAGAAAGAAAAGCAATGGCGAAAGACTGGCTTTTAGGACTAGCTGGAGGGTAAAGCTAGCTTACTGCACTCGCTTTAAGGCTTGACCTATAATCAGCTTTAGCTCGTTTGGAAGGCAACAGGTAAGAATAGCGCTTTAGGCCGTGAGCACGTTATGCCCGTTATCACTCTTATACGCGCCCTGGAGAACTCTTATGACTGGGAGGACTGAGAGACATCCTATTAATGGGATTGTTAGAAATCCTAGTATACTCTTAACTAGCTATTAAGAGTATACTAATTGTTAGGCCCTAGCCTTTATTCTAGCCTGCCTTATACTCAATAACTGCCTTGCTTGAACTAGCTTATTCGCTGGCTTTTTATAAAACTACTTAAATACCAACAGGAGGACTGGCAGGGCTAGGAAAAAAGGATAACGTAGTTTTAGCAGGAATCCATAATGTATATCCTAAGTGGGGTACAGGATATACATCTCTAACAGGCTTGCTTGCTACTAGCTCGATAGCAGAAAAAAGGAGTGAAACTACAACTGAAACGGGATCTCAAACCATCGGGAAAGAAATCCATCTGGTTAAATCTACCAGAGAAGCAGAGAAGGGAGAAGGACTCAACCTTGAACTGGCTTGATCAAGATGATACTCTTTCAAGGGCTTAACTGCTTTTCGCCTAGAGTGAGGAGATGGTTACACTGCCGCCTCTTCGCTAGCGCCCGCTGATTGCTATGAGATTGAGGGGGACAGCTTCAAGACTTAATCACTTTACTCCTCTCTCTTGCTTGTGTGCTTATGCTTGAGTGACTGCGCGAAAGAAAGAAGCTTGCCCCTTTTCTTTCATTAAAGATTCCTTGCATGATGGCTCTCCTAACCTAAGAAAGAGTTCTTTTTTGATACTGGCTTCCTATTCCTTTCTTGATTCCACTGCGGATATACCTTTTGCTTAAAAAAAGAGGGCTAATCCTTTTGATTAGGAATGAAACTCTAAGAGCTTAGCTTAGCACTACTCAAAAGAATGAAACTCCAAAAACCGGCTATGTAATAGCCATAAGCCATAAGGAAAGCTACTCCAGGAGCGAAAGCAACTGAACTAAAAAGGACAGGAGTTTAGCTTAGGACTCAAACAACTATTTAGACTCCATCGCCAAATGTCCTTCCAATTCTTAGCCTATGAAAGGAACCTCTTCGCTCGAGAGCAAAAAGAGTTATGGAGACTAGTTTTACTGATTGAACTTTCTTATTAGACTAGGACTGCCCTTAGGAATAACTAAATAAGTAAAGTAAAAGAAGGAAGCAATTCGTCTATATCCTGAACACATGCACGTCGGAGTTATATAATAAAAATAAAAGATAGTTGGACGATTCTCCGAAGATGGCGGAAAATCGACCGCTTCGCATAGACTGTTTTTAATCGATAAGAAGCCCCAGAAATGGTTGAGTGATCAAAGACCAGGCCCTTCCGGCATGACTACTTCTCCTAAAGGTTGAATGTGATGTGTGCATTTCATCTCTTTGACCCTAAGAGCTCATAAGACGGATTTGATTGACTGAAACCGATGGATCGGATCAGTCCTCAGTGATCTTGAGTTTTTGAATCGTCAAAAGAATTCGTTTGATTCGATCACGTTCGCTTACTTTCTTCCTTTGTCTTGGTACGTTCAATCCTGGCGTTCAGGAAGTCCCTGGGTCAGATTCCATTGTACCCTGATCATGGATGTGCTTCAAATTTTCTTCGGCACTCGAAGACAAAAAAGAGGGGTTGAATAGAGATTCCCTTATGACTCAATGGTAAGGCGACAAGAGATGGATTCGAGATAAAGCGACATTGGACTATTCAACTCATATACTTCCTCGTCAACATTAACTTTCAGACGGATTCCCGGACACGTCAAAGCGCTATTTAATTCCTCTTTTTTTAAAGACCCTCTTTTCGTCCGAAACTATACAATTTCAGGTTTATAAGGTATAAGGTGCAAGCTAGCGAAGTTCTTTGGTTCGGCTCTATTCTACAAAAATTTCCTTGCTCTTATGTCACACCCACACCTCAATACTCTTTGTATACTTTCTTTTCCTGACCGGAGTAGGTAACCAAGAAGAAAGATTCATTAATTAGATGAACTCGTTTTTCAGTCTTCCATACTTCCTTCCATTCATTCCAGACTTCATTCTGTCTATTCTCTCTCTCGAAAGAAGTGATGCAGTTGAAAAATGCAAGTCCTCTTTTTTAGGATTGATTCAGTTTGAAGTTCACCTTCTCGTAAACAACAAAACCTGATGCCGCTACGCTATTCGATCCCGAAAGAAATGTGAGTAAGTTCATTGGCTTTATTGCTCTTTCGCAGTGCTATTCTAGCCAAGCAATTCCATATACGCATTTTTTGAGAGATGCATTTCTTGATCAGGCAGGGCTGTGTACTGAGCGGAACATGAAAACTTAGTAGGTAGTTGTACAAAAGAATGCGCCGGGGGAGGGGATGAGTCCAATCATTCGTCCAATCAATCTTTTTATGCCTTCACTCATGAAAGCAGCATAACCTGCACTTGACTACAGGAAGAATCCACCAACTCATCTTTTCTTCTACTAACCATTCCTCCAGGTGAGATCAAGATGAGATAGTAGAACATCTTAGAGAGAGTCTATTCCGATTGATTCGATTTGATCACTCTAAAAGAAAGAGAGAGGTAGAGGAAATGCCTTATAGAGTATAGAGTATTCCGACATGGATCTATGATATAACCCCTAGATTCGATTATTCGTCGACTACGAGATTCTAAAGGCTCGACGTCGCGAATGTGAGAGGTAGGAAGTTAGCCAAAGGGAGGAGGTCGGAAGGTATAAGCGCTGAATCCGCTTCGGAAGAGAGTGCATCTTTCTTTGCTCTTATGGAGAAAGGTAAGCTGTATCTCAGTGGATGGGAGCAGAGCAATTAGCCCAGTTCTCTTTGCCTAGACCTAGACCTATAGGGAATCGAATGAGCTAGAAGAGAAGGCAGAAAGGGTTCGTCCCTTGATTCAGTTTTTTTGACCGAAGGAGAGATTCAGGTGAACGACTGTCCGACTTTGTCTAATTCCACAGTGCTTTCAAGATGAATAGTAAATAGAAAGGGATCAAACGAGAGTCGGTAATGATAGATCTAAGGAAGGCATGTTGGCCACCGAAGGAATGAATTCTGAGAAAATAGTGAATCTAGACTTGCATCTTCGAGTCTTATTAAAAGGAAGAGATGCTGTTAGGTTAAGCTGTTTTCTTTTTTTTTTTTTTTAAACTCTTTCAATTTACCGGGGACCTAAAGGAAGGTCGGACAAAGTCGCAACGTAGGAAATAACTATCCGACGGAGACCTATATGAAGCAATTCGAGTCTCGTCTTTCGACCTTCTGCAGTTCTCTTCGGATTGAGAAAGCTCCGCCATAAGGTGCTTGATTCAAGCCGGTCACCGCTAGCCCAAGATAGGTCTCTGACAGAAGAAGTCGAGTCAAGGTTAGAAAGTGAACAAGTAAGGATAGACATTCTCGGATATAGAAAGTGTCAAATGCTTATTAGGAGATCAGGGGAGGACATATAAGATAGATAGATCTTAGTCCACCCAAGAGTAAGGGGCGTGAGTCAAAGCAGTAGGACGTT
This sequence comes from Corymbia maculata, assembly GCA_014182735.1. NCBI lineage: Eukaryota > Viridiplantae > Streptophyta > Magnoliopsida > Myrtales > Myrtaceae > Corymbia > Corymbia maculata. The sequence continues at coordinate 14,631,027 of CM024690.1, forward strand.
CTCGGTTCAGTGTGCCAAGCCGCTTTCAAGCATTCCAGCGAGCCTCTTTCCTTTTTTTCTTTGAGCTATCTCAACTCTTCGACTTCGAAAAACGAGGATTCTTTCTTCAGTGGAAGAGAAAGAAAACCCTCAATTACATCGACCCTTGCGTAGGACTGTTTTTCTTATGATTTGAAGTCTGCAACGGACAGATGGCCATTGCTACTTCTTTTCGAGATTACACAGTGCCTCTTTGACCCTAGTTTTGCTTCGTCTGCTGTAAATTCATGTCTTCCGTATAACCTTTTTCATATACCATTTGTTACAATGATATGTTTTATAGCTGGACAGCCGTTAGGGTTAGGTTATTACGCTTCTTGACCTCTATTTGCCTTATCAAATCATCTTATGGTGTGGTATTCGGCAGAACAGGTTTACCCTGGTCAGCTCTTTACTAAGTATGCAGTACTTGGTGATGATGTTTTGATCACAGACGAAAAGGTAGCTAATGAATATGCGCAAGCTTTGTCGAAATTGGGTGTTCAAATAAGTTAAAAAAAATCCCTAATTTCTTACACTGGTTGTGCAGAGTTCGCTAAGCGCTTTCGATGCCATGGGTTGAGAAAGGATTTTTCTCCCGTATCAATTCAGGAGTGAATGTACTCTCCCGTTCGGATTGTTCTCGATCCGAACATCACATCCACATTTATCATTTCATGAATTATGTCGGATTGGTGGTGCTGGCTACAGGCAGATGTCTACGATTGGACACCGTAGATCTCGCCGTTGGGAGAGAGCTTGGGCGATATATTCAAAAGCCTCGGGATTACCTCTTAATCCTTATATTAGGGGGTATATAATAGATTTCCTCCGAAATGAGATGAAGCCTACAGAGTTATCTGTAATACCGGAATACCTTTTCGTTCTTTCTGGTATGAGGGATTTTCTCGAATGGAGTTGTCTCCGATCATGGGTTCAGTCTTGGCTTACTGTCACTGGTACTGTGGTACGGCTTTGTCTGACCGAGTCACTATCGAGCAGTTCTTTAAAGCGCCTGTCATTAATCGTAAATGGAGGGAGGAGCGTACTGATCCCGAATTAGTGCGTTTCGGTCTTCTGTAGAGATTATATGATATGGTGGCTCAAATAGGTCTCTCTTTTCAGGTGCCGATATTGGAAGAGCAGGCCGGGAAACTTCATGGTTATCCCTATCTGCTTGGTGGCGTTAGTGGCAATGATTATTTAGTTACCGCTCTTGGTGCAATAAAAGCTGTTCGGGCTCTTTCACTCCTAAATTCAGGCAGTGAGCTTGCTTTGCCAAAGAATATGTCTTATTTTTTTACTCCGATTAAACCATGGGGAAGGGAAGGTGCGAAGCCTGATTGACCTAATGAATATTGCCATATTGCCCCTTCAAGAGATTCGACAGTTGGGATGGAGCTTGGAACGGGGTTCATTTGCAAAAGTTGGAGAATCCAACCTGCTGCTGCTGTGGGAAGAGTGCCTCACGTCGACTTTTTGCCGTTGAATCCCGAAGAAAGAAGAAAATGTCACGAGTGAGCTAGGTAAGGAAGGGTAAAGCATTTCTATTTATTCCTAAAAGGAAGAAGGACAAAGAAGCTCTTTGAAAGAATGAGCACTCCGTTAGGTAGTTAGGGCCTTTGCCTTTTCCAAAGGAAGTAAAAGAAGGGGCACAGAAGGCCCTGCTAGTAGGATGCCCATCAGAATATTCTGTATAGTAGATATGCGAAAAAGGGTAAGCCAGTTCACGGATAAAGGTTATAGGCCAATAAGTGAATCCAATGCCTCAAGCGCTGATCTCACTAGAAAATAGTATAATTAAAAGAAGGTCTCTTATTCTTGTCATAGTAGGTGTCTACTAGAGGGTTTGGCAAGCTAGGATCTTAGCGCTTTTTTTTTAATAAGAGGAGTAAGGGGAGAGGTGATGGCTATGTGTAAGATTGAGTCGATGGATTAGTCGATGCTTTCCCTTAGTCGATCTTTTCCCTTGCCTTCTAGGGCTTTTTTTACTTTTTAGTTTGACTCTTTATTTTTCTCCTATTAAAGGAGATTCTCCTCTCCCTTTTTAGTTTACTTTACTTTGACTTTTCTGTCGGAAATAGGTGACTTATAAGGCAAGGCATTCATTGGAAGGTGGCGGTTGCCAACGATCTACTTGAAGTTCCATTTGTAGTATTAAGGCAAGTAATCCTGTGATCAATCTTGTGAGAAAAAGCCTCTTGCAGGAGAGGGACTCTTTCTTTTATACCAGCCAGTAGGAGTGCTTTTACATCCATTGGGAGTTGCTCTCTTTCTCTTTATATAGAGAGACTAGGATATGCCTTTTCTCCTTATAAGATTGTATATTTAGGACAAATAGATAATATCGGTTAGGATTGGAGAACTCATAGAAAGAATATGCTTTTGAATAAGACTCTAATGGGGCTTCTGGAACTGGGTTGCCCCTTCTTGTATGGTAAGGTTGACAGATAGGAATTTCCTATTCCCAGCCAGCTAGTTGGACTCCTAAGGATTGCAGTAAGAAGGGCATCTAATTTAAAAGTGGTAAGCCCTTACTCTAACAAGTAAGCAAGTAAACTACCTTCAAGTGGACAAGTTTTTCAAGCTTTTACTTTGTCCATCAGGCACTTTTAAGCAGGATTCTTTCTTAAGCCAAAGAGGGGCCATAAGTGCTAGTTTACTTGCCTATTCATAAGCAGGCCGAAGGACTATCCATAAGCAGTGGAAGCCTCTGTAGAATCTTTCCTCAAGTGGAATATAGAGGTCTGGGGATTAGCAGATCCATTCATTTCTTCCTCTTTCCCAGGTCCTATTTGCACGAATTGTACTTTCTCAGTCGATCCAGTCCATTACTATCCTACTCGCATTCAGTTGGAGTGGTCAAGCCAAGCCAATACATTCCCTTTTTCAGTAGGTTAGCGATCAAAAGATGGAATTTCTTTGTCCAAGCCTTCCTTGTTTGAGCGTCAAGCCACTCAAGTTAGAGGATCTAGAGTTCCAGTCTTTCTCCTTATATCCCGCCAGTCATAATAAAAGACTTTTTCCCTTCTATTCCTTTGCGAGCCAGTAACAAAGTGCTTGGTATTGTCCCTGCATGTGGTGTGGTGTTTTGTTTTCCCCTCCCTATATGCGTAGGAGGACCTACTATAATGGATTCTCCTCCTGAAGTCAGAGTATCAAGATCTTTTCCTCACCTCGTCCCGCTATTCTGCTTTATTTTCTCTATGTGGTATGTGGTGTCTTCATTCCCCGTAGCTGTATTAGTAGTCCACGGTAATAGGAGTCTTTCTCCAAGGAAGGAAGCCTTTTTAATCTCCTTCAAGCAAGTAAAAGCTAGCAGTCGTAGGGTAAGCCCTTTTGTCAGCCATTGAGCAAGTGAGTTCTTTTTTAGCCAGTTCGGAAAAAGAAAGTGCCATTCCATCTGCCTTCGAGCTCAGCTAATCCCCAGCCCCTTCTGTTGCAGTTGCAGTAAAAGGGGAATCCATTAGATCAGGAAAGGAAGATGCATTTTCCTAAGAAGAGAATCAAGCGACTTCTGGACTTTCTGTGGCAAGCCCCTCTATCGATTGTGAGTTCCCAGCCATGGGGAGTTCTCTTTCTCCAGTTTGAGATCCAGCTGGCTAGTTTGAAAGTGTTTACTTTACAGGGGGTAATCTAGTAGCAGTACCGGTCCCGATGGTGATCTCTTTTTTTGGGGTCCAGGCCGGTACTTTTCCCATCCTGTGATCAAGGCTGTGATAAAAGCCTGTTTTGTAAAGCCAGTTAAAGGCCAGCAAATGCAATCTCTGAGTCTAAGGAAATTGCTTTTACTTTACACCGGTGTGAGACCTTTTCCTTCCTTGTGCGAACCATTTCCAGGACTGGACTCAATTTTCTAAAACCAGTGAAGATATTTGCAATTCTCTTCTCAATGTCGTGCCAGCTGAGGGAATAGTTTACAGGCAAGTTCCATTTGCTGTGGAACCAGTCGAGGCTGGTCAAGATCAATAGGCCAAGTTACTTTGAAAGCCCTGCTCTCGGAAAGTTCCCTGCCGAGCTTGCTGAAGTTTTAGAAACCACTTTGCTCTGCTTGCGGTCCATTCCCTTCATTTTTTAGGAGGGGTGGTGAGACAGAGCCGAGCTGGAAACGAGCCCTCGGGGTGCTGCTGCTTTAGAAAGAAAATTTCTTCCTTTCTCAAAAGAAAGCATTCTCTATTTTATGAAAAGTGGAGTGAGAGCCTCTGCTTGCGGGTGAGGGGCGCTGGAAAGCAAGAGAGCGAAAGCTGTTCTCATCTCAACGGAAGCTGAGATTAATTACAACCCGCTACCGGAGAGAGTGTCTTTTCAAAGTCGCCTGAACCGCCTTCTCACGCTAATAAACGGCCTTAGAGACCCTTCCTCGGCAGGAATATATACGAGACTAAATCCGAGTAGTGGAGTTTACGTAGCGAGTATAGAAAAAAAAATGAATAAACGCTTTATTGCGATTTCTTCTTCAGCCGGTTGGAGTTTAAGTTGATTTAGTTTACCTGAAGCACCCATAGAAGCTCCAGTTTTCCAGATGGAGCCACAAATAGGAGGATGGAAAGATACGACTAATTTCACTGTGGCGCCCCTAGACGATTTCAAGGTCGTCTTAGGGATAGAGTTCTTGGATACCAAACCAAAGCCGTCCCTACGCCATACTTAGGCACCTTAGGCATCATGGATGAAGGAAGACCAGGCATGATTCCAAGTCTTAATGTGAAGACTAGTGTTCCCACTTTATCCGCCTTGCAGCTTGTCAAGGGAGTCAAGAAGGACGAAGAAACCTTTGTGGCCCACCATTTGTTAAACCCCCTCTTCTCGGGCTATAGGGGTTCCTCTTTAGACTCCGAGGCTTGAGTTTCCTTTTCGGTCATAATTCTTCCAGGGCAGTGGGTTCCGTTACCGGGGAGTCCGGGTCGGGGGGGTGTAAAGGCAAGAATTGTCTAACCAATAGATCCGGTATACCTACTTTCAACATTTTATGGCACGGCCAGACTCCTTGTGGTGTCAGGTCATAAAGGCCAAATATTTCCCATCCAATAGCCCTTTCGAAGCTGAACCCACATCCGAGGCATCTGTCGCCTGGAAATCCATCTTAGCCACGCTAAAAGGAACAGCCCGAGTTAGTGGTGACGGGCTAGCTAGGGCTATTCTCCATCCTTTACTTTAGACGCATAGGAGAATGTCATGAAAATAATGACTACTCTTAGCCTAGTAAGAAAGTAGAAGCATGGTCTCTGTTCAGCTGCTCAATTCTCTTTCGAAATTAGGCTAGGCTCGTATTCAAGGTATGGAACCCCCTTTCTTCACCCCGTCCCGTCTCAAGATCTTCAACTATTTCTTCTCAATCTTTTCGTAGACGATGATTTGGCAGGAGAAGAGGATTAGACTGAACGTGAAGAACCCCTGTCTTAGTCTCTTACATTCTAGTCATAAAAGATGTCCAGGCAACAAAATATTCTAGTTTAGATCGAATTTTCTGAGTCAAGCTGATCCCAATATTTGATGGGCTTTGATAAAAAAATGAAATCAGATTGTTGGTAAAACATAATAAGAATATTATCAATCTGATAAAAGGAAAGGAGTAATTACACTCGAACTAAGCAAAAAAAGATTCAACGGTATCTGGTATAACTGACATTTCATTAATTGCCATATAAGAAAAAAGGGGCTCGTCACTTGGATTCAGAGGGCTACGGTGTTGCTTGCCTAGCCGCTAAAGCCCTTCGCACGTTGAGGAGTGTGGTGATAAATGAGGTAGACCCCTAACCAAGTCTTCTTACTTAACTTCACTAAGCTGTTGAAGTTAAGATGTCCCAAACAAATCTGTAATACCATAATTAGGCTCCGTACCTATTTGATTTGCCTGAGCCTCCATAGACTTTCCCTCGAAGATGTATATTCCTTCATGTTTGAATCCTCTGGCTAGAGTCTCATAGTTCATTGCCCTGTCCTTAATCTGGCATTTTTTCGAACTCAACCTTGAGTGCCAACTATAGCTGGGAACTGTAAAAAAACTCCCATGGAGAATAGGGGGTGGAAGAGCTACTGTCTGGAGGGGGAATTACCCTACTGCTACGAAAGCTGGCCAAGGAGCTTACTTCAAATAAAAAGGCTTGATCCCAAGATTGTACTAGCTGCTCGCTGAAAGGCACCAATTCCCACGGGATATAAGATATAAGAGAGGGTCCAATCGCTGGAATGTAACTTGATCTAAGGGCACTGGCACTAGACAACTAAACCCCTGGTAAAGGGCACAGAGACTAAAAGGGCACGGCTGGCTATATCCTATGATAAAAGCACTTTCTTGAACTGTCTTGATCACACTCACTGTCTTCTCTAAGATCCTTGCGCTTTCTGTATATTCCGCCGCTTGTTCGTTAGCTCCTTAGGAATGAAGGGGAAGACATAAGGACAGGGACGAAATTATCTTATAAGGGAGTGGACACTAGACAGGGGCTTCTATTGCTTATCCATAGTCAACTACTTCATGGACTACATATTAAGCGGAGACTGCTACAAAGACTGGTAGAACCATTGGTAGGAAGAAAAATCCAAATACGGATGATACTGGTTCGAGAAATCCAAGGACTGAAAAGGAGAAGTAAGTTTCCTCAAACTCAGGGTTTAGGTTCAGATAGCGGGAAATCTCAAAACCCCTCATGCATAACCACGGATACCTTCTGATTGATAAACCATATCTAGAGCCAAAGGTAGAGCGGACTACCCCGTAAATAACCCTACTTTCATTTACTCTTTTGACTTGATAAGAGACTGGGCTTTTGCCCTTTATTGATGGATCCCCACTTGTTAAGAAAGAGCTTTCAAGGCTTTCAAAAAAGTCACTTGCTTTACTCAAATAATGATTTCAAACTGATGGATTTTCCCTTGCAGCAATTGGATAGCTAGGAAGACTTCATAGATAGGCTAGAAAAGAGGGCTAGCTTTCTTCGGCGATTATAGAATTATCATTTTTAAAAGTGCTTGCTTAATCAAAATATATATGGAAAGCAAATAGGATAATTGTAACTGGCCCCAGGATTGCTCACAGTAAAAAGAAGGAAACTGATAGACAGGTTTACTCACAGATACTTTCCTAATCTTTCTCCCACTGGTTGGTACGACATCTAGGGAAATGGCAACTCGTCTGGTCTGGACCAAGAGCAACTCGACTAGGGATGGAGACTCTTCCCTCGCCTCATTAGGACCCTCCGATAACTAGCACAAGCGAGTACAGATAATACGCTAATAGGGGTAATCCGCTAATATATAGAGGTTCGCAGGCAAAGGTATGAAATAATTTCTCGAGAGGGATGTTACAACTCGACTAAAAGGAGAGGGAAAGGCATTTTCAATTGAAGCACTTAGGACTTCAACCCTTTTTTCTGCAATTGGCTATGCAACTACTTCTTTTTGGTAGGCTTCTACTCCAATGGGGTATGCCACTATTCTTGAGGGATAGGCAAGAAAGACTCCTTCTCCATGATAGGCGGCACCAACTACTCCTTATCCAACTGCAACTCCAACGGGCTCATCAGGAGAAGAGATTTCAAAAGACGAAGGCAGAAAGCCTGGAAGGAAACAATAAAGACGCTACTGGAAATATCTTCGGGGAAGCTAGAACTCAAACTACAAGAAAGGAAACTGGCTTGCTTGCTCACATGCTATTAGCCCACCGACTTTATTGCTTTCCTAAAATCTCTTTTCAAAACAAACCCCCAATTTCTTGACTGAAAACACTGAGCTGACTGATTCCCTTACGGTACCCGTTAAGTTGATTTTTATTATTATGAAAGGCTATTCAAA
>CM024690.1:14643838-14658602 GCA_014182735.1 Corymbia maculata
ACTGCACTGCTTTGGGCCCAGGAAGCGAAGGGAATGAGCTCGGCTGCTTCTCCTCCACACGGAGTTTTCTCCGTGCCCCTTCCGCATTCGCTTCGCGCGCCATTGGCGCTTTGCTCTCCTCTTATTCTTCATTGGACGCTTCGGATGGACTTCGCCGTTCTTTCCCAACTCAAATAGAAAAGGCTGTATCACATCGAGATGTCGATTCGTTTTCCGCCCCCAATGAGATGGGGAATTTGTAACCCCTATTTCTATACTTTTTGGCCCTTCATCTTTCTGAATCGAGGCCCGGCCCGGCTCGCGTCGTTCCAACAACCGGCGGGGAGCACCTCAGTATACGATCGAGCGCAGTAACTGGGAGTCCTATTACACCTAAGGCCAACTTCAATTCACCAAACCAAGGTTCATCTCGTGTAGTGATTGTGGACTCGTCTAAGGATATTGAGTAGACGGTTGATGTATCAGACTCGACCCTCTCTTTCGTAGCATGCATTCCCATCCGTGTCGCAACTGATTCGGTAAGCTACGTGTCCGGTGCACGGAGAACTGCCTTCGGTCCCCCAAACTGACTTACTCGTGGCAACCTTCCGGCCGCCCAACAACCTATAACGCTAGTCACTACTCCCACTGGGGCTAGGAAGTAAGCCCCACAACCCAAAGCGGCGAAGAACAAATAGAATTTGCTACAAAAGCCGGCTAACGGGGGTATCCCTGCGTATGAGAACATAGTAATGGAGAAGGTAATAGCCGAAATAGGATTCGTTTTGGCTAGAGCGCCCAAATCCGCTATATATTTGACACGGGTTTGCCGTAATGCTGAAACTATGGCGAATGCATCTATCGTCATTAATGCATAAATAAAGAGACCAATTAGTAGTGATTGAATTCCTTCTATGGTTCCACATGAGAAACCAGTACGAATATAACCTACATGTCCAATTGAACTATGAGCTAGAGGTCTTTTGACTTTCGTTTGGGCCATGGCGGCCAGTGCTCCTAAGATCATAGAAGCAATGCTGCAGAAAAAGAAGATTTGTTGCAATGTAGCTCCATAGGAACCATAAATAGAAACACGTGAAATATTAGCAGAAATAGATATTTTAGGCGCAATAGAAAGGAATGCTGTAACCGGGGTGGGTGAACCCTCATAGATATCAGGTGCCCACATATATAGAGTCAAAAGAGATATAGAGTCCGAAGGGGAGGGGGTTTTCTTCGGGGCTCGAGAGATGGAATAGATAGGGCCCCACAAGTTTTGAATTCGCCGCTGGGGAATTCACACGAAAGGGAACGAGGAATTCTCAACGAAAAAGTGCTCTCTGAACCGAACGTGAAAGTCGTTTTCCATCAGACGGCTGTTCCCGTAACTCCACTCTCGACTTGGATTATATATCCAAAAAAAAAAAGGTCCGCTCTCGGCCATTCCACACGCTGCCTAGCAGAGGCGTGGTTATCTGAAGTGGATTCTCTCTTTTCTAGTAGATGCCGAACCTGCTGCCCCATTGACTAAGAAGGGGGCGGGCGCAGCAGCTACATGGACCCCTTCCTTTCTTTTGTTGCCAGCGCTTTCCCGGGCCGAGCCGGAATTCTTTATTAGATTAGAAAAGAAAGGGCAGGCAAAGCCCGAAGGCGGCTATCCCAATAGGCCAGCGGGCGGAACGAGGAGAGGGCCCGGCAATCATACGACCGCGGTCGAAAAAGCGTGTTCCCTTCAGATAAGACGCACCGTAGCCCATCCTCAGCCTTCTTCGTTTTCAATGAAAAAAAAAAAAATCTCGATCTCCGAAAGCGTTTTCCTTCCCCCGCCGCATCCCCCTCCCTTCGTCGAGCCTTTCCTTGTTTGGTTGGGGAAAGCATTCCCAACTCTGAACTTGGCGGGCATTCTTTCCAGCCTTATTCAGGGGTGAGTTTGTTTGGTTTGAACAGAGGCTCAAACATGATTTGAAGGTCCTAGCTACGCCATGCGTCCAATACAAAATCTGGAAAGCTGCAGGGATGACAAAAAAGGACCTAAGAAAAGACAAGACGCTCTTCTCTTGGGTTTCTTCCTCCCGCGCCCGCCGCCTCCCGGCCCGTCTTAGAGGGGAAGATTAGCAAAGCGAGAAAAGACAGAGGGAGTGGGAGCAGCATCTTATTCTCTTCGCGAGAACTTCCGGATCGGAGAAGCATTCGGAACGGGCTCCGCGTTCATTTCGTTGGCAGAAAGGATCTAATCCATTCGGGGCTTTCGGGGAACCCAAAAACGAAGTCTTTTTACTTTTTTCATAGATAGAATCCATGAGAGATAGACAAGAGATAGATGAACGAGATATCTTTTTTTTTTTTTTGGGGGGGAGGCTGTTCGCCTTTTGAATCTTACAAAGGTTGTAGTAGGGGCTTCATAGCTACTTTCTTCTAAAGGAAACCGAAGAACCAACCTTGAGTCAATAGGAGCCCTACTTCCCTCTTTGCGACCTCATCACTTCCATTCAAGCGCAAACCAATTTCTTTCTTAGTCACCGGGCGGAGCGCACCTTTTGTACTTCAGTAGGGCGAGCTTTTTGATAGTGACTTCTTTCGTTTGGTAGGGCGACGAAAGGCTACTTCAATCTAGGAAAGAGCCGGAAACTCGAGAGGGTCGCCTTTCGAAGCGTTCGCCGGTAACCAAAGCGTCACTCCTTTGATTATGTCGTGACGCTGACTGAATCCAATCGTAAAGTAGGCATTTTGCTTTGCCTTAGACTCTATTGAAACAAAGCAAAGAAGGAGGCGGAATGGAGAAAGGAAAGGGACAAGGGCGGTCTTGCTTGGCGCGAAGGCTGCTGGTTCGGGGCTAGGGTACGGTACTAAAGGTCCTCGGACTTCCAGGCGGTTTTTCTTTTTGGCAGCTGTTCACCGTTGGATCTCGCCAATACAGCCCCCTATAGTTTTCGTTACCGAGATATCTTTTTTTTTTCATTGTTCCCAGGGATTTTTGGGTAATCCGCTCCCATGCTGCAAACAGTCAAATCTGAACTGAACCTTGTCGCTCTTCTTTCCTCGCGGGCAGGAAGCACACCAGCAGCGTGCGTTGCGTGATTCTACTGTGTTTTTTGCACTTGACTGGGTGGACAGTTGACCGGAAGAGAACTTCGATTCGCCCGGCCAGCAGGCGGGCGTCGTGCTTATCTTGTGTGACAACACTACAGAGCGAGTGGCTCTTCTAGGCGGGCAGCTGTGTGACAACACTACAGAGAAAGCGGCGCTTTCGTGTAACATGCTATGGTCTCAACGCCCTTACGAGGTAGTGATGAGTTTCACGCGCTCTAAGCCCGGCCCGCGCGCGGTTAGGAAGATTGGCCGCAATCTGAGCGGTACCACCCACCCTACCCTACCACCTATAGGCGGCCGTCCGTCCTACAGCCGCCCGAAAAGGAACTGCAGTGATCTTGAATAGGAATCCTACAGCGATAAATAGAATCCCCATAAAAATACCACTAGATCGAGCACCAGTGATTTCGTATCCGGTCAAAATCTTGGCTAATTGATCGAAGTGGGTAGCTCCAGTAGACCCATAGATCATGGAACAAATAGGGTGGGTAGGCCCAACCACCACACTACACGTATAGACGCGAACCCCCCTCGTTACCGTACGTGCGACTCTCACCGCATACGGCTCGCACAAAGACTCCTAAATCCATCCCGAGCCTTTTCTTCCACCTCTCCTCTCCAATCCTCGATCAAACTTGCCTTTCCCAGGCGCTATGAAATGGGCGGTTTTTCCTCCGCCTATCGTATGTATCAGCTTGGCTTCGTCCAGAACCAAGGAGGCATTCTGGCGGGCGCGTGCGTGTAGGAAGGCCGACCACTACATAAGCTAAAAGACTATGACTACAAGCCAAGCCGGAAGCGACTCGCTTCTATTCTCGTTGGGATTGGATATGTCTATAGATCGTAGTAGTTCGCCAACCTCTCTAACTAACATACGATACAATTTCACTTCATGGAATGGCCAAAAAAAAAGAAAGAGCTTTGCTCGGTTGGCCTTCCTACGCTGACGAATGCCTCCTTTCTCTTCTCTGAAGTCTACAACAAACAAGTGGGAGAGGCAGGATTCGAACCTACGTAGAAAAACTTCAACAGATTTACAGTCTGTCGCTTTTGACCACTCGGCCACTCTCCCCTTCCCGGGTCGAGGCCCCCCTCAATGGGTTCTAAGAAGGAGGGCGCCGCCCTGAATCAATCAAAAAAAACTTTATTTTCTTGAAGGGAACTAATACTATTTATTAGCTTAGCTAGCGTTCCGAGAGAATCTAGTCATTTAGTAAGTTTATAATAAAAGAATCTCTGTAAAGCAAGGGGCAAAGCTTCGTAGACAGCTTCCCCCTCATGTAGTCGTCGGCCTTCCCCAGCCCCCCCTTCGTCGCTTCTGGCTAAGCTGCGAGTTCATGAGCAAGTGAATGAACGAGCCATGTTCCTAAAATAAAAGGAGTGACCATCTTTGTTTTCTTCCCTTCCCCTATCCCTTCAAAGCCCATAGGTTGTTGGGCGCTAGCGCTTTACTAATAGAATCTCAAGTCAAGGCTCTTCTGCTGAGCGAAGCTGCGAGCCTACCCTTCTCGAGCCTACAACAATAGCTTACGCTTACCAAGCCTAGTCTACTAAAATAGGGCTACAGCAAGCAAGCTTTCCCCCTTCGTTTGTTGTGGGTCGCGCCTCACCGCAGGCACTGAATGAATGAAATGAGTGGAGATCTTCCTTTCCTTCCCCCCTTGTTAATTACCAAGAACTTCGTTGCCACTAGTGGCGAAGAAAATTCTACCATCCCACCTAAAAAAAAAAAACAACTCGAAGCCTAAAAGAAGAGAGTTCAGTCTACAAGAAGCTGGCAGAGCTTTAGCCATTGGACTACATCTATCTATCCTACCTAAACAGTAACCCTTTTCTTGTTCCTTCTTCGAATGACGCTAGTAGAGATAAATTCCTTCCGGCTAATGAAGATACTACTCCAGTCTTCCCATTCATTCCCAGTGGATCCTTCTTCTCCCTAAGAATTGAACGAACCAAGTTCACCTATACGAGAGAATAAAAAAAACCAACAATCAACTTCCCACTTTGGATGTCCCACGATTCTGCTAGTTTAGAAACTAAGGAGAAGGACAGGGGTCGCTAGGTCAGAAAAGCGATAACTAACAATTCTCCCCAAGTAGGATTTGAACCTACGACCAGTCAGTTAACAGCCGACCGCTCTACCACTGAGCTACTGAGGAACAAGGGACTTAAGTAAGCCGACTCTCGTTCTTTGGACCAACCTATGACCGAACAAAAATGGGTTCGTCACTCTTTCTTTTCACATACACCGGGAGATAAGGTTACGAGAGCAAGCCCCTCCCCGGCCGGAGAGCCTCCAGGACAAGGCGGCGGCGGTCAACCATCCACTCTTGAGATTCATATTGATCAATCGATCTCCGCGTCCTGCCAGTTCGCTAAGTAGACTCACTCTACCGAGATGCAACAAAGGTTGGAACTATTCCTGCCAAAAACAAGGGACCTACTTCTCATCCTAGGAGTGAGCAGGTATGATAGAGTCCCCTCTCTGTCTGTCTCTCCGAGTTTCTACTACTAAGTAGCACTTCTGCTATTCAATCATAGAATCGATTCCGATCCAGCTGAAAAAGCCCTAACTTATTAGGTTGCTAGCGCCCTATCTATAGTCAGGGGCCTCTTCTTGCTCGTTAGCGCTAACCTTTGATTGCAGCTAGCGCGCCCCCCTTCTTTCTCAAAGTAAACTTTCTCGCTTGTTAGTCAAGCTTGGAAGCCCCTACCTTTATTGGGATATTTGAAGAAAAGAAGCGCAGGTTTGGAACCCAACCTATACAAGGTGCTGGTCTCGATCTCGCTTGGTGGTGCCTCTCTCGATGATTGTTGAGTCAACATTGATTTCGTGCTTGAGTTGGAGGGCCCTCCCTCCATCCATCCATCGAGTCAAGTAATTCGCTATCGGAAATTTTTCCGCCGCCTATATCATCTCATGCTTCTTGTTTCTCCGAATTGGTTCCTAGTCTGAGTCAATCAAGATTCGCCATCAAGAGAGGGAAAGGGAAGAGCCTTTACTTTAGGTTAGGCCGGTCTCGGCATTCACGCAATTCCCCGTCCATCGATCGATCACGCGAGTACGCATCCAGTCAGCACATAGCGAACGAAAAAGCATTCATCCTAGATTGGATTCTCTTCCTCAAAAAAAATGTCTATCAATTGATCCCTATCCCTATTCATTCGGTCAAAGTCTCCACGGCCTTTTCACGCCCCTCTACTGAGAGGCGCACCATGTTGATAGGAATCGGCAAAGACCTTCTTGTACACGTCCTCGAGGGCAGCATTCATGGCAATCATCACTACTTTCTCCCGAGGGCATGGTATGGCTTTGTTCTTGGTGTTGTTTAATAGATGTCGAGTGCCGCTTTTCCCCGTCCGAGAATCTCCATCTGCTCTAAGTGGGCGAGCTAGAATCCTTATGTCAGGTTGGTTGTTCAAAAGACTTTCTCTTTACCCTTTGCATCTTCATCTTTTGAAAGCCCAGACCCGGATCTTCATTAGTCCTATTTCAGGTGCAAAGCCTCTTCAATAAAGACCTCTTTCTCTCTTTCTTTTCTTTCTCCCCCATTTCTCATTTTGTTGATTGAAAGAGGATAAGCGCTATCCATTGAGTAAAGGAGGGTTTGCTACAGTGATTCGGGCGGTGGGTGGCCCCTTCGAGAGTTGCGGGTCCTTGTCGCTGCATGAGTGGTAGCTCACGCTCAAAACTCCTCCGACACGAGTCCTAGTCGTTGCGCTGCGGCCCCTTTCCCGGCTTCGCTTGCGCGATTTGCACTTCTAATTGGTTCCATCCATCCCCGACCCTAATGAATGGACTATGAAGGGGTCAGTCAGTCAAGTGGTTCGGGTTCTCGGTCGGTTCCCGTTCGCCTGCCCCCCTCTAAGTCCATTAGTGGGTAGGGTGGTCAACTTAGAGGGCGCCGGCCTACTCTTCAGACGTGTCCTCGACAACCTGGCGGTTGTTCGGTCTCCGCTTTTGGGGGCGGGAGTGCTTGGTCGCTGGGCTTTCCTTTTCCTCAACCAATTCGGTTGTGTCAGCCTGGTCTAACATTTTGTTATGAGCTGGCTGGACAAAGATGGATTGAAGGGGCGTATAGCCTTTGAGTTCAAGTGGCACAGGACCTTCGATCGACCATGGGGCGTATTCTACCCTTACCGAATTCATTCTATTGAAGCGTAACGTAAAAGATCCTTCTCATGTTGCATTTCTTTGGTTTGGAAGTTCCAGAATGTTGTCTGTGGATTTCTAACAAAGGAAAGCCCTCTTATGCCATTTGATTAATTCAAGTTCCGTGCTGCTCGCCACTCCCCGAGGCCAAGGACGGGGTCGAACCGTCATTCCAGGATTTGCAGTCCGATACATTTCCATTATGTTACCTAGCCAAAGCCGCCACCTCATGTGCCAAAGTAAAATGATTGTTCTTCCGTCCCCGCTCCCTCTTTTTCTACATATGCGGTGGCGGGCGGAGCGCTCTATATGACCGGCGGCGGGTTACCAGAGAAGAGGGGACCACTTCTTTCTCCCTTGCCTTGCTCAATCTTCCTTTTCTGATTGAAAGTAGCAAGCCACTCCACTACTGGTACAGAGGCCAGATAGAAGGTTGCTCATCCAGCCCAGCGGATCCATTGTTTATGCGGCAGTGCGATGCAAAAAGGTAAGCTTAGTAAGGTATAGGTTGGGGAAAACTCCAAAACTAGGGTTCCAAAAAGCTTACCTTATATATATCAAGTTTTCGAAAGGGGCACCCCTACTATATATACCCCTAAACTACAAGCTAGCGCGCAACGGCTTTTCAGCCGTTGTTACTTGCTGCTTGCAGGCTCGAAAATCTCTCTTTCGCCTCTCTTCCCTGTCTCCATTCTGATTGAGTCGCTTCTTCCTTCGCGCAAGGGCTTGGTTCGCCCCCTGTTGTCTTGCATTTTGTGATCCTACGCTTCAGTCTGCGTTTTCGGATAGCCGGGATCCGACGTTGATTTCCGATTTAAATGTCAGCTCCAGGTTTTGGGCGGCCCATCTGGTTAGTTCAGCTATCACTGCTGTAAGCCCCTGCGCTTGTTCGGCTGCGTACTCCCCGTCCGCCTATCTCACACTCCCAAAGCATATTTATTATTTCAGATTTCATTTTCCTTTCCTGCATCTTTCTTTCTATCCGGCTTCGTGCAGATAGATGTTTGCCGGGGGAGATTGGTGCTCCTTGAGGTATGCCCTTCCGGTGGGTTCTTCCCTTCTCTGTCTTTTCCATCCAGTGCCCGCACTGCGTCAGAAAATCTTCGTCTTCGATCTCTTTTCGCAACGCAATAAAAAAAAAGAAGTCTAACAGTTTCTCTCGGCATCTGTCTTTGAAGTCATTGATCTCATATCTAGAAGGTTGCAGGGGGGTCTGCGTTCACTATGAAGCCTACGCCCGTCCATTCCTTTCAAGCTTGATCCCGCCCTTAGACTCCTTACGCTGTTCGACTGAACTCGTTGGCTCCGCGCTCTATTCGGTCGGAACCCGGTTCGAGAACCTTCTCTCATAGATTCCCTTCACCAAGTCATCGCCAGCAATCAGCTCAACTCCCTTGGTTGGTGTCAAAGGGCGAGTTCCTTTCTTGTCTTGCCCAAAAACTTTCTTTATTCTCATTGGAGAAAGACTCTCCCGCGGCAAGGTTTTACACATAGGGCCAGCTGCTTTCTTTATCTCGCTTGCCGTTAGTCCGTCTAGCGCCTTTCGGTTGGGGTCCGCCCCGGAGTTAGACCGCTTGGGTTATATTTATTTTATAGTCTCTAAGGCAGTCAACGTGTCAGCCATTCTTCTCCCATTAGACTTTTTTGAAATCCTTTGCTCTTTTTCCTTCTCTCTTCCAGTTCTCTCCCTCTACTTTATTTGACAGGGGCGGAGAATACCACTCTATCAATAACAAGAAGAAAGTAGCAATTCAGTTTCAAATGGTTTGAGCTTGGAAGCAACTTGCTATCTATCGATAGGCGAGAACAGACTGCTATTGGCTGCTTCGCCTATCTATTCTATGTTGGCCGGCTTGGAGACATCAGAGGAAGACCATCATCTCTATCCGGGTACGATCATAGCTTCATTCATTCGTTGAACCTTGGGGATAACAACCATTAACATTGAGGTCAATCACCACACCACCTCTATCATACATACGACATTACATGACGCGAGAGTGCATGGTCAACACACACCTAAAGCGCCTACGTTCCGCTTGCAGCCAATACAACCACAACCTAACTTGCACGAGATTCAACAACCGAAGCTACTAGTAGTCCCGAGGGGACGGCATCCTCCTATAATAGTTAGCAGTACTGAACAAGCGAGTCATCGGTTCGGGGAAAGAGAAAGAAAAGGAAGCAGCCGAATGGATTCGCATTCCATTGAAGTAGGGTTCCAAACCCACCATTCCGGCCTATTATTGATAGGGATTATTATCAATAAGATTGAGTCAATGTGGTCGAGCAACTAAGTAAGATGCCCGCCTTTCTATGCTGTGACTCCTCTTGACTTTGATCGCGAACTTTGGGACATGATGGATGCTCTTTCTCATCCTGATCGAGATGTGCTTTCAGCGATGGGATTGGAGCCTCTCTACTGTCTCCGCCGCGTGGCAGTGAATGAGAACATGAGTTGAGCTGCTGCTCGCAATTGGGATTCACGAGATCCTGTTAGTACATGTGATTAACCAATTGAGAGATGGACACAACCCAAGGAGGATCGTCTTAGCAGAGACTATCGATGGATTGGATGCTCATTTTCTAAACTTCAGCCTTCCTTACGCAGGGCAGGCTCACCTTCATACGCTGCCACTAACCATACGGACGAGACAAAGATGGCTAACCTTCCCTTACTCAACTAAGGGAAAACCAGGGGAAAGATAATGGAAGGAAAGCTCACGCACAAGAAGAGGGCACATCTGCAGCTGCCCAGACACACAAGATTGTCCGCGAGGGACTCGGGCATTACAC
Organism: Corymbia maculata; assembly: GCA_014182735.1. Lineage (NCBI taxonomy): Eukaryota > Viridiplantae > Streptophyta > Magnoliopsida > Myrtales > Myrtaceae > Corymbia > Corymbia maculata. The sequence continues at coordinate 14,653,857 of CM024690.1, forward strand.
CCGCAGACTGGAATCATTAACCGATCATGAAAATAGACCAGATATTTCACGAGACAGGGTGGGTGCCTTGATCTTTGCATGTGAGACTTGCAGTGGTAGACTTTCTTGTGTTGTGGCGCACCTCCTCTGAGCTTGTTCCGTTCCACCCATCATACCTAATACATAACAGACTCTCGGAGCTAAGCTGGACTGGATCTTTTTCTAAGTTGAAAAACATAAAACAGAAAAAGTGCTCTCCAATTTAAAAGCATGCATACATCTACTAGCATGAAATTCCATACCTGATTGAGAGGATAGGACCCTTCCATGTAAGAGTAAGAATGCTTCCTTGCTTTGATGTGTGGTGAGATACACGAGTGTGAGAGAGGAGAAAAGAAAAGTTAAAGTACACTACCCTCGACTCTTCCTTCTACTCCCTCTTTGAACCTCGTTCTTTGGCTTTGATATCCTCTCTATACTACCATCCTTTACTTTACCATTTTTCGGCCTAACGACTGCTAATTGAGGAATTTTTGCTTCAAAGGCTCTGCTCCGTCAGGCCTTCTCTCTAAAATGGGCTTGGTCTAATAGTCCTAATAGAATAGGCAATGGAATTTATTTACGTGCGAGTTACCCTTTTAGTGCTGAAATGAACACCAAGCCAAGGGTTGGTTTAAGCGGATGACCCCAGGCTCTCTTCGGAATGGATGGTGGTTCACTGTCTTGACTCGAGTTATTATCTAAGAGTCAGATCGCTTCTTAGCCAACCGAGTGAATGAGAAAGAATGGAATTTCTAGCTATGATTCAAAAGAAAAAGAATCAAAGGTTACGCTCCTCGAAGCAGGTGATTTTTCTATCTGCTACCTAGATATTCAAACAACAACCCTTTCCTCGGCCGTGGTGAAGAAGGATTGAGAAGGCCATGTGTTAAGCATAGTGACACCGATCCGCTTTGAGGAGGGAGATTTTTATTGCTGCTAGCCGGAAGGAAGGTGGATTGACTTCGAAGCTTTAGGAATTTTTTATCCTCGATGGAATGACATGGAAGTGAAAGCCTTTATAGAGGAAGGTTTAAAACCTTACTAAAAAGATAGAAGAGTGATGTCAAAGACGAAGAAAAAAAAGTTCCTGCTTTGGGTTAATTGAATCAAGAGTAACACTTGAAATTGAATCAGGAATCCTATTCTAAAATTTCACTTATAAAAGCAGCCGTACGAGACCACCTGCAAAAAAGAATAGAAGTTAGATCATATATCATATCTCCGAATCGAAAAAAGTCTGTTTGAAGGACCCATGGGGCGGTAACTATAAGGGAGGAGTTTAAACCCGGCATTCTCCGACATTGATTCCTAACGACGATAGCTCTACTTTTAGTAAAAAAAAAAACGAAACATTTCTCCCCGATTCGTGTCCTATCACTAGTGCTTACTCTCGATCCAAGAATACGACAAACCTGGTTAGTTTATGATAAAAAAGTAAAAAAGACCAATAAAATAGCCTTTCATTTCATTTACGTTAGTGTCTTCTGGATTCTTCCCTTTTTTAGCCACTAATAAGGAAGGAATGCAGTCTCGCGGAAAGTCTTCCACCGAAAGTTCGACGACCTACCGGTTACCAAGCCACACCTTGAAAAAATAAAGAGTGTTTTTCTATTTTTTTTTTTTTTCCTTTCTTTTCAGTTGAAACACAGTACGATCTTTTCAACGGGCTGGGCATCGGCTCAGAGCGCGATATCCCTACTGAGCTTGCATAGCGAGGATTGCTTTTTTTCTTTATTTATTGCTCGTACATACGGGGGAAGTTTCGGGCAAAAGCAGAAAAAACCCGAAAAAAAGAAAGAAAGCAAGATCATAACCTTCCTATGTTGCATTTTTGCTTATTTTATCCTGATAATTGAGTGAGGGATAAACATAAGGGTAGGTTTTAGTTCAGTTCGTTCATGACGTGGTATACATATTCTTTCTCGTTTGGTGCATTCTCCGTCTTTCAGAGGCTAAGCCTTCTAAATTGGTCACAGCAGGAAACCCATTCATCGTGGGTTTCAGTTCTTTGATCGAGTTGAGGTTTTTATTCTTCCAACGAAGTCCTTTGCTTTTGCTGGGGGCAGAGAGTACGTCCATTCTTTTAGTCGAGTTAGGAGATCAGCCTTTCTTTAAGTCGAACAGCTTCCGTCAAATCATGAGTTCGGACTTTGGCCCTTGATTCGTACTAGCAATTAGGGAGATCGTCCTCGGACAAAGAGCTAAACAGCCTTAGATTTGATTTGATGCCGACGTTGAATCAAACCACTTCTTTTCAGAGCACTAAAATCAGTAGAGACACCCGAATGGGAAGAGGCGGCATCGGCTAGCTGTTAGAATGGTCGTACATGGGTTATAGAGCAAGAGTACAGGCGCTCTTGGACAAGTCAAATTTCGAAGCCGCTTCATTGTCTAAAAACTTTCAGCGGAGCAGCAGCAGCGCTTGAACGAGATAGGGAAAATCAAACTGAAACTTCCCCATGCTCCAGCATGGAAAGGATTCTAAATTAAGAGCAAACAATCTCCATCTCCATTTCATTTTCCCTCAATTATCAGCCCAGAAAGAGTAGTAGGCCTAGGCTTAACATACGCGCTAAGACAAATCTCCTTGTCTAAGAAGGTCCTTAATCACATCATAAGCCTTTTCTCCTTCGCATCACTCATCGCCCTCGATTTGCTCTCTCAGTATCCCCAGATTTTGGAATGGTTCTTTCCGCCGTGAACTGCCAAAGTGGTTAGTCTGCGACCCCCCCTCATTTCCCGTAAGTGAGAGCACTGCCCGAACTCCATTCTAGAGGGCCACCTGCGCTACCAATCCATCTAAATAAGGTCTTCTCCCGTCTTCTTCCCTCTTCCTACGGTCTTGACCTGCAAAGTTACTTCCGAAAGCTCCCAATAGGCCAAGTAGCCGCAATTAAACTAATAGAGTAAGTAGGAAGGAGCTCTAGATGGGATTCACACGCAGCTTTTTATTCACTATTTACCCTACGCGCCTGCCCTTCGGGGACCTGGCATGAATCTCCGACCGTAGCGTAGCCTTCGCTGCCCTTTATCTTATCCGATGATGTTTAGCAATCGAAAGGACAGGTCAAACGAACTGATTCGTATCCTAGTCTCCGATCGATTTCGTACCGTCACTGTAGAGGGAATTATCTCTTTCCGCTGCTAACTGCAAAGACACTCGAGGGAGTAGGACTGACCACCTCACCTTTTTGGGAAAAGTTGGTAATCCGCCCTCTATGATTCCCCAATCCCCTCACGCCAACACAGGAGCACGTCAACACAGGAGTTGAGGGTACACCCATGCATATGTGTAGCTTTTTGGCTCCGGTTCCATACTGTCTAATCTCCTAGGTCTTTCAGCTGAAGTCCGAAGAATCGATGGTCCCGCCAATTACTTCTGGAGCCCCTTTGTTCGTATCACTCATCGGCCTCGCTTAGGTTCCTCTCGATTATCCCCGGATTGGAGGATCACCTTTGACCTGCCCGACATGCTGTTGACTTGGAGATGAATTCTCCGGCCGTACCTTCTGCGGTCCTTACGCTTGGGCGGTCATGTTGGGACCAAAGAAAAGTAGAAGCCTCAACCGTGTCGAAGGCATTATAACTTCAAGTACGCGACCTCAAAAAATCAACATCTACATCCCGTCGCTACCCTTTCAGCCCTTTCAATGTTCATCTTCCCGCGTGAGGGTGATCAGCGTTCTCGTTCACGAAGGCAACCGAGTTGCTCATGGAAGGAGCATGTGAGGGAGAAGGACCATTATTCGTCTCTTCGAACGGAGCCCAGGTTGAATTCGCCCCCGGGTTCCTTTTGTATACTATGTATAACCTCCTAATCAACAGACCTTCCCCGAATGAATAACCATTCATTTTCATGAAAAACCTGCGCTTGTTAGCAGCTAAATCACTCTCTCCTCTCGTAGTGGGCCTCTTTTCTTTCCCCGCTGGCATGATAAAAGGGTCCATTCCATATCTCTTCTTCTTGTGAGAATAAATAGAGGGGTGTGCTTTCCTTTGAATGAGTAGATCTTCCAGCCCCCGTGCCTCCTTTACCTCCAATGCCCTGAAGTCCGAAAAGGAGACTGAGTGAACAGGGGCAGGAAGTGAAGTTACAGAAATGGTAGTCGTGGACTGGGTACCGTAGTACTGCCTACTTTTGTCCTTATTGTGATCCCTCACTCTGGGCTAAGAGAGTCTCTTAAGTGCTAGCGTGGCGGGAGAGCAAATAGCAATGAACCAACTCTACATAGTTCCCCCTACCAAGAACTACCAGGAGCTCTCTATGCGTGAGGAAAAAGGGTAAAGATAGGCGGATTGGACGGCATCTGAGCAGGCAGGAATACTTAGTGCTTGGAATATGAATGCTATGAGGCTTGGGCGAGAGAGCAGGTCTAGGAGGCCTCAGATATTGCATCATGTTAAAGCAGAAAAACCCACAAGAGCTGTAAACAAGTGAGATAGGCAATGAAAGGGGGGCATTCTGGGGGATGTCTTTCATCAGCCAGCACCTTCAACAGCCAGTAAGGACAGATGCCGACACAGACTGGATTCCAGATTCAAGATAGGTACGCCTGAGGACCAGGCATGGCGGGATAAAGCACGCAAGCAGCAAGGATTGGCTGAATAGAACAGATGCACCGGGAATGGGATATTGAATGGAAAGACCGAAAGCGACGTACGTACTGATTGACCAGCGTGGTGCCAACTACTCTACTTCCTATTTCTTCCTTTAACCCCTTATTG
>CM024690.1:17658702-17978702 GCA_014182735.1 Corymbia maculata
AAATTTCGTGATAAAGGAAAATATTTTCTAGAAAGTCATTTTTAGGAACATAGAGTTTTCCTTTATTTGATGATTATATGATTGAAAATAATTTGTGGTGTTTTGATCTCATTTAGAAAATGATTTTAATCTCACAACTTTATCTAAGGCACAAAAAATTCGAATTTTTGAACAATTTTTTATCTCACCGAATATGGTGAGGTTGAGCCTTGTCCACTTGCTTGTTGGTCAGGGTGATTGTCGAGGCCCAACAACTAGCAGAGGGAGAAGGAAAAAGAAAAAGAAAGAAAAGAAACATAAAATAAAATTATTTGAAATGAGCAACTACGGAAAATGTTTTCACCTATTTAGATTTAGGAATTTACTTTCTTAATTTTATGCATATATATTTTTCTTGACTTGGAAATATTTTCAATTGGCTAGTTATTTTTGACAAACTAAAAGAGTGAAAATCTTGAAAATTAGTTTCCCAAAAACACTCTTACTTAAACAAGCACACTTGTAATTTGATCATAATTTTATACAATTTGAATATTCAAATTCTAGCTGGAAAGCCAATAAAAAAATTAGATTACGCTTTTGTTTTAAATGCAAAACATGCCTTTTTACACAATAGTTGACTTTGTGTGTGCATGGTAATTGGCAACATAGTGATTGATTTTATTCTTTCGTTCCTAAGAACATAATTTGAGTAGAAATCCGTTTGATAAATTTTTTGTTCCCGATAATAGATTTGGAGCAGAATCAAGGATAAAAAAAAAAGTTGATTCTTGTTTCCAAGAACAATTTCAAGAATCAAATCCAAGTTATTTTCTTCTCCTTTTCTCTCTGCTTTTCTCCTTCTTCCTCCTAACCTATGACTAGCATATTGCCACCCCATCATTGCTTGCCAGCCACCATCGCCAGCTTTGTTGTTGGCTGGCGAGTGGCTGAGCGAGGTCCAGGAAACTCTTCGGAGACTCGACCTCACAGATCTGGGAGAGGCTGAGCCTCACCGATGGTTGGGCAAGGCTCTCCTTGCCCAGATCTAGTGAAGCAAGCCTCACCCAACTACCGATGAGGCTCGACCTCGACAGTCACTATGAGCTGGGCCAAGCCAGGCTAGGGCTAGGTCAAGCCTTATCAGTGGCCTAGCGAGGCTCGCTGGGCTGGGCGAGGCCAAGCCTTGCAATGGCTAGGTGAGCCTCCAATGAGCTCACCGAACCTCACCCTAACTTGGTGAGGCTCTAACAAGCTCACCAGACCTTGCCCAGTAGGTCGTTAGCTATTGCCAGCAACAACGAACGACCATAAGGGAGGAAGAAGTAGAGAAAAGGAAAAACACAAAAACACAAAAAGATAAGAAAAATATAATAAAAGTATTTAAAAATTTAAGAATCTTACCAAGTGCATTTATATTCTGAGAATGAAAATTTTAGGCAATTACTAAACGCCTTCAAATGCTCAGAAATTATTTCAGGGAACAGAATAAAAAAGAATTATTTTTGAGCGGAAATTGTTTCTAAGAATAGAATGGTTATCATTTGCACATTTTACCAACTTCTTCTAAATCCTTTCACTTCGATTGTTTCCCTTCATCCAAACAAGAATGTTGTTTAATTATCCTTTCTATTCGTTTTAGGTAGGACTAACATGAACTCGGCTGCGTATTATAAATTCTTCCTTGTTTTTGGTCCATGGGATATAGTTTTGTATTCGCGGTGGTTGGAGTCGACAATCCTTAATGGTTTGTCCCATACAGCTAATGGACTTCTACGGAATAAACCGGACAATGGAGGAGCTCGGGCGTGGCAACGCGTTGACCTCGTTCATCTTGACCTAGTTTTGCAGATTGAACGGTTCCACATGGGTTCTCCTTCTCTTGATATGCCGTCCATTAGGACGAAGAGAGAAAAGGAAACGCAAGATAGCATCTGGTGCATATATATCCGGTGGGATGTTCGCTTGATCCGATGGTTCAAATGCGCAGAATGCACATAAACTCGGCACCGTCAATGCTCGACAAGAATCATGCCGGGAAGAACAATCTATGTATGGAAAGATCTTTGTCCATTTCAATTTTGTTAGGTTTATAGCTACTCACAGCACGACGATGACAAGTGACCTAATTCCCTCCATTTTAAGCCATAAGCGTTAAGAAAACTAAAAGCTAATAGAAGGAAAACAGAAAGAAAGGGAGGACCCCTTTTCATTTGCATGAAACACGAGGATATAATTAAAGACAAAGTAAACGAGATAGAGAAACTCACGATATCGCCGCGCGATATCTTCATCCTCATCAGAGCGGAGGCGAGCTTCAAACACCTTTCGTGGGTTTGCCTCCATGTGTACCTCGTATTCCCGTGGATAATGGAAACCTTGTTGCCATAGACGAAAGCTGCTCTCTCTAAGAAGCTTATGGGAGTCAAAGGCACGTAATTCGCAGAGCACTGGAGCAAGCCTTCCATGATATTTCTCTATACGTGTGTTTTGGATCTCTAGCTTGTGAGACAAGGGAGCGTGATCGTATGCATTCACAAAGTGAATTTATATCGCCGTACCTAGTTAATGAATCTCTGAGTTGGACCATTTTCCATAGACACGGCGTTAAGGATATGCGAGCTGGATACCTCCAAAAATATCTTGCATAAAATAAGCTGCTAATCCCTGGAATGAAAATTTATATATCGATCTAAACGTGCATGTTTATGTCAGAGAGAGAGAGAGAAGGAAGGAGCCAGGAAGCAGCAACAATGTGGGTGAACATGGAGTATGATGAAGAGCACAATTAAACTTCGTCTCATTGTTGTAGTTGGTTCTTGATGGATATGTGGGGAAATATCATTAATCTAAAGTTTCAATAAAAATGACTTAAAACAGGTCTGGATAATATGACCAATCACAATTATAAATGTTCTATAGTTTTATTCAAAGCTTTGAGTGATCATTTAGAAGCCTTAGCTAGTAATTTGGGCTGTTTCTCTCTCGACGATGAAGTTTATCCCCATCGTCTCAGTGGCCGACTTGACCCGTACTATTACATCAAGCAAAGGCTGAAAAGAGACTGTGACAAGTCAACGGTCTCCCTTATTGGCACTTTACTATTAACGAGTAGTGGAAAGTCCGGAAAATGATAATTCAAGACATGACATAAATGCGATAAGAGTTTATAGTGAGATAATTACCAAAAAAAATCATCTAAAAGTTATTGTCTGAATGTCAATATCAAAACTTTTCAATTTAGCCAATTGAATTCTAAATTTTTTGATGATTTGTTAATATAGTTATTTTGGCCAATTTTGGCTGATAATCAGAAATGTGGATAATTTTTTAAAATTTTTTCTTATTTTTTTCCCTTCTTCCTCCATTAGTCACTATGGCCAACGATCAACCATAGACGAGGGCCAATGAGGGTCAACATTGCTAGCCTCAAGCTCTTGCAAGGTTTGAAACCGTCGTCTAGCCAGTGCAAGACTCACTTGAGGTCGGCTATTGGCCATTGTGAGCATCGGTGACTAGTGGGGAAGAAGGAAACGAAAGAAAAGAAAGAAAAAAATAAAAAAAATTAATTTAATTTGAAAGATAAAAAAATTCAAAGAAATTATTCATGTCAATGCTGTTTAAAAAGTTTAGGTTTCTGTTAATCGAATCAAAAGATTTATGAATTGACTTGACATCCGTATCATAGTTGTAGAGTTTTTTGATAATTTCCCCATTTATAGCTTAAGATGGAACAAGATGAGACTATGTCATCGACTTCTCATATTACCATTTCGCCCTTCAATTAAGTAAGGGCGAAGGAACACGTTGTCCTTAAAACTACAAGTCGACGTGATGCTAATGTGAGCATAGGGATTTTGGAATTTTCACATCCAACCTTCTAGTTGTACGCGGTTTCGGAAAAATTGCGCTTGGTTTCTTTCGTAAGACAAAACTCCTTCGAGAATGATCACCGGAGCGACCGCACCATGCTGATGTTCCAATCGAACTTTTCTTCAGTACCCATTGAAATTATGAATGGCGATACGACTATTTGGGCAATGAGCAATTTTAACGTGTATTTGTTTTGACTCGAGTATTAAAAACTATTTTCTCTCCACATTCCCGTCAAAATGGAAAAAGAGAAAATTGCACGGGACTCTAAATGTCAATATTCATGGTCTTTGGTGAGATTGAGGAGTTCGATTTCAACTAGAATTAGGAGTTCTAATGGTATAAGTCGACTTAGCGGGCGAGCTTGGGTTGGGTAGGCACATGTCATTTCATTAATGATATCGATGACCTGTCTAGAGCAAGAAGCGAGTAGACTTGGCATATGGGCTTGGGTCTAAGGGTATGCAAAATGGATTACTCGAATCAGGAATTGTCGAGGTTGGACAGAATCGATTGGTTTGGTGGGGTTCATAGGTGCGTCGATCTTGTTCCCCATTCCTAAAAGTGAACCAATGTCTAAGGACCTTGACTACACATACTTTTTTCTTATTTGTATTTCTTCAGAAATTTAGTTTATTGTTTTTGAAGAACTAGGAACCTCTAATTGAACACTAACATATCAAATGGAAATATATGATTTATTTCGAGTTCTAAATTTGTTCCTAGTCATGCTTTGGACAATAAGATATTCGAATGAAAACATAAAAAAAAATAAAAAATAGTGGCCTATTTCATTTAATTGGACCGATTCCCTATCCCCGGTTCTCAATTTTGGGAATCGGTCCTACCGATCTGATTCCCGATTGCACCTTGGAATGGGTAATGATCAACCCCACTTGAGTCAGGTCTGCTTGGACTTGAGCTTTTCCGTGACCATGACTTGCTTGTTCCAACACAAACTTGTGAGCCAAGCTAAGTGCTAAGGTTAACCTAATATGAGAGAGCCTAGGCGCATATATTTTTTACATTTTTTTTTCAGCCGAAGAAGATGTAAATGTAACTGGAAAAGTAATTTAGAAAGATAGAAATTAAAGGCAACATAACTTTGTATGGATCATAAGAGAAAATTAGTTTATAGTAGAATCATCTGACCGACCTTTCTTGAGGTTAAGGAGACCGTCAAATCATGTAAATTCCAAGTTTATGTATTATTTTCAAAATTCATTCCTTGATCCAATAGTTTCGGCTGTTCGCGCCCATGCTGTCAGTTGTATTTTTAATTGTTCAGCCTTCTCGAATATGACTCGGTAAAGGGAAAACTTCCTCCTTGGTGACGGTCGCCGGCCGCCGGCGTCCGTGGAAAAATAAATGATGCGTTCAAAATTTCTAGTTTTGATCGAATCAACTCCACCATCCGTGAATCTTTCTAGGAGCGCGTGATCTCTCAATTGACCAGTCTTTTTGCGTGCTGCTCATTTTTCGAAATCTTTAGAAAAGTCGAACTTTGCCACTCCGTAGTGAGACTCAATAATAGCATCCGCTGCAGAACTTTTTAAAAGATCTTAATTTCTACTAGGGATGTCAAAAAGGCCCGAGCCGACCCGGCCTGGCCCGACCCGACCCGACCCGACCCGAAACTTAGGGTATTTTTCGATACCGGCTCCATACTAGGACCCGACCCGAAAATACCCTAAATTTCGGGTCGGGTCGGGTCGGGTCGGGTCATGCTCGACAGCCTCGATAAACTCTCAATTGGTCGGGCGCACGTTGACTTGGCGCGCCCGGCAGATCGCAGCAAAGAAGAAAGAAACTGAGACAGCCTCAATAAACTCTCGGCTCTCAACTCTCTCTCTCTCTCTCTGCGTCCAACGATGGACATTGCTGCAATGGAGACGAAGCTGGTGTTCCTGGCATCGGTGGGCCGCAAGAACAGCCGGCCCGACCCCATCCTCCTCTGCGTGAAGAACCAGGAGGAGGACGACGTGTGCTACCTGCTGGACCGGAGCATGCCGCTCAGGGCCCTCATGGCCGAGTACTGCGTTCGCAGGGGACTCCCGTATGGCGCGATGCGGTTCACCTACGATGGCACCCGGATCACGGAAGCCAGGTCGGCGGAGGACCTCGGCATGGACGACGAGGACGTCATCGACGCTTGGGCCGATCAGCTCGGCGGCTAGGAGCTACAGTCGGTGCTTAGCAGTGTGTTTGTGTGGTCTGCGTGCTTTATTTGTGTCCATAGCTGAAGCTAAGTAGGAGGAGATGATGGCCATGAGTATGAATTTGATCACGACTGTAATTGGGTTTGGGATGAGCGTGACTTTCGTTGTGTTCGTGTGCACGAGGCTGATTTGAGATGATCCGATCCCGACCCGACCCGACCCGAAACGCATTAAGCGTTTCGGGTCGGGTTGGGTTGGGTCGGGTCGGGTCAGAGCATGACCCTTTACAATTGGGGTCGGGTCGGGTCATGCTCGGACCCGACCCGACCCGACCCGACCCGTTGACACCCCTAATTCCTACTCCTGCTCCCGATACAGTGCATTCGTCAGACTCGTTCCAGCAGCAACATGCCTCAATCGTCCCATTGTCCTTAAAATCAAATTTCCTGTATAGGTCAAAGTTTCCACGCAGAAATCATTTGATATTTCCTTCGATTCTAATCGCATTCATTTCCATCATATGCCGAAGTATCTCATATTACGTTTTGTGAGAAATTTATGATGGGTTTGTTAAGAGGCACAGTCAAAATCTGATACTTCATTTAGGGAGATCATCAAAGGGAAAGTTTAAGTATAAATTCATGAATATATAAGTTGGATCCTCATAACTACTCAAAAAGATTAAATAAATGAAACATGAGTTGATTGTGATACATTTTCAATTTATGCCACATTCAGATGTGAACCTCAACAAATTTCTCCTCATGTGTTGGTCGCTGGTTGCTGGCGGCCCTCGCCCACTGACAGTCAGTCACCGGCCACCGCCCCCGGTTGCCATCCGCACCTTGCCGCCGTTGGTTGCCACCCTTGCCCGCTGGTCTCCGTTACTATCGGGAAAGAAAGAAATAAAAAAAAAATTTATCGCTATCAAACGCATTTTTATTCATTTTCTATTTCAATAATTAGAAATTTTTGTAGTTACCAAACGTCTTATTTTACTCAGAAATTGTTCCAAGAATTAGAAATTAAAAAAAAAAAAACTATTTTTCAAAAGAAACTATTCTCATGAGTAAAAATGTTACCAAACGCGCTCTTAATGGCCAGCTCGAATGTGGCCCGTATCGACCGCGACGCGAGTATAAAATACATAGACCGGACAATGGGCAAAAAGAATGAGAGTTAAGTGTTGTTGCGACATTGGTGTCAATGATTGGCTGGTTTAGACGGGTATAGAAAGAAGACCTACTGAAATAAAGAAAGACTTAGAAACCAATGCGATGCGGAGAGGAAGTTGCGTCGAGGTTCACTTGAAAACCAAGTCAAATGAACGTGATGTTGTAAGAGGAATGACGACGATTCCATCGCCGGCGCCGATCGTGCTTCTTTTTCTTAGATAGAACAAACGAAAAATAAATAAATGATTAAAAGAAATGGGTCTGTTTCGTCGCCTTGCGTTTTGCTCCGTTATTTTTGTCTAAGGCGGTTTAATTTTGTCCTCTTTGGTACCTAAAGCGATAAGTTATGTTTTTGCCGACAAATTAACATCGTCTGGCCTTTTTTGTTTTGGTCACAAGAAAATTATATTTATTACTAAAAACACATGTAAGAAGTAATAAACTATTATAGAAAAGCAAATCGAGGTAGAGTCGAGCCCGGGATACTACAACAAAGCCAAATTCTAGAAAACAAGAGAGGATCAATGGTGCACCAACGGGGTCAAGTATACACGTGTTCCGTAAGAATGGATCCGTCAAGCAAAATAATCAATGGTTAATCACAAAATCTGATATTATTGCCAGTGAAGAGCACATGCCGGAAATTCATTTTCTAGTAACTATGATGTTGTCATGCATGCTTAGATTTGGCTCCCTTCATAGCATTGCCATATAGAAACAACTGAAACAAGTTGAACTAATCAAAATCTAATATTTGGAAAAGCAGATTTTTGTGGTTCAACAAGACACTAGAGCACCAATGAAACTAGAAGCAGATGACCTGCACACAAACAAAGCACAATGATATCGAATCTCCAAAAATATATTTATTAAACTTTCAGATTTAAATGGGGAGATAATAACTCCTATATCTAGAATTAAATTATGAGAGTTTGAACTCTCATATTTGAAATTAGATCGGGAGAGAAGAAGAAATAATAAAAGAACAAGAAAACTTAAACAAAATCAACAAGAGATGTGAGACTAACTTAAATCCTCCCCCAAGTTGAAGGTTGAAGAAGACGGTGGAGAGAGAGAAAGAGAGAGGCAGATGAAAAGACTTTACGATCGTCTTGCTTAAAGGGCAAGAAAGTTTTTCGGTAGCTATAGACGACCAAGGGCGACAAAAATTCCCTCGTTTGCGGAGTCTATGGTTTTGTTGCCCTTCCGGTCGCTATAGCCTGTGGTGCCTAGCGCGAAAATCAAACCGAAAAGGCGACAAAACCCTGGACTCAGACAAATAGAAAGAGTTTTTGTCACCCTTAGCCGGTCTATAGCAACAAAAATAAGAGCCAGTTTTTCTTGCCTTAAGCAAGACGATCTTAAAGTCTCTCTCTTCTCTCACCTCTCTCTCCATCGTCTTCTTCAACCGTCAACTTGGGAAAGGGTTTGAGTTAGTCTTGCTCTCCTGCCTTTTCTTGTTGATTTTTTTAAAGTTTTTTTTTATTCTTTTCTTATTTTTTCTTCTCTTCCGATCTAGATATGGGAGTTCTCTTCTTAGGGTCTAGTAACTCATTATGGCATTGCACAAAAAATGAAAAATAATGCATGCAGCTGTACTTTTTAAACCAAAAAGTAACTAAGTTGACGAGTTAATCAATGAGTTACTTATTTAGTAAAAGTAAAAGGAGCACATAGTTTAAACTTCCATGGCTATATTCTTATTTATTTTATAGCCCAAAATATTGGAAACTTTTACAATATATAGTTATTGATGAGAACAATTATCAATTTAATCTTAAACTTTTGTCGCCCTTAGCCGGTCTATAGCAACAAAAATAAGAGCCAGTTTTTCTTGCCTTAGGCAAGACGACCTTAAAGTCTTTCTCTCTTCTCACCTCTCTCTCCATCGTCTTCTTCAACTGTCAACTTGGGAAAGAGTTTGAGTTAGTCTTTCTCTCCTGTCCTTTCTTGTTAATTTTGTTTAAGTTTTTTTTTTGTTCTTTCTTATTTTTTCTTCTCTTCCGATCTAGATATGGGAGTTCTCTTCTTCCGGTCTACTAACTCGTTATGACATTGTACAAAGAATGAAAAATAATGCATGCGGTTGTACTTTTTAAACAAAAAAGTAACTAAGTTAACGAGTTTATCAATGAGTTACTTATTTAGTAAAAGTAAAAGTAGCACTTACTTTAAACTTCCATGGCTATATTCTTATTTATTTTATAGCCCAAAATATTGGAAACTCTTACAATATATAGTTATTGATGAGGACAATGATCAATTTAATCTTTAAACTTATAGTATGAAAGCCAATTTAGTTTTAAACTTTCTAATTTGAATAATGTAGTTTTTCGGGTGACGGACAAAATTTCCACTTTGAAAACGCAGACCAATGTTGTTTGTTGTCTGTCCCGACCTTACACGGAAAGGTAATATAGAATTTTTTTTTTTAAATTTGGGGGCCACCGACGCATCACATGCGAAGAAACCAATACAAACAAACATATTATAATAGTCAAGACGTTCATGGAATCTGTTAAAAATTGAAGATGGTCAACGTCAATGTAAACCTAACACGGTGACTCTTCATTGTTTCTGTCGCAGAATCTCAAGATCATCTTCATCTTCACTCTAAATTCTGCCTCCAAGACTGGAATTGTCGTTCTAAGGGAAATCAGGGTTCGACCATGAGGGATTTTTTTTTTTTTTTTTTGGGGTCAGCAACCATGAGGGATTGATTAGGGGGTTTTGGGGGTAATTTCTATGTTTTGCGCAATATGAAGAAATGGCGATGTTTACCTAACAAAAAACGGCATTGTCTATTGAAAATCCTTTCACTTCACGCCATCACCAATACACCTAAAATAACCAATGTTGACTGAACTATCATGTTATATAAATTATGTGAGACTTACATTGATTTGATTAAAATGTTTAAGACTCGACTAATTTATGTACAATAAGTTTAGAATTGATTAACAATTTTCCCCCAAGTTAACCTACGTGATATTCAAAGATTCACTAGTCCATGCCTCCAAAACTCAAAAGCTTGGCATAATTCTCGTTATATAAAGAAATTATATAAGGTACACCGTCGGCGTAATATAGCTTTTACAGAAGCAATCATGAAATGGAGTCCCTTAATTACTAATAGGAATTACCAAAATCAACAATTGTATCCATGCCAGTGCCAGGACCCTACTTGGGTAATGATCTTTTTACCGCCAATGTCCTATATAAAAGTCACTAATATAAATATGATACTTCCTATATTGTATGAACTTGGAGTTCATCACCTGCAAAGGTAAATCACACAATTTTGGAAGGTTCCAATCAAGTGGTAGCACTCATTAATCGACAGATCCTCTTAGATGGGTTGACATCAAGCAAAAATCGCTTTAAATTATGGGGTTTCATTTTGCCAGCTTCAATTTAGCGGTTGAGCTCCCATGAAGGATATGCCCATTCTTCCAAGAGTTCGTCCCGGTCATCCATGTTTTTCGGATCATAATACTCAGAACTCATCAAAGTCAACTCCCAAATTTTATTTTTTTTTCCTCGAAAAGAAAAGTTAGCTCCCCACTACATCTCTCTCACAAACACTATATATATCACATGTCATGTTATTGCACCTCATCAATTATATTTCTTCATCAATCATGTGAACAAAACTTTTCTTAATAGTCATCCTAATTTGACATTAGAAAATGCAGCTGTTGAAAGTAATGCCGTGTTTTTTCTCCACATGTTGATATGGCAGCAATACCGGCTAGAGGAAGAAGGAAAGAAAAAACAAAAAGAAAGAGAAGGAAAAAAAGGAAAAAAATATTTAAAAATTGCCATGTTAGCATTGGTCGGATGGCGTTCATGTTAGTGTTGACTGGCCAACCTAAAATTAAATTAGCATGATTGCAATATGTTTAGAACTGTGTTGGTAATTTCCTTTTTTATTTCCATGCCGATACCGTATTGGTAGCAATAAGAGGGTTACACATTGTCTCACTATTAGTATCACGCACTTTAATTTCAAGAATTCAGCGGACAAAGTTAAAAAATAAAAAAGAAGAAGAAGGAAATGAAGAAGTCATCTGTCATACTGTAAGAATGCATGCTGGACTAATCTAAAGCATGAATTTGATGCCCATGACATGATGAAGAGAAACGCAGACCAATGCTGTTTATTGTGTGTCCCGACCTTACACGAAAAGGTCATATAGAATTTTATTTTTTTTTAAATTTGGGGGCCACTGACGCATCACATGCGAAGAAACCAATACAAACAAACATATTATAAAAGAACACGTTCATGGAATGATCACAGTCAAAGTTATGCAGTTCTGTTAAAAATTGAAGATGGTCAACGTCAATGTGAACCTAACACGGTGACTCTTCATTGTTTCTATTGCAGAATCTCAAAATCATCTTCATCTTCGCTCTAAATTCTGCCTCCAAGACTGGAATTGTCGTTCTAAGGGAAATCAGGGTTCGACCATGAGGGATTTTTTTTTTTTTTTGGGTTGCAACCATGAGGGATTAATTAGGGGGTTTTGGCAGTAATTTCTACGTATCGCACAATATGAAGAAATGGCGATGTTTATCTAACATAAAATGGCATTGTTTGTTGAAAATCCTTTCACGTCACGCCATCCCCATTACACCTAAAACAATCAATGTTGACTGAACTATCATGTTAGATAAATTATGCGAGACTTACATTGATTAACAATTTTCCCCTAAGTTAACCTATGTGATATTCAAAGATTCACTAGTCCATGCCTCCAAAACCCGAAAGCTTGGCAAAATTCCCGTTATATAAAGAAATTATATAAGGTACACCGTCAGTGTAATATAGCTTTTACAGAAGCAATCATGAAATGGAGTCCCTTAATTACTAATAGGAATTACCAAAATCAACAATTGTATCCGTGTCAGTGCCAGGACCCTACTTGGGTAATGATCTTTTTACCACCAATGTCCTATATAAAAGTCACTAATATAAATATGATACTTCCTATATTGTATGAACTTGGAGTTCATCACCTGCAAAGGTCAATCACACCATTTTGGAAGGTTCCAATCAAGTGATAGCACTCATTAATCGACAAATCCTCTTAGATGGTGTGACATCAAGCCAAAATCTCTTTAAATTAAGGGGTTTCATTTTGGCAGCTTCGATTGAGCGGTTGAGCTCACATGAAGGATACGCCATTCTTCCAAGAATTCGTCTTGGTCGCACGTGATGAGTTGACTTTGAACTCATCAAAGTCAACTCCCAGATTTCTTTTCCTGGAAAAAAAAGTCAGTTCCCAATTACATCTCTTTCAGGACCACTATACATACATACATACATAAATACACACATATTTATATAATTATATCACATGTTATATTGTTATTATATTGCCTCATCAATTATATTTCTTCATCAATCATGTAAACATAACTTTTCTTAACAGTCATCCTGATTTGACATTAGAAAATGTATTCATCGAGAGAAATGCCATTTTTTTTCCATGTTGATACCATATTGGCAGCAATATCAACTAAAGAAAGAAGGAAAGAAAAAACAAAAAGAAAGAGAAAAAAGAGAGTAAAGAGAGTAAATATATTAAAAAAATTGCCACATCAATATTGGCCGGACGACAAAAATTAGCTAGATGGACTGAATTGGTACTAATGCAAAAGGTTTAAGACTAAAGTGACAAAAGAAAAGTTTAAAACTAAATTGGCACAATTGCAATAGATTTCTAACTATTTTGGTAATTTTTCCTTTTTTCACATCAATACCGTCTTGGTAGCAATAATAGGGTTACACATTGTCTTACTATTAGTATTAGGCACTTTAATTTCAAGAATTCAGTGGACAAAGTAAAAAAAAAAAAAAGAAGAAGAAGGAAATAAATAAATCATTGTTCATATTGTAAGAATGCATGTTGGACTAATTGCTGATGTTGTCTTGAATTTCATAAAATCGATCGATTGGAAATTCGAAATCAAAAGTTGATCGAGAAATCTAGGACGGCTTGAAGAGTGCAGGCTATTTGTTTCCAAATATATTTCCTAAATTTGGACCTATCTATAAGAGGTTTTCATGGGATTTAGTCCCGATTCAATGTAATTGGGATATATCATGATATCTCTAATATATAAGGGATAATCACTGAAAATTTAGTTTCAAATTTGATAATATCTTTAGGGTTGGAATTCATTTCCTACTGGAATTAGGAAAGTGGGGATCTGAAGATCTATTTATTTCAACATTGTACCTTGTACTTGTGTGATACGCTCAAATAAGAAATCGTCTCTCTCTCCCGTGGACGTAGGCGGATTTTTCCCGAACCACGTAAATCTCCGTGTTTTTGATTATTCTTGTTTTCTTTCTTATCTAGTTAGGGTGTTCTTCCGCACAACAATTTGTATCAAAGCAATCCAGGTTCTCCGTTCCTATATTGCGAGTTCTAACTAAATGGTTGGAAAAGGTTCAACCATTCGATTTGATATTGAATGATTCATCGGGAAGAATAATTTTACACTATAGCAGAAAATGATGAAGGATCTATTGATTCAACAAGGTTTATCAAAGGTTCTTCTAGGAAGATCAAATAAGCTGGACACCATCACTAATAATGATTGGGCCGACATGGAGGAGAGGGCGTGCAGCGCAATCCGATTGAACCTATTGGATGAGGCCCTTCAATATGTAGCAGAAATCGAATCTGCTCTAGAGGTATGGCTTAAACTCAAAAGCATTTATATGACAAAATCTCTTACGAACAAGTTGTTCTTAAAGAAGATATTGTATTCACTTCAAATAAGTGAAGGATGAGATCTGTTGGAACACCTCAACGTGTTCAATCAGATGATTAGTGAACTTACAAGCTTGGAGGTAAGGTTTGAGGATGAAGACATAGCACTTCTACTACTGGTATCATTGCCGGATTCATTTAACCACTTGGTGACTACGCTCCTTTGTGGCAAAGAAACCATGGAGATCGGAGAGGTGACTACTGCCCTAATTTTAAATGACACTCGGAAAATGGCAAGTAGTTCAAAATCTTTAGGAGAGGGACTCTTTGCAAAGGAGAAAAGCAATTAAGGAAGAGAAAGATCAACGGATCGAGGATTGAGCAGTAGGGGTCGATCAAAATCCAAGGGAAAGTTCGAAGGAGGATGCTACGAGTGCAATCAGGAAGGGCATACCAAGAGATTCTGTCCAAATAAGAATGAGAAAAAGAAGAAGAGCTCAGATGAGGCAAGTGTAGCCGACAACATTGAGACAATGATGGGGACGTTTTGTCCATATCGTCGGGGAAGGACACCTTTGAAGATTCGTTGATCTTGGACTTCGGATGCACTTATCATATGTGTTATCATCGAGAAGCCTTCAATGAGTACAAGGCATATGATGATAGTTCAGTTCTCATGGGAAATGATATTTCATGCAAGACTGTGGGAGTTAGAACCGTGAAAATCAAGATATTTGATAGCATGATTAGAGCCTTGGCGGATGTGCGTCATGTTCCGAGTTTAAGGAAGAATTTAATCTCATTGGGAGCACTTGAATCTAATGGATGCAAGTACACGGCTCAAGGTGGAGTCTTGAAGGTGATTAAGGGAGCTATGGTTGTTCTTAAGGGACAGAGGCACGGGAACCTATATCGACTTATAGGAACCACATGCAAGGTGGAACATTTGTGTCCACGGATGCTAGTATGGAGATAGATAACACCAATCTATGACATATGTGTCTCGGGCATATGGGAGAAAGATGATTGATGGAGTTTCACAAGAGGAATGCACTCCAAGGTATGAAAACATGATTTTGTGTGTTTGGAAAACAATGCAGAGTATGGTTCAATACTGCAACTCATACAAGTAAGGGCGTGCACAAGTATGTACACACAGATGTATGGGGTCCTTCACCTGTAAAGTAAAAAGGAGGGAAGGAATACTTCATGACATTCATTGACGATTTCTTTCGTAAAGTTTGGGTCTACTTCATGTGACACAAAAGTGAAGTCTTTGAAAAGTTCAAAGAATGAAGAGTTGAAGTTGAGACTTCAATAGGGAAGAAGGTTAAGTGCTTGAGATTGAACAATGGAAGAGAGTACAAATCGACACCATACAAAAGGGATTAAATGTCACTTCACAATTCTGGATACACCCCAATAGAATAGCGTAGCGAAAAGAATGAACCCAATCTTATTAGAGAGAGCTCGAAGCATGAGGCTACATGCGGGATTGAGCAAGGAGTTTTGGGCAGAAGCTGTCTGCATGGCATGTTATCTTGATCTCCATCAATTGCAATTAAATGCAAAATTCCTGAAGAGATATGGACTGGTAAAATTGTCGATTATTCTAATTTAAGAATGTTTGGTCGTCCTACTTTTGTACATGTGCAGAGCTCGAAGCGCTCGAAATTGGATCCAAAATCAAAACAATGCATATTTCTCGGTTACAAGAAAGGAGTGAAATGCTACAAAATTATGGGATTTAAGTGAGAAGAAAGTTCTAACTAGTAGGGATGTTATATTCAATGAATTTGCAATGTTAAAATCAAGCTGTGTGCTACACACGGCTGTTGAAAAGGAGAGTGATAAATCTTTCGTTAAGGTGGAGCTCGAAACCAGAGAATCTGTAGATAATGACGAGTCATCCGATGAGGCTATGGAAGTCAAAGAAATGGTAGAAGTTCCTTGTACCATTACAACGGGTTGAGGAAGGCGCACTCTCAAAGCATTAGAGAGGTACGGTTTTGAGGATATGGTTGCTTATGCTCTTACCGTAGGTTCTGGCGATCCAAGCTCCTACCATAAAGCTTTGAAAAATGGTCACAAAGAAAGGTGGATGACCGCAATGATGGAGGAGATGGAGTCGTTACAAAATAATGAGACATGGGAACTTGTGAAGAAGCCCAAGGATCGGAATGTCATTGGTTGCAAATGGGTTCTTTGAAGAAAGGAAGCAGCAACGAAGAAAGGGCAAGAAAGATACAAGGCTCGACTTGTTGCTAAGGGCTATGCACAAAAGGAGGGGATTAATTACGACGAGATATTTTCCTCGGTTATAAAACACACATCAATTTGTGTTTTACTAGCTATGGTGGCCATGTATGACTTGGAGCTTGAGCATCTAGATATAAAGATGGCATTCCTTCATGGTGACTTGGAGGAGAAAATTTATATGGAGCAGCCTAAAGGCTTCAAGGTGGAAGGGAAAGAGGATCATATTTGTTTGCTCAAGAGATCACTTTATGGTTTAAAGCAATCTCCAAGGCAATGGAATAAAAGGTTTGATTCTTTTATGCTTCGTATTGGCTACATGAGGAGTGTCCATGATTCTTGTGTCTACTATAAAGTTTTGGATGATAAGTCGCTTATTCTGTTAATGCTCTATGTTGATGATATGCTGATTGCTGCAAGAAAAATTAGAGACATTCCCTAAAGTCTCAGTTAAGTAATGAGTTTGATATGAAGGATCTTGGTGCTACAAAGAGGATTCTTGGCATGGAAATCTTTCGAGATAGACATGCAAGTAAGCTTTGGGTAAATCAAAAGAAGTATGTTGAGAAGGTTTGGAGCGGTTCAACATGGGTAAAGCTAAACCGGTTAGTACACCCTTAGCAAATCACTTCAAATTATCTGAGAAACAATGTCCTGTTTCATATGAGGAAGTTGTAAAGATGTCTCGAGTACCCTATGCCAGTGCAATAGGGAGCCTCATGTATGCTATGGTTTGTAGCAAACCGGATTTGGCTCATGCGGTGAGTCTCATCAGCCGATACATGAGCAATCTGGGTAAGGAGCATTGGGAAGTTATTAAGTGGATCTTTTGTTATTTGGCTAGAATTGCTGGAATGGGTTTAATGTTTAGTTCCAAGGGAGGATCAATCGATTTAGCAGGTTATGTTGATTCTGACTTCGCTGGTGATTTAGACAAGCGAAGGTCCATCATGCGATATGTCTTTACTCTTGGCAGTAGAGCTATTTCGTGGAAGGCAATGCTTCAACCTACTATAGCATTGTCTACAACTGAAGCTAAGTATATGGCAGTAATTGAGGCCGTGAAGGAGGGAATATGGCTTATTGGTTCGGTCATAGAGTTGGGTATAAAGCAAGAAAGTGCTACATTATATTGTGATAGCCAAAGTGCAATATGTCTTGCGAATAATCAAATGTTCCATTCCAGAACGAAACACATTGAAGTTCAGTACTAGAAAATTCGAGAATTTATGGAGAATGGTAGCATTGCTTTGAAGAAAATCCATACTAAAGATAATCCCACAGATATGCTCACGAAGACGGTCACTATAGAGAAGTTCAAGTCCTGCAGGGACTTGATTTCTCTCACTCATCATTGAAGTTGATGGAGGCCGCACCGATCCAAGTGCGGGCATACCTTTGTGAAGGTACGGTGGAGGGAGAGATATATTCGTTTTCTTGGTTCAAATGGAGGCTTGTGGTTTATTCAAGCCAAATGTAGAGATTTGTTGATGTTGTCTTGAATTCTACAAATTCGATCGATTGGAAATTCGAAATTAAAAGTCGATCGAAAAATCTAGGAAGGCTTGAAGAGTGTAGGCTATTTGTTTCCAAATATATTTCCTAGATTTGGACCTATCTATGAGAGGTTTTCATGGAAAATAATCCCGATTCAATATAACTGGGATATATCATGATATCTCTAATATATAGGGGATAATCATTAAAGATTTAGTTTCAAATTTGATAATATCTTTAGGGTGAAATTCATTTTTTACTGAAATTAGGAAAGTGGGGATCTGAAGATCTATTTATTTCAGCATTGCACATTGTACTTATGTGATACACTCAAATAAGAAATCGTCTCTCTCTCTCCCATAGACGTAAGTGGATTTTTTGCTAAACCACGTAAATCTCCGTGTTTTTTATTATTCTTATTTTCTTTCTCATCTAGTTAGGGTGTTCTTCCACACAACACTAATCTAAAGCGTGAATTTGATTCTCATGACATGATGAAGATAAATGTTTGATTCCGTATAGGAATTTCACCTTGATGGACCCGTATATATTGAACGACCTTGTTATTTATTAAGTTGAAATCAAATTGACAAATTTTCATGACTATGAAATAGGCATCATGCATATGTCATAGCTTGATTCACTTTTCGCGAGATTAGAAAGGAGAATCATGGAAATCTCTCCCATAGTACCATCGAATCTGTTCATTGGCACACGATGTTCATAGAGGAAATTTTTCTAGGCTGGAAAGGACAAGAAGTAAAGTTGGAGGAAAAAAAAAAACTAACCATCATGATCCATCATGATCCATCAAGGATCAATTCAGTCATAAGAGTATTCTCATGCTTTTGGCTGAAAAAATCGATGATTCTAAATTCGATTCCCTGTCACGGGACAATCGGATTTAAATGGAAGATCATGGAGGCGAGTTGTCATCCTAGCTTTCCTCTAGATGGCCAACTAATTATGCTTGTATCAAGAAGCTAATATTTATGTGAAAACAATGCTTTGGAAATAGCTGTGGTGAACATCTAATTCACCATCTTTATCATACCCAACTATGACCATTAGAAGAGAATGCCCTCACACTTTCACCTCCTGGGCCTAAAAAGAATATGAACTCTCAGGCTAAAGGCATAAGGCTAACTACCATTAAAGCCCAACTCTACTGGTCAGTCAGTTTCAAGGAGAGTTTTCTAAGCTTTTGCTGTATGGTGCACTGCTGCTACCATGAGCAAAATATCTTCACCAAAACGACGTCATTTTGGCTAACGTGGATTTTAAAATTATTAATTAAATAATATTAAATAATTAAAAATATATAGCCCTCGCCGATCCCCTCCTCATCCTTTTTTTTTAATAAAATCGATTTTAATTTTTTAAAAATCTGACGTAGACAATTTTTAAAAAAAAAAAAAAATTGCCACGTGGATTTTTTATTTTGAAAAAAAAAATACTTCCTCAGCAAATGAAGTCGCTGGAAAATGGACACGTGGCAATTTGGCCGGAATTTTTCGCCGTTGGCACTTAAGTGATCCCTTTTGCTCCGATTTTGGCACTTAAGTGTACTTTTTGTAACTTTTAGCACTTAAGTGTTCCTCCGTGTCAACTTTTTACACTCCAGAGGTCCATACCTCAATGAATCATATCAAGATTTTTTTGAGTATCTAGTTTTGATAAATAAGTCGCTTTTATGTTCCATACAGAAAAATTTATAGGGCATGTTTAGTCACTTGGATAATATAGAAGTTATCATATTTAGCATTTGGGGGTACACGTGGACTTGTATTAGCCCGGATACTATGCACACATACGTGCGTACCCATGTACACTTTTGCTCTGTTATTTATTGTGCATGCATGCAATGGTGCAAACGGGGAGAGAGATGAAGAGAGAGATAGAGAGAAAATGCGGTTTATGCGAGCGAGGGAACATTCTGTTCTCGGACGCTTCAAATCGTTTGACGTTAACCCTCCACGTATCGAGGTTTTGAATAATCCGACTTCAATCGTGATCGCATGATTGCAGGAGCTGAAACCTCGACGCTTATCGCACGAAAAAATCGCCATCGGCGTTGGATCGCTGGTCCTTTTCACTCTCGCCATCGAAGAAATTTCAAAGGCAGAGACCCTCGCCCAGCCCTCACCAGGGACCAATATTGCCCCTCGCCATCTTAGTGGGGCGAATGCTTGCTAGATCGGGTGAGGGGATCCTCACTTAGCCCTTGCTTGAAGCCAGCCTTAGGCGATGGTGAGGAGTCTCGCTTGGCCTTCACTGGATCTAGCGAAGAGCAGTCTCGTCCAACCCTCGTCGGCGACCTTTGCTAGCATCAAGGAGGTTGCTGATTAGTAGAGCAAAACACGGAACAAAGAAAAAAGGGAAACGAAAAAAAAAAAAGGAAAAGGAAAAAATATAAAAAATTAGAACGTGCTATGTAAGATGGTCGGCCTGGTCTAAATTAGTCGAATGGACTTAATTGGTATCAATGTAAGAAGATTTATGATTAAATTGATTAAATTGAAATATTTATGATTGAATTGATACCAATATAATAGGTTTAAGATTTTATTTTTTTTTGGTAATTTTCTCTTTGAAAGTGTGCCTAAACTTGACGCGACAGATTCTTGTCAAGAATCAATAATAATAATAATTAAAAAACCTCTCACAAAAGGTTTCTCTTAATGGCTTTCTAAAAGTAATCTCTGAGCTTTGCTTGGCGTAACCAGCAAAATACGTCAAATCCCACATTTTATTTTCGGTCGTGTGTGCATCCATACGCTGATCATATCCTTTGTTGTAAGGGTTTAATAATGGTTTTTTGTTCATCTAGTCTCTCTTCATTTAATAGTTTTAGCGATCGATAATTCCATGGTTACATACTACCTGCATTATGTAAGCATACCCAATATCGAACGATCTATGAGGTCAAACGGCACTTGATTTTGATGTAACCTCTTCTGCAAAAGGAGCACTAGATGCCAACGTGGCAACGCAATATCCGGTAAGAATTTTTCCGTTATGGACTAATATTAATTAATATTATAATTTACCAATTTTATGGGATTGATCTAATAAAGTGATATATAAGGTTTCATAACTAATCTAATATGAATTTAGTTAGTGTGGGTTGAGTTGAGCCCAGCCCATAATGATAAGGCTTGGCTGAAAACTCTATAAAAAAATGTTCAAATATCTCATCTAACCCTAATAATCCTCACATGAAGAGCATCTATAAATGCTAAGATCCCATTTGGTTCAGCTTTCTCAAAGGGCTTTAAGCCCCCAAAGCCCTTTGGGAAAATTTTTAAATATTTGGTTCAGCATTTTGGGACCTTATTGGCCAAATGATGAAAACCCAAAGCTGGTGGGGACCTACTTTGGACTTTAAGCATTCGGAAAATGCAAGTCAACCTCTTTTGATTTTTTTTTCTAAAGAAATTATGACCTGTTGCTGGGGTCACATCGCCAGAGGTCGCGCGACCCCTGGTCGCGCGATGCCTAGGTTCACGTGACCTAGTTGTTGCGACCTCAGGCGCGACACCTAGGTCGTGCAAACCTAGAGTCACTACTGATGCCTAGTTGCGACCTTCGACCGCAAGTAGGACAAGGCAGGATTGACATCATGATGACATTAGCAATAGGGGGCACGGGTCAACTCGACCCGAAC
This sequence comes from Corymbia maculata, assembly GCA_014182735.1. Taxonomy (NCBI): domain Eukaryota; kingdom Viridiplantae; phylum Streptophyta; class Magnoliopsida; order Myrtales; family Myrtaceae; genus Corymbia; species Corymbia maculata. The sequence continues at coordinate 17,680,037 of CM024690.1, forward strand.
TTGGGGCCAGACTTGGATGCGGCCCGAACTTGGGCTCGACCACTGGATGGTCAATCGGTTGGACTGATCGTTGACCAGTTTGACCGGTTCGTTGAACATTGACCAGACGGAGAGGTCGAACCTGGTTGGACCGGTGGTTTAGACCGATCTAGCATGGGTTGCATGTGCACTACACGCGCCTCATACTTCGATTGTGTGTATGGGCTCACTCGACGTTCAATTTGGGCATTCTTGGTGCCCACATGCTTGTATGAAGATTCTCTACACTGTGGCACATTAATTTTACATGTTTGATGATCTTATAGATATGAAAATACATACGAGACCTCAAATACATGTATTTTTAGGGTATTTTTACGTATTTTCTTGTAATTTCTATTATTTTGGAAATACAGGTGCTGGGTCACATGAATATCATTATATAAAGAATGTGTAGAGTGTAATTCATTGATAGTATGCATAATGTTCAACATGTATCAATGAATGAAGTAATATAATTGGCATGACATTTGATTTTAATGACAAATTGCCCCGTTATCAAGTCTAAAACCATATGTATAATGTAAATGTGAGAATAAAATTTATATCTCTAGTATGAGTGATTTTCGATGATTAAATTAGGTTGTGACCACCAAAGTGGTACACTTAATTGGATTTAAGAAATATTGATCTCATATTATAATGGGATGTCTCATGTTCTTATGTGCAATCATACTCCTAAAGGAGGTCATTATGTTTTAGTTCATGGATGGGTACCTGAATAGCATATGGTTTAGAAGTGACTAATCCTAGTGGCTCATATACCTAAAAGCGATGAATTTACGAAGGTTGGAATATATTCTCCGATTTGCTATCATGTGGAAAGTATACAATAGCATGTCATGTATTTTGCGTTAATGTGATTTATATGATGGTCTATGCAACTCTTTGGATGTGTACTTATGCGATTTTAAGTTACACAATATTTACAGGATGCTAATTATATTCATTGTTTGTTATTTTTAGTCTCCATCTTTGTAAACAGTAACTCTATAATTATTAAGGTTCTTACTAAGATAGGCTGATGATTACACTATCGATAGTATGAAACCCGAGAAAGCACTTTTTGTTTGTTGGAAAAAGAGCAATTGGATTTGCTTGTAATCTATGAAGCAATCCATCCAGGAACACTTGAAAAGTGGTTTGCTAGCTAATTGCACTGTTAGACAAATGATGGAAACCTTGGTAGCTTAGAATCATGCTTTGTCTAGTATCAAGATCGGGATACTTCTGCAAAGATTTTTCAACATAAGGTATGATGGTTCTACAATTGTTACAGATTACATCTTAAGGATGGTAGATTTGAAGTCTAAAAATCATGCTCATAAAGGAACTCATGAACCACCTATTATTCTGATAGTTTGGACACTATGAAAGCATCCTTTAAAGGATGGTGATCGTTGCTTATTTTGTAAGAAGAAGAAAGGTCACATAAAGATAAACTACAGCAAATATATAAAACTTGGTTGTCTAAGCGTCAATCTATAAATAATGATTCTTTGGCATTGTTTATGAATTCAATACCTATTAGAAGCCTCGTCCAATTCATGGTGGCTAGAGAGCGGTGTAACAAATCATGTTGCATTGACCATACGGGGATTTATAAATCGAAGGAAGTGAAATAAATATGAATTGTAGCTCATTGTGGGAAATAATGATAAAGTCATGTCGTGACCTCCTTTTTGCATCCCGGAGGCTAATGGCTCACTAAGTCTTAGTGCTTAGTTCAAGCTCTTCCAAGCCTCCCAATTCACAACATGTGGATTGAGTTTTAACTTGCAAATCAATTTCAATTAAAAAAAGAACTTGTCACTAATTAGTTTGGAATATGCCAATTAGAAACCTAAGTAAAATATAATATTTTACTCCTGTGCAATCAAAGAAAATTAAGATTGGGGACTTGATTACATTAGTTAATTACTAATTCCCTTCTAGTACCTAATTTTGTTTAAACCCTGAGGTTCAATTTTATTTTTTTTTCAAATATTTTCCATGTATTTATGGAGAAAAACATTTTTTTGATTTTTCTGATATTTTCGTTAAAAATAAAAATATACCGGGTCGGATCTCAGGGTAGGAACCGACCCGGGTCTTCAGACTTGCGGTCGGACTGGGCTGGGCGTGATACGCAAGCCCAGTTCAGTTCTACCTATAATAAAAACCCAGTCGAGAAAGGGGTAAAAGGAAGGCCCAGCCAGAAGCCCACTCATCCGAGCAAAACCAAACTAAAGCCCAAGGCCTACTGAGCCTAGGTGAGCCCAAAGTCCACTACTCTCCCATCTCTCGACCCCTCCTCCGAAAACCCCCCGGGAGCCAGCGAACCCAAAAACGCCAAAAATGCTACAAGAATCGCTAGATCTTCCGCCAAAACCGCGGCTTATCGGAACGTCTACGTGAGCGATTTACGCCCAACAGACCTGGCTTAGACCAAACCGTGACAGACCCAGCTCTCCTACCGGATGGAATTGGTGCCACGGCGATCCTAAACAGCGCACTTATGAACGAGCGGCCCGGATTGGCGTTTGGCCAAGCCAACTCCCCGGTGCCCCATAGGCATTATCTCACCACTAACCAGTTACGGCACAAGCAACAAAAGTACAAACAAAAGCATGGAAATTAAGAACAAACCGAGTCTCATAGAAAATATATGCGGATCTAGCTCAAGCATTTTTTTCGAGCAGGAAATAGGCGCAAATGGAGGGGTGAGAAACGGGGATGACCGAGCCTGGACTGGAACCGGGATTCGAAGCAATCGACACCCAAGACCTTGCAACCGCAGCCACACACAAATGAGGCCAGAAGCACACATGACCCGAACGACAGCAGCTTAGCCAACGGACCCGGAATGGGACACAAAAAACAGGGAACACTCGTTCAGGCATTATACCGAACGGATGGGGTGTGCCACTGGATGGAGCGATTCCCGGTTCGTGCTCCTACCAGGACCTTCACTGGACAAACGACAACATGTACAGGGACGGTCAGGGGCCAGAGTTCTTGAAAACAGAGCAGAAGATGAAGGTCGGCCTAGGGTCCCCTATGCGGCTCACGATGTCAGACGCGGACGAGCTCCAAGATCGAGTTGCATCCTTCCGCCTCACGCACCATCAAGCTGGGATCCTCAGGGAACCAACCCCGAACTGGACAAAGTCAAGAGGAAAAGGAGGAACGGAACCCAACCCACTGGGAGCTTGGTTCTGAGAGGGGGCGGCTCTTGCAAGTCATCGGCAGTCGCTCGTTCAACCTCTTTGGGTTCACTTTCTTAGATCTCAAGCTCTCTCTCTTTTCAAGCTTGCCATTTCTCTCTCTCCTTTGTTGGAAATTTCCTATAATGGGCTTACATTAATTAATTAATTTTCTATTTTATATAATTAGGTTAATGGATATTCCAATATATTTTGAACCCTCAAGTGATCTTATTGAATTGGGTTTTGGCATCTATTAATTACGGGCCTAGTTGAGCGAAGAAAAAGTGTGGCGATTGTGTTTAACCGAAGCCCATAATGAGAGGACCAGTTGACATGCTATTGATTAGAGTTTGCTAGGTCCCCTCTCTAGCCTATAAAAGGGTAGATTATACCTATCAGTCGCTGAATCCCATTAAAGCTGTTAAACCGAAATAGGTCATAGAGAGGAAGATCCGGTATACCGATAGATAACTGATTATATTAGCTTGATCTGTTTTCTATCAAGTGAGGCTATGGCTCAAACATGTATGCTTTAAATTATGGTTTAAATATGTACGTTTTAAATTCCGCTGTATAGACATATAAGTTTTGGTGTTTTACAATTATATATGGATCTAATTATTCTTGATTAATTAGTTATTCATGTAGAGAAATTTTTACATGTGGTATCAGAGCGGGTCATATATGATTGTAAAACCCAATTTTTTTTAACAAATCCGGTATGTTGTTTACCGTGTTTGTTCCTTTTGGTTTTGAGCTTCTGTCAGTTTGTACTTTACAAGTTTTTATGCGATTTTGATCAATCAAAGTTTTTTTTTTTTGGTCGAATCAAATCAAAATACTTATTATATAAGTAAAAATAATGTATTAGAATTGAAGAGATAAGTTATGATAATGATGATATGTTTGTTTTCTTGGATGATCGTTGTATTGCAATTTCGGATCTATGATAGACTTCTCTATGCATATGTCTGGAAACAAGCTAGTAAACAAGTTTTTTTAGTGTTTGATGTCTTAATAACATTCGAAGTCAACTTGAAGAGCTTTCCAACAAGCCATAGAACACCTGGATCCGGTGTCAGTTGTTATCCAAAATCATCGTCCAAAGTCAATTTAGTAATCTATAAAAATCTTTTGTTCAGTTCTAATATGCATGTTGTCCGCCTGTTGCTTTTGTCAATTTTTTTTCCAATTTTTGTGTTGAGATCTAGAGGTTGATGCCTTCATGAAAAATGTTCATATAGGTCTTAACTTCGACATATAATTTTTTTAGATTTTTTTGGAGCATAATTAGTTAATGAAAACCTTCTGCATAGATCAATCAATTCTGAAATTTTAGGGCTTTTGTTCTACATGTTGAGATTTTTCCCACCATATATAATTTATATAGTTTTTATTGAGTATTGAGTGAGAATTTCAAATTTGAAATTCTAGGGGTTCATAATTTTGTAAAGGTTCTAAAAAAAAATTTAGAATTTTTTTTTTCCAATTGAATGTTGTATGTTAGCAATTATTATATAGGTATCGTTATATTGTGATTCCTGGGTTCAATGTGATTTAGATTCGGAAGTTGCGATTCTTGGGTCTCGATATGTTCCCTTTCAATTGTTGCCCACAAACCTATGTTGTTTCCTGAGTAGATTGTTTTCGGTTCGATGCAATTCAAAGTTTTTCTTTTCTTTTTTGGGTGTGGAAAATTTTTGGGCTTTGTTTGATTTTTGGACTTTACCTATTGGTTTTCTTGGCTTTTGCGGGTGCCTGTATTGCTGCCTATCTACGGGTTTTTAGCCATCTATTCGAGTGAATTGAGGCTTGGCTCTATGGTTGATGACGGATTCCTTTGCTTCCCATGCGTGATCGAGTGCACCAATTGATTGGGTCTGATTCTTGTATTTCTCGATCTATATGGATAGCTTGATTCTTGGTTCCATCTTGTGATGTTTTGCATGGTAAAATGAGTCAAAAAGCATCGGTAATCCTTGTCCTTCTATTGCTTGGAGCAAATTGATTGCTCCTATTGTGCTAGATGGCCTTCTGCTCATTGGGTTAAGTAGGCATGAGGAAGAAAAGGTTGTACGGCTTCTTTTGTGGGCTAGAACTTCATTATAAGAACTTTTTAGCAAGCATTTGTAAGTGAGTATTGCTCATCAGGCATGTGATGTGAATGTTGCATATCAGTTGATCATGCTTTGAAAGATGTTTTCTACTTCTTGTATAATTAGACCATTATGCACTTGTTTGGTATCCTATATGTTCTCTAAAAAACAATTAGTAATTTCAGGTTGCTACTAATTCTGCTTGGTGCTCGACTCTATAATGAGCTTCAATTTGTATATGTGTTAATTGTATCATTGTTTTCAAGTTGTGAAGGAACCCACCAATTGCCTAGTTCTTTCATAGAAAGGATAATTTTTATCTGGAATAATTGCTCCTGTTGCTGACCTTGGTTGACTCTCGCTTTGTCAATGCTAGTTGCTTGTTTAATGAGTAGATTATTTCGGAGAGTTGCAATTGGCTAACTTTTTTTTTTTTTACTTATGATAGAGAGATTCATATAGTGGTTCTACCTTGGAAGGTTATAAAATCCTTTATCTGGCAAATGTATTTGGAGGATCTAATTATACCTATTGTTATAGTTACAATCATGACTCTAGCATGTGCCTAATATATTAAATGATGGATTGCTTTCCCTGATTTTCTTTTTGTTTGCAAGAAATAACTTATTTTTAGGAATTTCACGGTCTAGATGCGATGGCTACTGCTGTATTTGCTTATTTTGTGGTTGCTGTGATTAAAATATAAACTATTTGATAAAAAGGATAGTTTTCATAAAGGATTAGTAACATTATCGCTATTTGAACAAATATCGATTTCATTAATTTCTTGGGCTACATCAGTGGGGATGGGCTTGCTTTTCACTTGGCTTTTGTCTATACCTAATATAAAGCCACTTATGAGAAGTGGTCAATTGCCCACTATTTCCTAAAACATTAGTATTACATAATACTGTAGAGAAAATAGTGTTATGTAGTGCTAATAAGTGTTATATTGTATCAGTAAATTTATTCATATGCATTGACGAGCTCAGCTCCCTTTATCTTCCATTGTTACCGTCATTTCTCTGTCAGGCTATTAAATTAGTTTAGTTTCGAGTCTCTCTATTGATTGGTGTTAATGAGATTCAGCTAATTTAAATAAGCACCTGAGATAACAGATTTTGAGCTGTCCTCACTTCTCCTTTGGACACTGTAAATTTCAGTTGTCATGCTCATGTGCCTAAAGCCAGTGCAAGATTATGTTCCTCCATGTGTTTGCCTCCATCATGTGCGAAGTGTGAGGTCTTAAATGAATTATAACATTCTCCAATAGTTTGTCTTGATATCCGTAAGGCTTATTAATGCAGTGCAACTAAGCTATTAGCCCCACGTGCACGGAATGGCACGTAGGGTGAGTGTAGGGTCCTCTAAGGCCTATTTCAATTTTTTTAATACGCCTAATTTTTAATTTATGATTTTTTGGTATGGTAAATTTTAATTTTGGCATATTAAATATTTATTTGGAATTATTTATTGATATCCATATTTAATTCCATAAAAAAAATTGTGCCTATTGTGCCTAGATTTCAATTTTTAATTTATGAAAATTTATTATAGTGTATGAGGGATAGAATGACAATATTCACTTTTCCTAATTTAGCATAGATTATCTATATTTTCTTGCTTGAGTTTAACTAGATAATCTTATATGCTTAATTATAGAAATAGGCACATAAAATTGTGGCAAAAATTGTTGATTGATAAATGCAATATGATCTTGGAAAGCACATGTCGTAAAGTACTTCATATTGTTTGATGAATTTTTGGGCATTAATTAAATGGAATATTATTTACAAATTGTTAAAGTTTGTAAATTATTGAAGTTCCTTATTGATAAAAATTAGTATATACAATCACCTGCCCAAATGGGGTTATTGTGTATATTAATTTGAAAATTGCATGAAGATATATTCCAAAATTAAAAGATGGGGATGTATGACTCAAAAAGATTTATTTGCCCAAAATGGATAAATTTTTAAAGTTATATGTAATTCCCCTCTATATTAATATATTAGAGATAATTAATGGGATGTGTGACTCAAAAGGTTTATCTACCCAAAGGGGATAAACTTTGAGAGTTATATGTGATTTCCTTTTGTGTTAAGATAATGGGAATGTATAATTTAAAGGATTTATCTGCCCAAAGGGAGATGGATTCTTAAAGATTATATGTAATTCTCATTATCTATCTCTATATATTGATATCATAGAGATATATAATTTAAATGATTTATCTGCCCAAAGGGGATTGATCATTGACAATTATAGATAATTCTCCCTGTTGTTGTTTTACAAACTTCATGTTGTGGAAAATAATGGTGCATTATACGCTCTGCCCAAAGGGGAGTATATAATGTACTAATTATTTTGTGGAATTACTTATTACCCATAATTGATCATATTGCATTATGTGTGTCAAACAGTTACTTTTGTTGTGAACAATAATAATGCCATGGCTAAGATGTTAATCAGATCAAATATTATATTGTTAAGGCTAAGATGTTAAACAGTTACTTTTCTACATCCTTCTCAGATTGCTCAAGTGTCTAGCCTCCTTGGATGTCTCTAGGGGAAGGTCGGCCTAAGGTCCCCTACGCGGCTCACGATGTCAAACGCGAACGAGCTCCAAGATTGAGTTGCGTCCTTCCGCCTCACGCACCATCAAGCCGAGATCCTCGGGGAACCAACCCCGAACTAGACAAAGTCAATAGGAAAAGGAGGAACGAAACTCAACCCATTGGGAGCTTGGTTCGGAAAGGGGGCAGCTCCTGCAAGTCATCGGCAGTCACTCGTTCAACCTCTCTCTAGGTTCACTCTCTTAGATCTCAAGCTCTCTCTCTCTTTTCAAGCTTGCCGTTTCTCTCTCTCATTCTCAGATTGCTCAGGTGTCCAGCCTCCTTGGATGTCTCTAGGGTAAGCGATTCCAACTTCTTCATAAGTTTCGTTTGAAACTTAGAATCTACCATTAGGTAGATTCCTCATTTTTTGAAACTTAGAACCTATCTATCGGAATATGGAATTTAGAAGTTACCCTATTACAGGTTCTAGGGTCAATTAATTATAACTTCTTTTTTGTTTTCATCTTTAGTTAAGAACAACAAAAATAAATGCAACAATCAAAATGAACATGGATTTTATTATTGATTGCATAAGAACAAGTGTCTATATGCATTTATCGAATAATATTAAGGAAATTTTATTGTTTTCAATACATTGATTGCTCTTATATTATATAAAATAATTATCTTGAAAGAAACAATTGCCCGAATATAACTGCATCAAAAACACAATTTGAGCTTTTATTAATCTCATTATCTACCGAAAATAAAATTTTTGGTCATAAGATGAAAGTTCAGACTAGCGGTTCTAAATGATACATTCATTATTAAATGCCATGGAATATCTCAAGATCACGTATAAATATAGATTAGGAAAAACACAAACATTTATTCTAGTATCTAGATTACAGGTTCTAGGTTTCAACCTAGAACCTACCTGTCAAAATAGGTATTCCAACTTTTGAAACATAGAATCTACTTTGCATACTTTGGAATCTAGAATCTACAGGTTCTCACTGGTATGGTTCTCAGGTTTTACGTTCTACCCAAGAATCATGCTCACCCCAAAATGTCTCTCCTAGAAAGTCAGAACTTCTGGGCTTGCCCTCTCTCCCTTCAAATTGCCCCCTATTTATAAGCGAGGAGGGCTTGGTCGATAGAGGTTTCGTCCACCAGTCATTTTCAAATAGGAGGTTTACTGTAAAGAAGGAGAAAGAACCAATCACTGAAGTAAATATTGCATATGCGTAACCGACCTCTAATAAGCCTCCGATCGTTCATATCCCTAGGAATTAGCAATGTGGAGGCTGCCCTTCCACATCACGACAATTCACTAAGAGGCAGTTCTCTCCATTTCCTAGTCCTCTATCTCAAGTCTTGCCAATCTTGCAAAAGAATGAGCTGCTCTCCCATGAACCAAGGTGGCCCAATTCAAAGAAATTCTCCAACTATGACCCCTCTAAGAAATGTGAGTATCATATGAGAGAAGTGGGACATTCAACTGATGAATGTATGATCTTGAAGCACAAAGTTCAAACTTTATTGGACACTAATGCATTCTCATTTTGCACCACCCCACCGAATGTCAAGAGGAACCCACTATCTGAGCACGAAAGCAAGGTAAATGCCATATTTGGATTTGACACTGGTCAAGTCAAGAATTTGAGAGTGCATGTTGCAGATGTCTATAATGGGCTAGTAAAGGCTAGATACTACCCAAGTCATGAGGTGGTTCATCTATCCTTGATGAAAGAAAGGGTTGCTATGATGGTAGAGGCTGGTATGATTATGTATGCTGACCATACTAGTATGGTCTTCACTATATCCCAAGTCGTTATTGATTGGGAGGAAGAATGGGCTGCGCTGAATGCTAGTAAAGATGAAATCGATGTGGAACCATCTACTAAGGTCCCGATGCACAACGAAGGGATAGTGATCGAGATACTTCAACCCTATGAATATGCTGATAATAAGGCAGTTCTTTGTCCTATGACCTGAATGTTGACCTAGTTATTAGGTCTGGCCAAGTTTATGCTCAAACCAATATTCAACCTGCAAAGCTTATTACTAATGAAGAGGCTAAAGAATTTCTAGCTGTAATCAAAGCAAGTGAGTATAATGTGATAGATCAATTACGAAAAATGCTTGCTCAAATATCTTTGTTTGAGCTTTTGTAAACATCTCCCACACATCATAAGTTTTTTAATGAAGGTGTTGAGCGAGATTCATGTACTAGAGATAGTTGAGCCTAGCAAGCTCGAAGAATTTGTTGGGTCAATCATTCTCAAGGATTTGATCGCTTTCTCTGATGAATAATTCCCTATTAAAGGGAGATGACACAATAAACCGCTATATATATCGATCAAACACAAAGCTTCCCATGTGTCCCGTGTGCTTATTGATAATGGATCTGCTCTGAATATATGTCTATTGGCCACTCTTCACCGCCTCAAGACAAATCTATCCCAGATACATGCTGAGAAGACTTGCATGCGAGCTTTTGATGGGACTAGAAAGGAAGTGATTGGGGAGATCCACCTTGATGTGCAAATAGGACCAGTAATCTTTAACATCCTCTTTCAAGTAATAGATATTCCTATCATATTTAATTTTTTGTTGGATTGTCCTTGGATACATACTGCTAGGGCTGTGCCATCAAATTTCCATCAAAGTGTGAAATTTGTGATTGAGGGGAAGCTGGTCATTATCTATGGTGAGGAAAACCATCGGATTTATCATGAAACCACTATTCCTTACATCGAGCTAGATTCCGAGCTTGAATTGAGTTACCACTCGTTTGAGTTAGTGTCCATCATACATGCTTCTCGAGGTTCCTCGCTACGCACTCCTGAAGTCTCAAATACTGCTGTTATGGTCAAAAGGGTGATGGTCGGAAATGGTTTTGTCGTTGACCGTGTTCTTGGAAGGAGAGGTCAAGGTATTAGGAACCCTATTGAAGCTTCTTGGAGGTTCCGTTTTGCCGGATTAGGGTACCATGGAAGAGGTGGAGAAAGCTCTGGAGGGCAAAGGCTACAAAGGCAAAACTCACTATAATGACAGGGGCAAAAAAAAGAAAAACTCGCTACCTCCTCACATTCGCGAGACGTTCCCTAATCTAGCTAGAATGATGCAGGGTAGTAGAGAGGTTATAGATACCCTGGGGTAGCTGAGTGGCAAATTTGACTATTATGTGAAGTACTTGACTCTCCCTAGTTTTTACATTAACCCCCGTGACATTGTGCCAGATGGGTGGGGTGGAATGGATGATTCAATACCTCCAAGAGAAGAGAACCCTGATGATACATTAAAAGGAATCATTAACCTATTTGATGATTTCCTTATAAGTGCCATTGAAGAAGAATCTTCGAAGGGAATGGACACTAGCCCATAAGAGTAACTCATTTATTATTTTCGCATATTCCCCTGCATGGGAATTTTTACTACATTTTAGGGATTCTTTTTCTTCTTTTTCACTTTCTTTTAGGGCTTGAATACTGCATTTTACATTCAATAAGATGTAATTGATTGATGAATTTCAATAAAATTACAAATTTTGTTTTGAGGGCATAATAAGGTACACCAAACTAGCCCGGTCACGATATCCAACAATGAAAAAACAATATCATCCTCAAAGAAATTATAAGGGTTGGGCTTCATCATGCTTCCCCACCCAAAAGAAAAATTCAAAATTTTTTTTTCCAAAAAAACATGCATTCCAATTTGTCTATTTATTTTTCGAACTCATTTACTTCATGTCTCAAAGCATAATTTTCTAGGCCTGATTAAAGAACATCTGAAAAAGGCACATCAAGTTATAGTCATAGACCCATTGGCTCGATTGTTATTCAATTAGGTTGAGAGCACAACTCCAAAGAGTTAATGTGGGGCATATCTAATTGATACTTGAGATATCCATCCTGGAAAGCCAAATGAAGTGTTGTGCATTTCTCATCTCCTAGAGAAAATGAATGACAGGTCAAAAGATGACCATCCATCTTCGATGAAAGAGGTACATCTCTTTCCTGAATATAATTGATTATGTAATTGGTAGTTTATTCTTTTCCTTGCAGGTGACGGATCGAGAGGATGATAGATTCCGGTAATGACCCAATTGAGATAAAATTTCAATCCAAGCCAAAATGGATGTTTAATTTGCATTCTCTTACATAGTGTCCTATTCATGCACATTCTCTTGTGCTGGGGGCAAAAGCAAGAATGGAGCATTTCGAATCAATGATCGATTTACAGTCTCAATTGGTCAATTTATGTGTTCATTCATTTTAGATAGGGGCAATCCAAAGACATTGATTTCTGAGATAGTCTCTTATTCCTTGAATAAATGCTCGATATCATGTTTTTCATGCTTGTGAAAACATTTTTTGAGTATGGTAGATTATTTGCTCTGAAGTCACAAAGCTTTTCATGTTTAAAGTTGTTGAGCTTTTTTGGAAAGAGAATTTGCATGGTGATTTTACTTGCTTAATTTACTAATTTCATGTAGAGATTTGTCAAGATGTGCAATTCAATGAATGACATCCAATTCTTAGGAATGCTAAGTGAGACGTGTTAGGATGATAAAAGGAAAAATGTGTCCTATACATAATCCCTTGCTTATACATTTGTGAGATGAATGCAGCAATTTCCATATCCACAAGGTAAGGAGTTCTCTCGCGAAAGGTACGATGACCAAAATAATGAGGGGCAATTCATTTCTCTATCCCAAACACTGCAAGTGATCTATTGCTTAACCCTTTTGAGCCACATACACTTGTGGAGATATCTTTCAAATTACTCTTGTCAAGAACCACTCCATATCGGGGCAAACCGGAGGTAAGTTGGCATCACGTGATGGGAAAACTAGATAGAAATTCTCTTGCTCTCACTTGCATCAATCTTTGGGTATCTTATTGTAGATGAACTCAAACAATAATCCAAGTGCTTTAGGATGACGAAGATCATTTTTTTTCTCTATCCTACACACTCATATCCATTGCATAGCCCTTTTGAGCCTACAAATTCATTTATTTGAACCCAGTTGGTGATTATTCCCCACATTGGGGGCATGCACAAAGTAATCATTCAAGAAGCAATATGGTCTAGAGCGCTAATAGAATGTGAAGACTTTCAGAAGTCCCAATGAAAAAGCAGTGTGCCTGGCAAAAGCAAGGCTGATGCCCATAGACATAAGAGTAAAAAAGAGGGGCAAGAAAAAGCAATGTGTCTAGGAAAAGTAAGGCCAATGCCCATAGGAGAAAATGAAAAAGAGTCAAGATAGATGACTATCAATTGTGAAAAGTTGTATTCTTAATGGAGTGGTACTTAAAGAACTCAAATGCAAAACTTTGATGGTCACTAGAGTAAATTTTGAAGACAATCCTTGATGGGGAAGATGAAGACTGGCGGTAATGCCAAGATGATCACCAACTCTCACCCATCTATACACATTTTGAGCTTGATAATCCTTTCATTTATCAACTTGTGAACCTATTCTACATTACAACCCTTACAAAGTCTCTTTAGATTAGGGAACTTGAATTAATGTAGGTGTTCACATGTCTTAAGAATTGCTTGAAAAAGTGCGAACAAGATTATTTCTATCTCATTTTGCAGAGTTCTTGACTTGTAAACCCGGAGATGATTGTGGAATATTGTTTCTTTCAATAGCCTTGACTCAAAGAGTCACATTGTTAAGCCGTTGACCAAACCCATATTATGGTCCATGTTAAAGACCTCTCAGATTGGTAAGGTCGTACCATTTGCGAGAATACTCGGACCCTTGTTAATATGATGATAGTGAGATGGAGCGATTCTCATAAAATAATCATTCTGAATGAGAGTGAGTGAAAGTCCTTTCTAATTCAAAGTCTCTCATTTAGCATTCTTAAGAAATTCATGTTTTGAGTGAAAGTTAATTTGCAAGATTCTTCTCCCTAGTGGCAATTTGGTTGTGCAAACATGATAAAATCATCGTGCATAAACTTTAATTAAATTGATGAAAACCTCAGTGAACTTTGAAATGTGCATTTTAGAGTAGCTCAAATTGTCTACCTTCTTGATGAATGCATGTTAGTTTTTGCTCTAATCGTGTCTGACAAATAATATTTTCTTGAAGACCAGATAATGCCCGATGTTTAAGTTGCCCTCTAAAGCCTCGAAATTCGTCCAAGCATTCTTGAATTTTATTTCTATAGGAAATCAACAAGACGTGCTTCCATAGCCTAATGTCCATCTTAATCAACACAGCATGTAGCCAAAGTCTTCTCATCAACCTAGCGTGCTTTTATAGCCCAGAGTCCTTTCCATCGACACGGTATGCTTTTGTAGCCCGATGTCCCTCTTAATCGACCCGGCGTGCTCCCATAGCCTGGAGTTCCTCTTTGTCGACCTGGCGTGTTATTGTAGCCGAAAGTCTCCTCATCACCTTAGAGACATTTTCTTTAGAGATTAGAAATATCACCAGGTGAGTATCAAATCTCAATACTCAAAACAAAACTTGAGTAACTCATCATCTAAATGAAGTTCGAGTGCTCAAGGCAAAATTTGAGCATCTCCCCCAATTTTCAGAAATTGAGAGTCTATGATTTGAATATATCGTCCGAAATCTTTCAATCAATCGTTGACATCTTAGTAATGGATATGAATGTCATGGACTCTTTTGGTTAAACACTTCATTCTGAATATGAATGGTTTTTTTATCTTTCTTATTATACCTTAGTCTCGATTTAGGTATTTCGAGTTATCTTAATCCAATATTTGAGTCACCTAACATTGAGCATCTATTGGTTAAGTTGTCTTAATCCAATATTCATTTCACCTAATATTGAGTGCTTATTGATTAAGTTCCCCAATTCTTGACATTTCAGTATGGATCTAAATGTCTCGAATATTTTCATCAAATATTTCATTTTGAATATGAATATTCTTTGATTTTTCTCGTTATACCTTAGTTTGGATCTAGATATTTCGAGACTTCTTGTTCCAATGGTCGTCTCACCTAACATTGAGTGTCTGTTGATTAAATTCATTCAGTTGCCTCAATCTGGATCTAGGCAATTCGATAAACATTAGACTCTTCAAGAAATTTGGAATGAAAACCAGATGCTTGTGGAGTAAAAATTCATCCCGTACCTTAAGATGCTCTACCGTATTAATTGGTAAGTAATTACAGGTACGCTCTTTTTTTTTTTTTTTCATACTTTACATTAGCTTTTCCATGCATCATATCATATTGCATTTTAAAATGGGATTCATTTTCCCACAAAAAATAACATTATATTGCATATGCATGGTCAAAATTTAGGTCTCAGTTTATCTTTGAATGCAATCTCTGCGAGCTCACATTCAAAGAGGGGCAGTTGTTGACATCTAAATTTTGATTGATCATTCGTAATTTAATGCACACAAATTTAGGAATTAATTTTAACCCCTAAACAAAAAATATATAGAATTAAATTGTATAGCATATAGTTTTAGGAGCATAATCTTTCAAATATTTGCGGCAGCAGATTTTGCATAATCAAGAAAAGGAAGAGATGTGGCTGGTTCAAAAAGTAAAATATATCCACATGGTCAAAAAAAGGAAGGAATGTGGCTGGTTCAAAAGGTAAAATATATTTTCATGGTCAAAGATAAGAAAAGAGAAAAAAAGATATATTTTAGTGCATCTACAATAAGAAAGCAGATCATCGTGTCCTTATCTTGTCTTTTTTTTTAGCGCACCATGTTGTCTTGCCTATAAAAGGGGGACGGTAAAAAAAAAAAGGAGAACACAAAATTACACAGAAAAGGGAAGCGCAATAGAGAGAAAGAGGAGGCACGGCTGCAATGTAGAGAACAAATGTTCTCCACAGGAGGTCGCGACAATAGCACAATCACATTCACTCACTAGTGTGTCCCGACTTGGATTGCACTCGAGTAAAGCTCCACAAGAATCAATTAGAAAAAAAAAAGCCCTCACAAAAGATTTCTCTTAATGGCTTTCTAATAGTAATCTTTGAGCTAGGCTTGGCTTAACGAGTAAAATAGGTTAAATCCCATGTTTTATTTTCGGTCGCGTGTGCATCCATACGTCGATCAAATCCTTTGTTGTAAGTGTTTAATAATGATATTTTTTTCTTTCATCTAGCAATCGACAATTCCGTCGGTATGAATGTATACTACCTCCATTATGTAAGCATACCCAATATCGAACAATCCACAACGTCAGACGGAACTTAATATTGATGTAACCTCTTCTGCAAAAGGAGCACTAGATGCCAACGTGGCAACGCAATAACCGAGTCAGCTCCGCCAGTTGAAATCAGCATAAATAGTAATACACTACCTATTCTTCTGCAGGGTTAACTCCCATAAAAAAAAAAAAGTACTAATTTTAGGTCAAGTATCAAATTTAGTCTAAAATTTTTTTTGTCTCATAGAAAACCATTAACTTTATGTTGAGTGCCAAATGTATCATAAAATTTTTTTGGTCTCGAAAAAAAAGCACAAAGTTTTAATGAAATCCTAAATCTGGCCCCCTTAACTTAGATTCATTTATTGTCCTTAGCATTAAATCCATGTGCACTTGCTAGTTGGAGTTTGCTTTTGGTCGGTAGCTAGCTGGATTTAAAGTATTATTCATTATCTTCTTATTTGAGCCATAGCTTGGAATATAACAATGAAACTATTCATCGTCTCCTGCACTTTATTAACACGTCAAAAAGATCTTCATATTAAATGTTTTTAGCTAGACTTTGCCATTTTATCGTAATATGAAGCTATAGACCACTGCTCATTGAGAGATACCATGGACAAGGTTTGCCAAGCTCGCGACTATAGCATTTTTTTCCTGAAATAATGTTGACTTCAAATAAGGAGTTAAGTAAAGGTCAGATTTTGGATAAGGATGAAAGTTTGTGGTTTTTTACCAGACAAAAAAAGTTAGGGCTAGAATTGTCATTCAATCAAAAATTGGTGCTTTTTTATAAGACAAAAAAAAGTTTGGGTTAGATTTGACACTCGACTTAAAGTTTGTGTTTTTTTACAAGACAAAAAAAGATTTGGGCTAGATTTAGCACTCTAACTTAAGTTAGTGTTTTTTTTTCAATTAACCCTTCTTTTGCATGCCAACAAAGCAGGGATGTTTCATGCACGTCTGTGAAGGGGAAGGAACACCGAAATTCCCTTTGCTCTTTGTTTAACCAAAATCACACTCATCGCCCAAATAATTGCCCTACTATAATAATGCCCATTATACATTTTTTTATACATCTTGTCCTACTTTCTCGATATATAATTAATCACAAACAATGATATCGCATATCACGAAAACGACACAGTTGATTCATATCAGAAGGAGACGAGGAATACTATCCAAGGATCTTTGATCTGCCCTCGCAAGCACTATATATTTCTCATTGCCTGGAGTCGCTCGGTCGATCCGATTCTTTCTCATCCATTTAGTTATGCGTATTGCAAATGAAAACCCGGTTATTTTGCTAAGATGCATTCGGAACAACTCCCATAGTAAACTGGAGCTCCATGCAGATCTTAAGCAATAGCTAGTAGCAAAAGCAGCCCCACAAAAGCTTAATGGCCAGCTCAAATGTGGCCCATATCGACCGCGACGCGAGTATAAAATACATAGACCGGACAAGGGACAAAAAGAATGAGAGACTTAAGTGTTGTTGCGGCATTGGTGTCAATGATTGGCCGGTTTAGACGGATATAGAAAGAAGACCTACTGAAATAAAGAAAGACTTGGAAACCAATGCGATGCGGAGAGGAAGTTGCGTCGAGGTTCACTTGAAAACCAAGTCAAATGAACGTGATGTTGTAAAAGGAATGACGACGCTTCCATCACCGGCGCCGATCGTGCTTCTTTTTCTTAGATAGTACACACGAGATATAAATAAATGATTAAAAGAATGGGTCTGTATCGTCGCCTTGCGTTTTGCTCCGTTATTTTTTTCTAAGGCGGTTTATTTTTGTCCTCTTTGGTACCTAAAGCGATAAGTTATGTTTTTGCCGACAAATTAACATCATCTGGCCTTTTTTGTTTTGATCACAAGAAAATTATTTTTATTACTCAAAAACATATGTAAGAAGAACATAAACTTTTATGGAAAAGCAAATCGAGATAGAGTCAAGCTCAAGATACTACAACATGGCTAAATTCTGGAAAACAAGAGGGATTAATAGAGCACCAATGGGGTTAAGCATACACATGTTCCATAAGAATGGATCCGTCAAGCAATAATGATAGGCAGCCAATCACTGAATCTAATATCATCGTTAGTGAAGAATACATGTCGGAAATTCATTTTCTAGTAACTATACCGTTGTTATGTGTGCTTAGGTTTGGCTTCCTCCATAGCATTGCCGTATAGAAACAACTAAAACGAGTTGGACAAACCCAAATCTAATATTTGGAAGAGTAAATTTCCGTGGTTCAACGAGACACCAAAGCACCAATAAAACTAGAAGTAGATGACTTGCACACGAACAAAGCACAATGATATTGAATCTCCAAAAATATATTTATTAAACTTCCATATCTAAATGGGGAGATGATAACTCCTAGATCTAGAACTAAATTATGAGAGTGCAAACTTCAAATCTAAAATTAGATCGGGAGAGAAGAAGAAATAAATAAGAAATAATAAAAGAACAAGAAAACTTAAACTAAATCAACAAGAGAGGTGAGACTAATTTAAACCTCCCCAAGTTGAAGGTCTCAAACCCTCTCCCAAGTTGAAAGTTGAAGAATACGGTGGAGAGAGAGAAGAGAGAGGGAGGTAAAAAGACTTCACGATCATCTTGCTTAAAGGGCAAAAACTTTTTTTTTGTCGCTAAAGACGACCAAGGGCGACAAAAACTCCATCGTTTGCGGAGTTTATGGTTTTGTTGCCTTAGGTTTTTTTTCGGACGCTATAGTCTTTGGTGCCTAACGTAAAAATCAAACCTAAGGCGACAAAACCATAGACTCAGAAAACTGGAAAGAGTTTTTGTCGCCCTTAGCCGGTCTATAGCAACAAATATAAGAGAGTTTTTCTTGTCTTAAGCAAGACAACCTTAAAGTCTCTTCTCTCCTCTTTCTCCATCGTCTTCTTCAACCTCCAACTTAGGGAGGGTTTGAGTTAGTCTTGGTCTCCTGTCCTTTCTTGTTGATTTTGTTTAAATTTTTTATTTTTTGTTCTTTTCTTATTTTTTCTTCTCTAGATTTGGGAGCTCTCTTCTCCCTATCTAGTAACTCATTATAATGTTGCACAAAAAAAGAAAAATAATGCATGCGGTGGTACTCTTTTAAACTAAAAAGTAGATAAATTAATGAGTTTATCAATGAGTTACTTATTTAGTAAAAGTAAAAGTAGCACATAGTTTAAACTTCCGATGGGTATATTCTTATTTATTTTATAGCCTGAAATATTGGAAATTTTTACTATATATAGATATTGATGAGGACAAATATCAATTTAATCTTAAATTTATAGTATGAATGTCAATTTAGTTATAAATTTTCTAATTTGGCTAATGTAGTTTTAAATATTTATACAAAATTTCAATGTAATTATTTCGATTAATAAGGTTACGGACACTGCCAAATCATGTAAATTCCATGTTTATGTATTATTTCCAAAATTCGTTTCTTGCTCGAATAGTTTCGACTGTTTGCGCCAATGCGTCGGTTGGTACTTTTAATAGTTCAGCCTTCTCGAATGTACTTGGTAAAGGGAAAATTTCCTCCTTGGACGGTCGCCGGCGTCCATGGAATAAATACACTCAAAATTCCTAGTCTGTTCTGTCAACTCCGAGGTCCGTGAATCTCCTAGGAACGCGTGATCTCTCAATTAACCAGTCTTCTGCTGTGCTGCTCATTTTTCGGAATCTGTACGAAAGTCGGACTTTGCCAGTCCATCGTGAGACCCCATACAGTGGTCAAAATTTTGTTAAAATCTTATTGTATTCGTCGGACTAATTCCAATAGCAACATCGTCTCATTGTCGTTCAAATCAAATTTCCTCTATAGGTCAAAACCTCAACGCATAAATCATTTGATATTTCCTTCAATCTCGATCGCATTCATTTCCATGCTGTGTCAAATTATCTCACGTTATTTTTCAGGAGAAATTTATGACGGATTTGTTAAGAGGTGCAACTGAAACCTGATACTTCATTTAAGGAAATTGTCAAAGGGAAAGTTCAAGTTCATGAATATATCTAATTGGATCCCCATCATTACTCAAAAGATTAAATAAATGAATTATGAGCTAATTGTGATATATTAACGACTTCAATTTATGCCACATTCTTGATGTGGAACTTTTTTTTGCATAACACTTTCACCTCAACAAATCTTTCCTCAAGTGTGGCTTTTCTATCTATAGACTGCCCCCCCTTAATCCATGTATTCTTCCATACTAGCATTATCTCAATTCATATCTCCATCTTAGCCCCAACCAAATTTGGTGGGAACACCTTAAAGCCCTGAAATTTCCCGAACTATTTTGGACTTTAATTATGAATGTTTCATCAATTTGCTGTTAGATGAGTTTCGCCTTAAACTAATCACTCACGAGATACTAATCGAAAGGGAAAGGCTACTGAGAACTCGTGTGCATGCATGAGTCCTAAAAGCCGTCCATTAGTCTGAGACCCACTAAAGTTGTGATTCATTAATTTGGCCGTGATTTTTAATCCAAATTCGGATGTCGGACTTTTCAAACTTTGAAATTAATTATTGGACTTTGGCCTCATTATTTTCCGAAAATTTTGGGTACTCAAAAATGTTGGACGTAGGACCGTCGAGTCGAAATTCGGACCTAAGACCTCGCCATTTTTTTGGTTCCCGAACTGAAAACCAAATCGAAATTCTCGAAATTTCGTATATTTTGCGCCTTCCCTCTCGAATTTTAATAAAAATTGAATTCTCTCTTTTTTATCATATTTTCTTTACTTAAATTTCAATAAGCAAAGTAAAAATTGTCCCGAACCGAACTGAACCATTTACACTCCTAATTTTTCCTTCCCTCTTCTCCTTCTCTCTTCCACGTGCGCCTTTCCCCTCTCTCTTCTTTTTCTCTCTCCTCTTTCCCTCCTTTCTTTTCTTCCCGTTGTTGCACAGCCTGACTCCTTCCCTCCCACTTGATGTCCTTTTCCCCCATTTTTTGTTAGTTTGACTTTTCAAACCCCTTCTCTCTCTCTTTCTCTCCCTCTGTCTGTTGCGATTGACTGCTACCCCCCTTCTTCCCCTTTGTTTCTCCTTCTTCTTCGGTCTCTCTCCGGCCGGAAAACTGAACTGCTGCCGCTGCATTTTCTGTACCACCGCCACCGCAGCTCCGCCACCACCCTGCTCGCCGTCGGACCACCGGTTGGCCACTATCCTCCAATCGCAAGCCCAGCCGTCCCGCCTCTCCTCTCCTTCCCCAACAGCCATTTGTCGAACTTCAGCAGTTGCTGCGTCCCTCTGGCCGACCGTCGCCCGTCGCGCAGCCGCTCTCTGGCACTACCTGGTCGCCGCTGAACCGCCATGAGCCGCGACTGGGCCACCCCCGACGCCAACCTCTCCTCTCTCCTCCGGTTTCCTCCGTTTCCCCTGGTTTTCGCGTCGGGCCGCGCCACCGCCGCCCACCGGTCGCCCCCTTCCCTCCTCACCGTTCAGTTGCGTCGGTTGGAGCTTGGAGCCGCCGCTCGACCGCCCGTCCCAGCCAACCAACCGCCGTCCTCCTTGCCGAGCTCGTCTCGCCTGCTCTCGGTTTTGGTCTCAGCCGAACCAGGAGCTGCCGCTGCTCGGCCGCCGTTAGTC
Organism: Corymbia maculata; assembly: GCA_014182735.1. Taxonomy (NCBI): domain Eukaryota; kingdom Viridiplantae; phylum Streptophyta; class Magnoliopsida; order Myrtales; family Myrtaceae; genus Corymbia; species Corymbia maculata. Next base: position 17,701,701 of record CM024690.1, read on the forward strand.
GCCCCCGGACCGTCTTCCGCCGCCCTCAGCCGACCAAAGAGCTGTCCCCAGCCGGACCCTGAGCTGCTGGACGTCTTGTCCTCCCTCGGTTCCTCTTTTGGCCTCATGGACAGCAGGCCTCCGACTAAGATCCCGCTGCGTCGCCCGTCCCAACACCCTGGGGGTGCTCGTGTGTTTGCCTTGGTGCTCTCGTTGCAGCCACGCCTTCACTGTCGTTAAACGGTAAGTTTCAGCTCTAAACCCTTGTTTAGCATATTAATCGCATTTAGGGTTAGTTTAATTGAGTTAATTGGGATTAGGTGGTTAGTTATGGTTATTTGGCTAATCGGTGTTTGTGGGGGTTAATTATAAACTAATTGTGGTTTAAGTTAATATGGGTTTATTTTATTATTTATATTTATTTATTCAGAACATAATATAATATTTATTATTATTATTTTTAATAATAATAAATTATATTGCTGATAATTAATGTGTTTGATAATTATTAATTAGGATAATTTTCGTGTTTGGATTAATTACTTTTCAATAAGTAATTGTGATAAATAGTGATTTACGGGAATTATTGGTCGTCGCATTATTGCAAGACGAATATTGTCTAAGGAAATAATTGACTGATTTGTTGATTGCTTGTTTATGCATTATTGATTGAAGCACGTATATTCCAAGAATTATGTGGTATTTCCTTACGACATTGGTTAATTATCGGATAATCACAATATGGTTGTTTATGGAAAATATGTGAAATATTTACTACTTTGTATATGGACCTCATGCATGTCCTACGTGGATTATGATGTGTGCTTATAAGTCTACTTGTGCCCTAAGGCATATGTGACAAGGGGTGGAGGGCAGCCCTAATGCGTGTTTACAATAGGGGAAAAGATAGAACCCTAATGCAAGGTATGTGGGGAGGTAGTGGTGATTGTGCCCTAATGCATGTTTACGGGGAAAATGATAGAACCTTGATGCATGGTACACGGGGAGATAGTGGTGATTGTGCCTAATGCATGTTTACGCTGGGAAAAGGATATAGCCCTAATGCGTGGTACGTGGGGAGGTAGAGGCGGTTGTGCCTTGATGCGTGTGATGCAAGGAAAAAGGAGAGCCCTGAAGTGTGTTGACGCGGGAGATGCATAATTTGAATATGCCTAATTGCTATGTGCATGAAACGTTATATGTGCGTGTTCTAATTATGTGATTATATGTTTGCCCTTGTGTGACCATGTAACTTATATCATGCAAGGTGTATGCAGTTGCAAGGTAAGGCTGTTTATGATTAAATTGTTTAATTATTGAATATTATTGTGAGAGCCATGCTTGTTAGGTACCCTTGAGGTGAATTAGTGCCTTAGCCGAGGCTTAGTGCCCGAACTTATTGAAATTTTATCTCACTAGTTATTATTTAACCATTTTTAGATCCTTAAGGGGTGTGCTTAGCCATAGATTTTTGGACTAACTAGACATTGAACCTTAAGGATACGGGAGGAAGTAGATTGACCCTTTTTGCCTTATGTATTTTGTTGGTTATGGGAATAGTGCCCAAGGATATGGTTGTACAAGTACCCATTTTCAAGGATTAAATGAGATCGTTTTGAATTGTCTATGCTTTCTTGGGTTTATTAATTGCTTCCGCATGCGCATATTTTATCTGATAAGAAGAATGGTCGGCGATGCGTCTTGGGACGTTGCACTCTTTTGATCACAAGTGAAAAAGGGGATCATTGTGTTCTCGAGGGTTGGGGGCGTGACATCCTCGCCGGACTTGGTATTAGAGCCCGGTCAATACCTAGAGTGATAAAGAGTGATGGGTGTTTGTGATAGTTAGTTAGGGAAAACATTTTTTTTTATGTTCTTGTGATTGTTATAGTATCTCTGGTAGTAAGCGGGTTGCTCATAGTTTCTAATTCTTGGTTGGAATTGGAAAGTAGGTTCAATAAAGATTTTGCACAATGAGCAATCTTGATCAAAGAACTCTTAGAAGGCGGATTACAATGAGGCAGGCTAGAGTTTGGGATAATGCACCCGAAAATCCCAGGTTAGATGGGATCCTGCAGGCACTTGAGATCCTAATAGGGCAATAGGCTCAAGCTATTGTCGCCATGGCCACCACCACTGCTGCTGCCGCCACGGCCACTGCCATTGTTACTACTAGTGGCATTGCTCCTATTGAGGCCCCAGTCCCTAAGGTGAGGGAAGAGCCTCATGTGCGATTGATGTTTAAGTTGGTGGAGCAATTTCTGAAGTTGAAGCCACCCAAGTTCACTAGGGTGGGCGACCTTGAAGTTGTAACTATTTGGATTAAGGAATTGGAGAAAACCTTCACCTTGCTGATGTGCTTGGAAGAGGAGAAGGTGACACTAGCAGTCTATCAGTTGCAAGGAAATGCTAGCACTTGGTGGGAGGCTACTCAGAGAGGAGTGGTCCTGAAAGGTACGGCCCCGATGTGGGGTGCCTTTGTGGAAGCTTTCTATGGCAAGTACTACTCCGAGTGTGCTCGGGAGCAAAAGATGGCTGAATTCCTATGGCTTTGACAGAACCAAATGTCGATGGACCAGTACGAGGTGAAGTTCGCAAAACTATCGAAGTATGCGCTGAGATTGGTTGAGGATTCAACAGATAAAGCTAGGAGGTTTAGGGATGGATTGAAGTTGGAAATCGGGGACCATTTGGTGTACCTGAATTTGAAGGACTATGATGAGCTGTATGCTAGAGCTCAAATGATTGAGAAACATCTAGCCAAAAAGGTAGTCGCATTTGGATCGTGGTTTACGTCGAGTATGGATAACCATTGGTTTGGGAAAATACCGATGATTGGGAGAAAACCCCATATTCTACCAAATTGAAGGAATGATGTGGGGAAGCAAATAGTTGGCTCGAATGGTGCATGTCGACTATGCAGTAGGAGACATGGAAATGCCCCGTGCTCTACCCCAAAGGGAGCTTGTTATGGTTGTGGCCAATAGGGCCATCAAGTGAGGAATTGCCCTCGTAGGACAACGGGAGCACAAGGCAACGGCTGCAGATAGGACCACTTGTAGGGTACGCACCATAAAATAACCAAAACCGAGCCTCAATGCATGGAAGGGTGTATGCTATCACTTAGAAAGAGGCCGAGAATTTGCTCTTCGTGGTCACATGTGTGGTGCTCTTACACATCCACACTACTTATGCTTTGTTTAACCCTAGTGCTACCCATTCTTTCGTGGCTAAGCGATTTGTTGAATTAGTGGGATTAAGTCCAAAATCGTTGGATGTAGTTTTTAATATTTCTACCCTACTCAAGGATAGTATAATTGTTACGGTAGGATGTCTTGGATGTAAGTTAGTGGTTGGTGGTAGAGAAGGAATCATAGACTTGCTTGTGTTGGAAATGTATGATTTTGATGTTATTATTGGCATGGATTGGCTCACCAAGCAATGAGCCACGGTGGATTGTCATGGAAAGATAATCTAGTTTAATCCTGTTAGGAATAGTAGTTTTTCATTTGTTGGAAATTAGGGAGGACCTTCAATCCCTTTGATTTCATCACTTGAAGTGACTCATTTTTTGGATGAGGGTTGCCAATGTTATTTGGCAACTATAGTGGATACGTTGGTGAAGGAACCAAGGATGGAAAACATTGCTATAGTACGGGACTTTTCCGGATGTTTTTCCTAAGGAGTTGCCAGGGTTGCCACTTAAAAGGGAAATAGAGTTTGTAGTGGAGTTGGCTCTAGAACGGAACCAATTTCCAAGGCACCTTACTGAATGGCATTGTTAGAGTTAAATGAGCTAAATGTGCAAATACAAGAGCTATCGGATAAAGGATTTATCCGTTCTAGTGTGTCTCCATATGGAGCGCTAGTCTTGTTTGTGAGGAAAAAAGGATAGGTTATTGCGTCTTTGTGTCGACTACTGGCAACTCAACAATGTGATAGTCAAGAACAAGTATCCGTTGCCAATGATAGATGACCTGTTTGACCAACTCTAAGGAGTTTTGGTATTTTCCAAGATAGATCTAAAGACAGGCTATCATAAGTTGAGGATTCGAAATAAGGATATATCGAAGACGACATTTCGTACGTGTTATAGTTACTATGAGTTTACGGTAATGCCGTTTGGTTTGACTAACGCCCTTGCAGCGTTTATGGATTTGATGAACTTGGTGTTCAAGGAGTGTCTAGACCAATTCATGATCATGTTCATCGATGACATCTTGGTATACTCGAGGAGTTCAAAGGAACATGAACAACTTAGGGATAGTGCTGCCAACCCTTCGGGATCACAAGTTGTTTGCCAAGTTTAGTAAGTATGAGTTTTGGTTGACTCGAGTAGCATTTCTTTGCCATGTGATTTATGGGGGGAAGGAATCTTTGTGGACCTGAAGCAATCAAGATTGAATGATCAAGTTTCATTGGCTGGTTATTATAGGTGGTTTGTGGAAAGGTTGGCCAAGACCAACGGTTTGACGGTTTTTGACCAAAGTTCCCGAACCGAATCGAAACCGAAGTTTCTTGGAATTGGCTGAAATTTATTATAGGATTATTCAATTTTTATTAATAATTGTGGAAAAAAGATTATTTTTCGGTTCGAACCGCTGAAAAATAGCCATGCCTCTAACTCGGTTGCTGAAAAAGGATGAAAAGTTCGATTGGATGGATAAGTGCAAGTGTAGTTTCCAAGAGTTTAAGGACAAGTTAACTACCGCACCAATGTTGACAATTCTATTTGACCTTGGTGGATATAAGATTTACAGTAATGCATCTTACAAAGGGTTAGGATACATTCTAATGCAACATAGAAGGGTGGTTGCATTTGCATCCCATCAATTATGGCCTCACAAGGCAAACTACTCAACACATGATTTGGAGTTAGCGGTAATTATTTTTGCGCTAAATATTTGGAGGCATTACTTGTGTGGGACCACCAGAGCCTAAGGTATCTATTTTCACAGAAGGAGTTAAATATGAGGCAACGTCGATAGATGGAGCTTTTGAAGGATTATGACTATGACATTTTGTACCATCCCGGCAAGGCTAACAAAGTTGCGGATGCACTTAGTCGGAAGTATTTGATCACACACATGATGGTTTGAGAATGGGTAATGCTAAAAGGAGTTTGAGACTTGGAATTTAAGTTTGAGATAGGCCACCTCTTGAGTCTAGTAGCTATCCTTAGAATCAAGCCCAAGATGCAAACCAAGATTAAAGGTGCACAACAATTGGACCCTAAGATTCAAAAGGTTCTGCAAATAGATTCAGCCAAGAGGAAAGTCGAATTTCATGTATCTGAAGATAGGATTTTGAAATTTCGTGGACGGTTGTGCGTGCCCAATGATGTGGAGCTTAAAGATTAAATTTTGTTAGAAGCTCATCGAAACCGCTATAGTATACATCTGGGTAGTATGAAGATGTACCAGAACCTATGGACAACATTATTGGTGGAATGGCATGAAGTTGGACATCGCCAAGCACGTAGCTAAGTGGTTAACATGCCAACAAGTGAAAGCACAACACTACAAGCTTGGGGGATTATTGCAACCTCTCGAGATTCCCAAATGGAAGTGGGATATAATCATGGATTTTGTGATGGGACTATCGAGGAGTCAGCGGGGTAATGACTTAATCTGGGTCATGGTGAATAAATTGATGAAGTTTGCACATTTCATTGTCGTACAAAATGACTTTACCTTTGGAAATGTACGCAAAATTGTACATTCGGCATATTATTCGCCTTCATGGAGTACCGGTGATGATCACATCCGATTGAGACCCAAAATTCATGGAAGCATTTTGGAAAAGTCTACAAGAGACCATGGGAACAAAGCTGCAATACAATATGTGTATCATCTATAGATGGATGGTTAGTCGAAAAGGACGATCTAGACACTCGAGGACATGTTGCAGCCTTGTTTTCTGGATTTTAAGGGGAGTTGGGAGGAACAACTCCACCTAGTTGAGTTTGCCTACAACAATAGTTACCAGCAGAGCATAAATATGGCTCCATTTGAGGCGTTGTATGGTAGACCTTGTAAAACCCCACTTTGCTGGAACGAAGTAGGTGAGAGGAAAATTATGGGATCGAAACTAGTCCAGCAGTCAATGGATACTGTCCAAGTGATTCGAGATAGGTTGAAGACAGCTCAAAGTCGCCAGAAGAGCTATGTAGATAAGCAACGTAGACCGTTGGAGTTTCAAGTTGGTGATCACGTGTTCTTGAAGGTGTCACCAATGCGAGGCACTTCACGGTTCGACAAAAAGGAAAAGCTGAGTCCAAGGTCCGTGGGATTCTTTGAAATTTTGGAAAGGAATCGGATTTTGGCTTATCGCCTTGCATTGCCTTTGAGACTAGTGCAAGTGCATGATGTCTTTCATGTGTCAATGTTGAGAAAGTACGAGCCAGATCCGACCCATGTGCTAAATTTTGAGGAAATAGACAAGGTGTTATACGTGGAAAGATCGGTGTGAATAGTGGAGCAAAAGGAGTGCATGCTGTGGAACCAGACGTTTGCCTTGGTCAAGGTGATTTGGCAACATCATGGAATGAAAGGAGCCACGTGGGAAAGCGAGGAAGTAGTGAGGCATCAATATCCCCACCTATTTGAAGAGTTGAGTAGTAACATAAATTTCAAGGACAAAATTTCTATAAAGGGAGAAGAGTTGTGACATCTTGGAATTTTCCGAACTATCTTGGGCTTGATGAATACCTAAATGGATCGTTAGAATTTAATTGTCACCACAGCAAACTTGCAAGCTACCGGTCTGTCCTCTTGTTCTTTTCATTTAACGAAACAAGTTGGATTCCTTCATACAATGCATGAGAGTTGGCATGTATGAAGAAGAGTGCAATGACGGGCATTCGTTGCATGGCTCAAAGAGAGAGAAGAGAGGGCCGTGTTGAATAGAGAAAGGGAAGATGGAGTGCGATCTGGAGCATGACCGTTTCTCCTGTCTTGCTCCTTCCTCTTGCCCCGATTGAGCTTCCTCTATAAATCAGGAACAGAAAGTCAGAAGACAGCGAGAGAGAGCTCTTAGACTACACGAAAGAGATTGAAAAAAGAGAGTGGAGAGTTCTTCGCCAAAGATTTCAGAGTGATTTGCTTGTTGTAATTATACCCTATAATGCTCTAGTCAGTTAAATTATTGTGAGTAGAATTTGTGTAATTTCCTAAGTGAGATTCACTAGGAGTTGCGAGGGGTTACATACTGAATGAGTTATTGGGTGCAATTGAGGATTAAGAAATATCAAGAGAGTGTTTGAGAGTACAAATGATTGTAATTATTATTGTATCGCTTGATTTTATAGTGAAATTTTGTGCTGTTCTCCTCATGAACATATGTACGGATATTGATACCAAACCACATGGATCTAATGTTCAATTTATTTCCTTCCTTTTGTCCACTATCCAATTCGCTTGTCCCATATTTTCACAATAGGTTATATGTATGAGACCGCATCTTTGGGATAGGAGGACGGCCACGTCAACAATCTCTAATACCGAAACCTTTGCTTTCATAGAGTAACTAAAAATTAATGGTTAAATTTTAGCTAGAAAGGTTCACTAAAAAAGAAAGAAACGAAAAGCTATGCTTCCATCAAAGTTAGAGAAATTGATGATAATCCAAATTGTGCAATTACGGGACAAATAACACAGAAATACACAAGTAGTAGTTCAATTCCAATTACTAAATATACCTTTTGCAAGCAATAATGCTTTGGTTTTTATGAATGTGTGCTCGTTTTATGGACAATGCTTCCCAATTGCATTGGCTCTCTCTCTCAGCACAGACTTCTGCACCTTCCCTGTGGAATTCATCGGCAAGTCCCCGAACCACACCGATTTCGGAATCATTGCCGTCTTTTGCAGCTGCTCCTCACAAAACTTTAATATCTCCTCGGAGTTGGAACACTCCCCTTTCTTCAACTTCACGAATGCGCATGGGACTTGCCCCGCAACGACGTCGTTCTGAGCAACAACGGCAGCTTCCGCAACTTTCGGGTGGCTCAACAAGACGGCTTCTATGTCTAATGTGCTGATCAACTCCTTCCCTAAGACTATGGCGTCCCTCGCTCGGTCCTTCATCTCTATGCAACCGTCCACATGCCGCACTCCAATGTCCCCGGTCCTGAACCACCCGCCAGAAAAGGCCTCCCGCGTTGCCTCTGGGTTGCCCAAATAGCCCGCCATGAGGGTGTTTCCTCGTAGCATGACTTCTCCGAAGGTTTCCCCATCGCTTGGAACGCTCTGCATGGTGGTCGGGTCCTTGACATCAGCAGCTTCCAGTGTGATGTTGTGGAGGCCTTCTCTATATTTCAGGTTATGATCGTCGTGGTTGTCCTCGTCGTTGTCATGGTGGTGGTGCTGCCATGACCTCCAGGGTGTGATGAGGGCGGGCCCCAGGGATTCCGTCATGCCATATCCCTGGACGATGTTGAACCCAAGTTCTTGGACTCTCTCGAGGACGGGAGATGTCGGGAATGTGCCGGCGATGATCCCAACCACCACGGAAGGCAGTGGCATTTGGTCGACTGGTGGAGATTCAGCAATCATGTTTAGGATAGTGGGTTTACCTGTCGAAAGAGATTAAAAAAAGAAAATTCTATTTTTTCATGAGTGATTTTGCGTGAACCTAACATGATCCATAATTCCATATTACGTGTTTCAAAAGCTTAGGCATCCTCATCTACTTTTTAATTTTTAATGCGAATGATTTATTTTGACCTTTTTAACTTAAAAGCATTCTTACCCTTAGACTTCGTTCAATATGTCATGCTCATGGTGCAACAGGACTGTCTCTATCAAAGTAAAAAAAAAAAATGGACCATTACCGCAGAGATGAGTGACCTTGTGGAGCTGAATGGAGTCGAAGATGATCTTTGCTGACACGTTCCTAATGCACACATTGATGCCTCCGAGTGCCGCCATCGCCCATGTGAAGCACCACCCATTGCACCTGAACATGTCCACCGTCCACAGGAACACAGGCGACTTCCCCATGTCGTATCGGAGGATCAGCCCTAGAGAGTTCAAATACGCCGCCCGGTGGCTGTATGCCACTGCCTTGGGCGTCCCGGTTGACCCCGAAGTGAAGTTGACCGAGATGGGATCGCACTCATCAGCCGGACTCACGGCTTGAAAATCGCTTGCTCCCGTAGCTAGGGTTTGTTCATACTCTGGAACCTCAAGGTCACATTGGGTTCGATGGTCTGGTGAGACGTCGTGGATTGCAACAAGGAGTGACTTGTGATCGTAGTGGTTTTCTTGGAGGTGCGTGTTGTTCTTGTTGTCGATGACTTTAGAGACGAGCTGTGCCAACTCGGAGTCGACGAAGATGATCTTGGGTCGCAAGCGGTGAAGGATGATCGTCAAGGCGTGCTCGTCAAGGCTTACGTTGAGCGCGGAAAGAGTCGCGCCTGCCATTGGAACCGCGAAGTGGAGCTCGTACAGTGCAGGGACGTTTTGTGCCATAGCTACAACCTGCATGAACGTAACAACGAATCGTGAGCATAACATCACCGAACCGCCACCTTTGATGTTCAGATAATCTCGTTCCTCATTTCCAAAAACAAACCCCATCATCAGACTCATTGCCCTCAGACGAGTCAGACTTTGAAAATTTGTCACCAAAAGACTCGGGAATCCGCACCACGCATCGCCACGTCATGGGCCACCGATGCCGTCACCTGTAAGCGCCTTTTTCGAAGCAATAGTTGGATATTATAAACAAAATCCGCCAGAAAGAGGTTCCTCGTCCTACGACGAGTCCAACCCAGCAAACGAAGTTGCCGAATCCCTTTTACAATCCCTCATGCGCCGCTTAAGTCCTCTGTGTGTGAGATTCACGCGCTGGTGTGCCTCGCATGTAATTCAAACAAATGACGTCATCTTACACGTCAGTGCCACTTTTCAACAAGTTGTCTGCCATGTCATTATCTGATGTCATCCTCTACGTCACTCCTTAGCCTAGTTGTCTGCCATGTGTCTAGCGCGTCATCCTAAGATTATTATCGTCGTGTTGACCGACGTTGGCCAAATCAGTTTAAACCGTTTCCGACTGATTCTTGGCATTTTTAGATTGGTTCTTGAGGTATCTCAACGTCTTAACTCTATTTTTGGTTTTATTTTCTCCATAACAGCTCGGCAAGTACTAATTTTCTTTGAATTTCTTATAGAATTTATTGGTTTTGTCTGGTATGTTGCATATCATGGATAAATTAGAAGTCTCAATACCCATTTAGACCATCTTAAATAGATCAAATGATTTTTTTATAGGCTCAAGAAATATCAAATTTAAGAGGATATAGGCTTTGGTGTTACATCATTGGAAATATTCTCGAGCCTATTCAAGCTATTGATGAGATTGATGATCAACTTAATGAACGTTTAGAGGAATCGAATTGCAAGAATTATTAGATACTCACATGGTTTGGAAAAACTTCGATTCCATTTATCATAATTCTCTTTGATCACCTAAATACAACAAAAGAAGTCCGGGATCTTCTTGCCAGTTGTTACTCCACATTAGACAATGCTCATCAGTATTAACTATTAGGAAATTTACATCGCATGTGTTAGGAAACAGATCAGCCTATTAATGACTTTTTATCTATTATGCATGCTATATAGGATCAACTAGCTTTATCTGATCCCGAATGGGAGACAACTTCTAATGTTTGTAAGTTTGTTGAATATCATGATCGTGTGCATATTATGCAATTTCTAATGGCACTTCATGATGAGTTTGAATATATGTGAGCTTCACTTCCACATCGAGATCCTTTACCTCATCTTAAGGTAGTTGTCTCGGAATTTTTGACTGAGGAGACTCGACTTTCTACTTTAAAGGTGCAATGCACTACACTATTAGTCTCCATTCTTACAGGTGCAATGCTCGCCACTTTTGGTTCCTCCCCATGGTGCAAGCCTTATTGTACTCTTTGTCATGGACCTCGTTATTGCGCATCCAATTGTTATCAACTACAACCTAAGCAACTTAACAACGGATCCTAGTTCAGAGGTCTGCATGCACATCTATCCACCATTGCTATTACCATTGAGGATTCCTCCAACAATTCATTTGTTACTCTATCATTAGATGATCGTGGGTCCACAATTCATTCCATCATTCAAGAATCTAGTACTTTTAGCTCCTTTGTACCTAGCCCTTCTACTTTGCTAGTCACCGTAGGTAATCCTGATTTGTGGTTCTTTGATTCTATTTGCGGTAATCACATGACCTCCAATTTCAATTTATTCAAGTCACAATCATATACTTCATAAGCACCTATTATTCATATAGCAAATAACTCTAAGATGATAGTTAGTCATATTGGGCATGTTTCAACGTCCAAATTGCCCTTGCATGATACATTTATGGTTCCCAAACTCTCACTAAACTTGATATTTGTGGAACAACTAGGTGAACTTGGTTTTTACATTTATTTCTCTTCAAATGATTGTCATATGTAGGATCCACAAACGGGATGGACAATTGGGACAGGCCATAAAGTGAACGTTTGTTTGAGCTTGTTTCGTTAAAGCTTCCTAACTCCTTCACTCATTGTGCTGCCACAATATTATCTGAAATTTGACATTCTTGATTGGGTCATCCTTCTTTCTCTAGTTTAGGTCCTAAAATTTCAAGTGGCCATTTAGGTTCCATCAACAATAAAACTTTTGATTGCTTGCCATATAAGTTGGGAAAATATCATGGTTTACTATTCAATATTAGTGAATCTATTTCTTATATTCCCTTTAATCTAATTTATTTTGATATTTGGAGATCATCTCTTATTCCCACTATGGGAGGATCTCCTTATGCCATGGAACATAGAGACTAAGAGTTAGAATTCTTTCCTACAACAATACTATAATTCGTCGGTCTTGGCTAGGGACTTCCCAACAATATGGTTGAGTAGAGCGTAAATACAGGCATATCTTAGATATCGTAGGCACTCTTGTAATCTCGGCATCTTGTCCATAACACTTTTGGGGAGAGGCCTACCAAACTAATATATATACCATCAATTGTAGGGAGTGAGCAATTCTAAGGTTCGATTTTAGGTTTTTTATAGGTTTCGTATAGAACTTGAAACCTACTCTTGGGTACAGGTTACTCATTTGTTGAAACTTGGAACTTACTCGTTGGAATCTAGAACGTGGAATTTACCTTATTATAGGTTATAAGGTCAGTTTCATGTTCTAATGGGCTCTTTAATTAAACAAAACGAAAATAAATGCAACAATAAAAATGAAAAAGAATTTTGTTATTGATTATTTAAGAACAAGTATCCATATGTACCTGTCGAATAGTATTAAGGAAATTTTACGGTTTTCAATATACCGATTGCTCTTGTATTATATATCATCTTGAAAGAAACAATTGCTTAAACATAACTACATTAAATAAGCAATTGGAGCTTCCAATTATCTCATGGTCTACAAAAGTAAAATTCTCAATTATAAAATGGAAGTCCAAACTAAAGATTCCAAATTATACATTCATCATCAAACGTCATTAAATACCTCAAAATCGCATAAAGACATAGACTAAGAAAAATACAAAAACTAGTTCTAGTTTCTAGATTTCAGGTTTTACCAACCTAGAGCCTAAAACCTACATGTTGAAACAGGTTCCCCAAGTTTTGGAACCTATAACCCACCTTGCATATCTTTAAACCTGGAACCTATAGATTCTCATCGGTGCTGTTCTCGGGTTTTAGGTTCTGCTCTAGAATTATGCTCACCCTAAACCAATTGTATTCCATCACCTACTATAGGTAGTGTTTCTCCTTACAAGCGCTTATATGACAATGTTCTTAATTCTAATCTACTTTGAGTATTTGGTAGTGCATATTTCGTGCATCTTCTCCTTAATGAATGCATGAAGTTATAATCTCATGTTTGCATACATTGCTTGCTTAGATGGCATTAGGTATAAATGGTATAGATGTTGGGATCATATCGCAAATTGACTTCATGCATCTTAGCATGTTGCCTTTCAAGAACATTAGATATTCTCGTCTCTCTATCCTTTTTCATCCTCTCCAACTAATTGCTTCTTCACTAATCCTTCGATTTATTTCCTAAAGATGACACATTTGAATCTTCCTCTTTGGAATTATCCTATCCTAATCTTGATGTAGGTCTCTCAGGTAATCCTACTTCTACTGCTGCCAACATGTTTGCGGCATCCGCGGATTCTCCACACTTAGACATTCCTTCTTCAACTCATGTAAGTAAAGCTTTTGTTCAGCTTTGTGATTTTTATTGTTATTCTACTATTACTTCTTTTCACGAGCCTTGCATATATAAAAAAGCTAGTACTAATTCTCTTTAGCAACAAGTAATGGCAGATGAGTTGCAAGCATTGAAAAAAATCTCATACCTTGGATATGGTTTATTTGCCTCTTGAAAAGTCAACTATATGTTACAAATGGGTGTACAAGATCTAAATGAAGGTAGAAGGTATAGTATGATATTGAGCGAAAGGCTTCCTTCAAGAGTATGATGTTGACTATGACATTGACTATAATGAGACATTTGCTCTAGCATCTTACTTCTGTTTGCAACCTCTTTCCTGTTGCTACTATTAAGTGATAGCCTTTATTCCAAATGGATGTCAACAATGCATTCCTCTAATGGGGATCTTATTAAGGAAATTCATATGGAGCCTTCTCCTAGATACACTCACACCTTTACTAAAGTGTGTTGACTACACTGAGCATTATATGAATTAAAGTAGGCTCATTGTGCATAATATTCCAATTTTAGTTCCATTGTGGAATGTCGCAGATTTACATTTAGTCCCTATGACAATACTCTATCTCTTCAACGCACATCTCATGGATATATTTTGATATTCATATGTGTTGATGACATGGTTATCATTGTGTTGATCATAACGGTATTATGAAACTATGGAAGTATTTAGTCAACAACTTGAAATGAAAGATCTTGAACAACTCAGTTAATTTTTAGGCTGGGAGGTTGCTTCAAATCCCCCTGGCTATTATCTTTGTCAAGCAAAATATGCTACTATGTCCTTTCTCGGGTTGGGCTTATAGATGACAAGATAGCTACAACTCCTATTGAGACTAATGCTTGATTTGATGACAAAGATGAGACTCCTCTTTCAAATGCTACACTTTATTGATAGTTGGTTAGCAATCTTGTATACCTCATGGTTATTCGTCTTGACATTGCTTATGTTGTTCATATAGTAAGTCAATTCATGACTTTGCTGCAAACGACTCAATTTGCTGATGATCTTCAAATTCTTCATTGTGTCAAGGATACCTTATTTCATGGACTTTATTTTTTTGCTAACTCAACCTTAGAGTTAACAACTTACTTTAATGTTGACTAGGCTAGTGACCCTCTCGATCGTCACTCTACTACAGGCTACTGCTTCTTCTTAGGAAATTTCCTTATTTCCCAAGCAGAGTAAGAAAGAGACTACTACCGCTTGATCTATTATAGAAGTAGAATATCGTACCTTTGCTAATATGACATCATAATTACTATAGTTGTTGAGGCTATTAGAAGACATGGGAGTCCCTCATGATGGTGCAACAATCATTTATTGCAATAACGTGACTATTATCCAAATAGCACATGACGATATTTTCCATGAGTGTACCAAACAATATTGAAATATATTGTCATTTCATACGCTCTTACATGCTTCGTGGTACTGTCCGTCTTTTTCCCACTTCATTAGTTGATTAGACAACTAATATTTTCACTAAGGCACATCCATCTAGATGTTTTCAAGATCATTTCTCCAAACTCCATCTGACCTCTTCTACATCACCTTGAGTTTGAGGGGGAAATGTTAGACATAATGTTAGAGATATTATCTTCCTTGATTGAATCTAATTGATTGTATTTGATATTGCAATATTTTGTTGTTTTATATAGTTATCTAGAACAGTCTATAAATAAACTCTTGTATCATCAGTATAATAAAAAGAGAAATATTCAAAAATTATTCAATTCCCTTTTCCGCTTTATTTTAGCTCAAATTAAATGTCAGAAAATTTTCTCTGATATTATCAAGTGACAGTACTTTTGAATAAATGTTAATATCTAGAAAATCAACGAACAGTCCAAGTTATTGGCCCTAGATGACTTCCTCTGAGTCATCGCCCTGATCAGATCACCAAAATAACTTTGGCCTCTAACTATAGATCAAACTCCACATGGAAGAAGCACGTATTTTCCACAATCTACGTGCCACAAAGAGCACGTACGTAATGGAACAGCACCCACCAAGCTATCCCTCAAGTCAGATCTTGATGACCATGGAAATCAACAAGATTTGTCGCTACCCACAAGATGATAGCATCTATGCAATTCTTTAGGGTTTCGTCAAATTTCGCTGAAACTTCCTTTATGAGAATAATCATTACGAGATGAAGACAATGGTGCAATCCTTACCCACAAAAAGGGGAACAGAAAAGTCCTATTCAATGCCTTATTTGATTACGTAGCGCCCACCACCATGACTTCGTGCATCATCCCCACCATAGCGAGTATTCTAAAGTCTCTCCATACGAGACGATTGGTAATAACTGAACTATCGTGCCAGTTATTTTCAGTAGAAATTTATCGGAATGAGTAAATTGGAATTTCATGTAGAAGTTAATGATTAAATTGACAAAATTGAAAAGTTTAGAATTGAATTAGCATCTATACAATAGATTGAGGACTAATTGGATACTTTTCCCAAGCAATAAGTATTCACACCTTTCTTCAATTTTATAGCTTGGAAATGTTATAGTAATAAAGACTGATTTAGTAAATGAAGAAAGAGCCAAAGCCTAGGCAAGAGTAGTGATACAATGGGACAAATTTCATTTAGATGTTCCACTATCAATTACTTTGGGAATCCTATATAAATTATGACTTTGTATCAAACTAGTTCTCTTTCAAATATCTAACTTTAGCGTTTTTAATCTTCTCCGTTTATGTCTTAAGTCTCAATAAGATATTATATAACCAAGGAAAATATAATATAATGAAAGTACAATCACCATTATCATTTCGAAGTACCACACAAGGAAGTCTAAAAGATAAGACTAGAGATTACATTGAAGAAAATATGCAGCCGGTGTCGATGTCATGCATGCATGTGCTCTTGCGCCTTACACTTACGCATGCATGCGCGTCAGCTTTCATCAGATGAAAACCCATTGTTTCTTTCTTTCTTTTGAAACCACAACTTCTAACTCGGACATGATTGATGTGTTGATAATTTCTGCTTTGTGATCACATAAAACAAAAGGAGAAAAGGCAGAAATTCGATAGTTGTGATCATTAGGAAAAGAACTCCGCGAAACTCTTATGATGTATCTCCTGTATCGTGTGTCATTTCGGATGGCAAAGCAAGGGTATTAGGTTTTGGAATTGCAACGGTGCTTTGCATCCATTGGGTGAAACTCCCGAGTGCCTTGCTTATCTATAATAATTAGTGTGATGGGTCCATTAAAGGAAGGAAGTCAGACATATGCAAAACATTTTTAAATATTAAATATAGTCTGTGATGTCAATGTCAACTTTGATGTCAATATCATAAGAATTGATGCCATTAACTATAGATCGCCTATGGCTTTATGGCTTTGATGAGAAAGTGCTAAGAACATTGAGACGAAGAGCAATCTTTTAAGTCGGGCTGTAGTCAACTAAACAAGGTCAAGGCCGATTATGAATATTGATCGATTAATAGAAAATGTAGGGTGTTAGTAAGAAAGGAGTAAACAATATGTTTATAGATACAGTTAGTGGTTAAGGATTCCGATGTTTTTGTTCACAATCATCAAGTTTTTGTTTCTTTCTTGATTCACAATCATCTGTCAATTCGAAATATAAGGACTCCGATGTTTGACCATGACAGTTGATTAGTTGACGTGTAATAATTTTCATTGTCCTGTAGACGATTTAAGGAGAGCGATTTTCTAGTAAAACAACTCCATGCCCTTTACACTAGTTTATAGGTTCCCTTATTTATAAGCGTTAGATTTCTATGCTCCTTTGCCCATGGGACACACATGTTGGAATCTATGCTTGAGGCCTTTATTGTGGAACTGCCCTTTTCGTGTGGGAGAGTTTTAAGATATAAATATAGTATGCTAAGATTTTGTAGTACTATAGTCAACTATTCTAAAAAATTTAAACTGTTAGATAAATGTATTGTTTGATATTTCAGTTTCAATAATTCCTAACAAGCTTAGGCTTGACTTTGGCCTAAGTGTAAAGCATGGAAGTACGTAATAAGTGAGGCAAATAGAGGCCTAGAATATGTGAACTCAGGACATCCTTTTTTGACACAACGTTGAGATTTTTGTGGGACTATAAGCATCTAAAAACTTAAACTGTTAGATGAATGGATAATTTGATATTTAAATATTCTAACACATGCCATATTCAGAAGTTTTCGAAGTAAACTATTGCACATTGAATTCTACGCAATAATGGCTCGATAAGGTCATTATATAATGGTAAAAGAGTAGGATGTCTTGAAGTTCAGTCTTTTCAAACATTTTCTTTGCTTATTATTATTTCACCCATTAGTCTTAGGTGAAATATCAGTCTACATATGAAGGGAAGTGTTATAATATTTGAATAATACATCACACTTTTATCTAATGGCTTAACTTTTAAAAGAGTAGGAAGCCTTGAATTCCAATCTTTATAAACATCTTCTTAACCTATTATTATTTCACCTATTTATCTTAGGTGAAATACCATCCCACGTATGAAGGGAAGTGTTATAATATTTAAATAATACATCACGTTTTTATCTATCAGTTTAATATTTTAGAACAATAATCATTGGTGTTATACAAATTTTACAAAAATGTCACAGGTTGATCCACAACCGAAGCCACAACCCTTGGAGAAGCCGAAGGTAGAGTTAGACACTCCTACTCTAACTCGCGACATGCCGATCAAAGCACTCTTCCCCAAAGTGGAGCACGTGCCGCATGCCATGCCCGAGTTGGATAAGGGATCATACATCCATTCCACTAACAACCCTTGGAGAAGCCAAAGGTAGAGTTAGACGCTCCTACTCCAACTTGTGACATGCCAATCGAAGCACTCTTCCCCGAAGTGGAGTACGTGCCGCACGCCATGCCCAAGTTGGAGAAGGGATCGTATGTCCAAGCGATTGTGGAGTCGAATAGCCAACTGTTCTAGATGTTGGGAGCACGTGGTAGAAATCTAATACCTTCACCTAGGGAGATCTCCAAGGGGGAAACCCAACTTTGAGCTTATCAATATATCTAGTTGGACCTACCTTAATTCAAAAACTTAAGCTAGTGAGTTATGGGCCAACTAGGATCACACCACATCAATTCTCCGATATGGGATTACTTCTCTAACACAACTCATACATATATTCTAACAATCTCCTCATCATGTGTGAGCTCCACTATTAGGTCTACTCCTCCTTAAATTATATATCCTTCTAGCCCAACATTATCCTCATGAGCCTGCATTATTACACCACAATACCCACCGGCCTAGAAACCGTAACTATCGGCTCTGATACCAGTTGTTGGGAGTATGCGGTAGAAGTCCGATACTTTCACTTAGGGAGATCTCCAAAGGGGAGACCCAAGTTCGAGCCCGTTAATATATCCAGTCGGACCCATCTTAACTCAAAAGAAGAAGCCGATGAGTTATGGATCAACTATGATATATTAATTGTTCCATACCACATCAATTTTCTGATATGGAATTACTTCTCTAACACAACTCACGCATGTATCCTAACACGTGAAGCTGTTTGAGACACCATTCGAATTGGTAAGGGTCAAGCAGAACAAGAAGAAGCTAGCAAAAGCTCGTGCCAAAAAGAACTCTCTCTAAGCCGTGAGCGCTAAGGACGTCGCTCGAATAAGTAGGGGAGAATGTCACAGATTTGAGGTTTTCATGATCAACGGATCATGCATAATCAAGGAAGAACGACCAAAACACCCATGGTATTCTCAAAATGCTTCCAAAACGTTTCAGGGATGGATGACACAGTAATTATGCTGCAGTCTAGGATTCTCTTGGTGCCGGTAGTTGTTAGGTGGGCGGTACGATTTCGTCCACCGGATGAAGTCTCAATCAATGATTGTAATCCGAAAGCCTCAAGTATAAGAAATGGTGCTCTCCCGTCATTTGTATCCATCCAATCATTTAGCAATCAAAGTTTCATTCTCTTTTTAGAGCTTTTCTTTCTACGCGTTCCCTCTCTATGATTCGGATGAATTGAGCAATTGATTGATATGAAAAAGGTTTGACTTAGGTGCCAATGATCTCAAGCGATTCAAAATAGTCTAAGTCATTGCATAATCATGATCCCAAACGATCAGCCCGTGACAATTCGGTGTGTACCAATTGGTAGCATTGACTTGGAGGATTAGACTTCGCTGTTCAATCATGCAGATTTACCGCAATGAAAAGAAGAATTCAGGACTGAAGTGTCGGACTCACATTAGCTGTAAGAGTCCCCTTTGACCTTTCTTCTCACAAGAGAAAGAAAAAGTTAAAACGATGAAGAAGTTGACTTGCCTTTAACTCCTTCGAGTCAAGGAATGATTGGAATATGATGACATATGGCCCCCATTTTATACTCGTTCAATGACGCGGAGTATGTAACATGACAAGCCTTTTTCTTCTAACTTGTGGATTGCGCCCCGAGCAAATCAAGGAGAACTTCATGCGAGGTCCATCTTCACCGGCTCATATGCGTCGTTTTTTTTTTCTAGAGATGGAAACATGCCATGATTCACAAGATAATATGTTGGCATATGAGCTTATGCCAAAATTTAGGAATCACTAATTTGGGGCTCACGCTAGTGCGGTTTGATCAAGGTAAATGCATTGTTAGAGCACATGAACTCAAGAAAATGCACAAATATATTAATTTAAATTTAGAGATCGAGTAGGGTCCTCTTGTCCCAAAATAGTTTTTTTTTTTCATTAAATGAGAGAGTAAACACGCTTTTTGATTAAGCAAACTGTTTTGATTGGGAATTGATGCGTTTATTGTTGTAGAAAAATGTTTTATTAGGAAGTTAGCTGTATACCCAAAATTCAAAACGCGTGGGACACCTCTTCCTGGGTGGGTGAAGATTGAGACTGCACTCTAATGTTTTCACATTATATAAAAAGACAAAAGGATACTCTATCTTTCCAAGTGCAGAGTGGGTTTGCCCTCTTATAGTCAATGTTGACGAGGCTAGAATTCCAACGCGGAGAGGTGCAGGGTCAACATAAGGAAATAATTTACTTAACAATTGTTATATTGTGTAGAGAAAATATTGATCATAATGGATCAACATAAAAGAGTGAAATAATTTATGTAATTTTATTTTTACTGATATAAAATAACTAAAGGGTATTACAATAATTTGAGTTAGTGGAGTAATTTATATTCATTTTACGAGATTTCATCCTTTTTAAATACATTGCTACAACAATCAATGCATTAATCCCGATCAAAAGTGTTTGCTTAATTGAAAAGCGTGTTTATTCTCACTTAATGTAAGAAAATTCTCTTTGGAGTCAAAGAGGGTCTTACTCGATCTCCAAATTTAAATTAATAAATTTGTGCATTTTCTTGGGTCATGTACTTTGATAATGCATTCACTTTGATTAGACCGAACTAGCGTGAAACACAAGTTAGTGGGTCCCTAAATACTATGTTGTCATAAGTTCATGTGCAACATTCTATCTCGTGAATCATGCTGTCCGAGGTCTTGTATTGTTAGTTCTGGATAGGTTATAAATTACCATATTAAGAGAGGATTCTCAAGTTTTAACCCAACCACCAATGGGTCTTTTTTTTTTCAATTACTAGCATATAAAATAGGGGTTCTTACATTTCAAGATGGTAGTGCTCTTTGATACTGTGTTGCTTAGGGGTAACTAGAAATTTAAAAATGGGATTGCGAAGTAATTACGACAGAAAAGAAGAGAGAGGATTTGATGGGATTGGGTTATGATGCCCTTTAAATGCTAATGAAGGAAACGAGGTGCAAGACTTGCATTCATAAATGTCATTTGCGTATTTAGAGCTTGGCTTGACTTTAACTTTTCGGGGTTTGCTTAATCTAAATCTTATGGCTCTTGCACTTTGATCTTTTCTTAAATCTGAAACTTCCAAAACTTCCGAACACACTCAAGTATTGATGCATGACTTCAAATGTATGGTGCATTTGTTTTGTAAAAAATTTCGTGATAAAGGAAAATATTTTCTAGAAAGTCATTTTTAGGAAAATAGTTTTCCTTTATTTGATGATATATGATTGAAAATAATTTGTGGTGTTTTGATCTCATTTAGAAAATGATTTTAATCTCACAACTTTATCTAAGGCACAAAAAATTCGAATTTTTGAACAATTTTTTATCTCACCGAATATGGCGAGGTCGAGCCTTGTCCACTTGCTTGTTGGTCAGGGTGATTGTCGAGGCCCAACAACTAGCAGAGGGAGAAGGAAAAAGAAAAAGAAAGAAAAGAAACATAAAAAAAAAAAAATTCGAAATGAGCAACTACGGAAAGTGTTTTCACCTATTTAGATTTAGGAATTTACTTTCTTAATTTTATGCATATATATTTTTCTTGACTTGGAAATATTTTCAATTGGCTAGTTATTTTCGACAAACTAAAAGAGTGAAAATCTTGAAAATTAGTTTCCCAAAAACACTCTTACTTAAACAAACACACTTGTAATTTGATCTTAATTTTATACAATTTGAATATTCAAATTCTAGCTGGAAAGCCAATAAAAAATTAGATTATGCTTTTGTTTTAAATGCAAAACATGCCTTTTACACAATAGTTGACTTTGTGTGTGCATGGTAATTGGCAACATAGTGATTGATTTTATTCTTTCGTTCCTGAGAACATAATTTGAGTAGAAATCCGTTTGATAAATTTTTTGTTCCCGAGAATAGATTTGGAGTAGAATTAAGGATAAAAAAAAAGTTAATTCTTGTTTCCAAGAACAATTTCAAGAATCAAATCCAAGTTATTTTCTTCTCATTTTCTCTTTGCTTTTCTCCTTTTTCCTCCCAACCTATGACCAGCCTATTGCCACCCCATTATCACTCACTGGCCATCATCACCAGTTTAGGTGTTGGCTAGCAAGTGGTTGAGAGAGGTCCGACGAGCTTGTTGGAGGCTCAACCTCGCAGATCTGGGAGAGGTTGAGCCTCACCGATGGTTGGGCAAGGCTCTCCTCTCCCAGATCTGGCGAGACAAGCCTCACCCAGTTACCAGCCATGCTCGACCTCGATAGCCTCTGTGAGCTGGGACTAGCCAGGCTAGGGCTAGGTCGAGCCTCATTGGTGGCCTGGTAGGGTGAGGTCGAGCCTCACAATGGCTAGGTGAGCCTCCAATGAGCTCGCTGAACCTCGCCCTAACCTGGTGAGGCTCTAGCAAGCTCACCAAAACTTGCCTAGTAGGTTGCCGGCTATTGCCAACGATAACTACTAGCCATAAGGGAGGAAGAAGTAGAGAAAAGGAAAAGGAAAAAAACAAAAAGATAAGAAAAATATAATAAAAGTATTTAAAAATTAAAAGAATCTTACCAAGTGCATTTATATTCCGAGAATGAAAATTTTAGGCAGTTACTAAACGCCTTCAAATACTTAGAATTATTCCAGGGAACAAAATGAAAAGGAATAATTTTTTAGCGGAAATTGTTTCCAAGAATATAATGGTTATCATTCGCACCCTTTACCGACTTCTTCTAAATCCTTTCACTTTGATTGTTTCCCTTCATCCAAACAAGAACGGGTTGTTTAATTGTCCTTTCTATTCATTTTAGGTAGGACTAACATGAACTAGGCTGCGTATTATAAGTTCTTCCTTATTTTTGGTCTATGGGATATAGTTTTGTATTCGTAGTGGTTGTAGTCGACAATCCTTAATGGTTTGTCCCATACAGCTAATGGACTTCTACGGAATAAACCGGACAATGGAGGAGCTCGGGCGTGGCAACGCGTTGACCTCGTTCATCTTGACCTAGTTTTGCAGATTGAACGGTTCCACATGGGTTCTCCTTCTCTTGATATGCCGTCCAAGAGGACGAAGAGAGAAAAGGAAACGCAAGATAGCATCTGGTGCATATATATCCGGTGGGATGTTCGCTTGATCCGATGGTTCATGTGCGCAAAATGCACTTAAACTCGACACCGTCAATGCTCGACAAGAATCGTGCTGGGAAGAACAATCTATGTATGGAAAGATCTTTGTCCATTTCAATTTTCTTAGGTTTATAGCTACTCACAGCACGACGATGACAAGTGACCTAATTCCCTCCATTTTAAGCCATAAGCGTTAAGAAAACTAAAAGCTAATAGAAGGAAAACAGAAAGAAAGGGAGGACCCCTTTTCATTTGCATGAAACACGAGGATATAATTAAAGACAAAGTAAACGAGATAGAGAAACTCACGATATCGCCGCGCGAGATCTTCATCCTCATCAGAGCGGAGGCGAGCTTCAAACACCTTTCGTGGGTTTGCCTCCATGTGTACCTCGTATTCCCGTGGATAATGGAAACCTTGTTGCCATAGACGAAAGCTGCTCTCTCTAAGAAGCTTATGGGAGTCAAAGGCACGTAATTCGCAGAGCACTGGAGCAAGCCTTCCATGATATTTCTCTATACGTGTGTTTTGGATCTCTAGCTTGTGAGACAAGGGAGCGTGATCGTATGCATTCACAAAGTGAATTTATATCGCCGTACTTAGTTAATGAATCTCTGAGTTGGACCATTTTCCATAGACACGGCGTTTTAAGGATAT
Organism: Corymbia maculata; assembly: GCA_014182735.1. Lineage (NCBI taxonomy): Eukaryota > Viridiplantae > Streptophyta > Magnoliopsida > Myrtales > Myrtaceae > Corymbia > Corymbia maculata. The sequence continues at coordinate 17,725,491 of CM024690.1, forward strand.
AGACACGAGCGTTTTGGATACCTGATACCTCAAAAATATCTTGCATAAAATAAGCTGCTAATCCCTGGAATGAAAATTTATATATCGATCTAAACGTGCATGTTTATGTCAGAGAGAGAGAGAGAGAGAGAGAGAGAGAGAGAGAGAGAGAGAGAGAGAGAGAGAGAAGGAAGGAGCCAGGAAGCAGCAACAATGTGGGTGAACATGGAGTATGATGAAGAGCACAATTAAACTTCGTCTCATTGTTGTAGTTGGTTCTAGATGGATATGTGGGGAAATATCATTAATCTAAAGTTTCAATAAAAATGACTTAAAACAGGTCTGGATAATATGACCAATCACAATTATAAATGTTCTATAGTTTTATTCAAAGCTTTGAGTGATCATTTAGAAGCCTTAGCTAGTAATTTGGGCCGTTTCCCTCTCAACGATGAAGTTTATCCCCATCGTCTCAATGGCTGACTTGACCCTTACTATTACATCAAGCAAAGACTAAAAAGAGACTGTGACAAGTCAACGGTCTCCCTTATCGGCACTTTACCATTATCGAGTAGTGGAAAGTCTAGAAAATGATAATTCAAGGACATGACATAAATGCGATAAGAGTTTATAGTGAAATAATTACAAAAAAAATCTAAAAGCTATTGTATGAATGTCAATATCAAAACTTTTAAATTAGCTAATTGAATTCTAAATTTTTTGATGATTCGTTAATATAGTCCTTTTAGCCAATTTTGGTTGGTAATCACAAATGTGGATAATTTTTTTGACTTTTTTCTTATTATTTTCCCTTCCTCCTCCATTAGTCACTATTGCCAACGATCAACCATAGACGAGAGCTAATGAGGGTCAACCTTGCTAGCCTCAGGCTCTTGCGAGGCTTGAAAACATCATCTAGCCAATGCGAGCCTCACCTAAGGCTGGTTGTTGGCCATTGTGAGCATTGGTGACTAGTGGGGAAGAAGGAAACGAAAGAAAAGAAAGAAAAGAAAAAAATAAAAAAAATTAATTTAATTTGAAAGATAAAAAAATTCAAAGAAATTATTCATGTCAATGATGGCCGTCTTACGTCAGTCATGGATAGGATGGCTGGCGTTCACATTAATAATTGCTCGGCAAAATTAGTCAAAAGAATTACATTCACAAATTGTCAAAAAGTTTAGGTTTCTGTTAATCGAATCAAAAGATTTATGAATTGACTTGACATCCGTATCATAATTTTAGAGTTTTTTGATAATTTCCCCATTTATAGCTTAAGATGGAACAAGATGAGACTATGTCATCGACTTCTCATATTACCATTTCGCCCTTCAATTAAGTAAGGGCGAAGGAAAACGTTGTCCTTAAAACTACAAGTCGACGTGATGCTAATGTCAAGTGAACATAGGATTTTGGAATTTTCACATCCAACCTTCTAGTTGTACGCGGTTGCGGAAAAATTGCGCTTGGTTTCTTTCGTAAGACAAAACTCCTTCGAGAATGGTCACCGGAGCGACCGCAGCATGCTTTCTTCAGTACCCATTCAAATTATGAATGGCGATACGAATATGACTATAAGTTTAGGCAATGAGCAATATTAACGTGTATTTGTTTTGACTCGAGTGTTAAAAACTATTTTCTCTCCACATTCCCGTCAAAATGGAAAAAGAGAAAATTGCACGGGACTCTAAATGTCAATATTCATGGTCTTTTTTGAGATTGAGGTGTTCGATTTCAACTAGAATTAGGAGTTCTGATGGTACAAGTCGACTTAGCGGGCGAGCTCGGGTTGGGTAGGCACATATGTCATTTCATTAATGATATTGATGACCTGTCTTGAGCAAGAAGTGAGTAGACTTGGCATGTGGGCTTGGAGTCTAAGGGTATGCAAAATGGATTACTCGAATCAGGAATTGTCGAGGTTGGACAGAATCGATTGGTTTGGTGGGGTTCATAGGTGTCGATCTTGTTCCCCATTCCTAAAAGTGAACCAATGTCTAAGAACCTTGACTACACATACTTTTTTTATTATTTGTATTTCTTCAAAAAAAGAAATTTAGTTTATTGTTTTTGAAGAACTAGGAACCTCTAATTGAACACTAACATATTCAAATGGAAATATAAGATTTATTTCGAGTTTGAATTTGTTTATGCTCATGCTTTAGACAATAAGATATTTGAATGGAAACATAAGATAGTGGCATGTTCCATTGAATTGGACCAGTTCCCTACCCCTGATTCTCAATTTAGGGAATTGGTCCTCCCAATCTGATTCCCGATTTCACCTTGGAATGAGGAATGATCACCCCTACTTGAGTCAAGTAGGCTTGGGCTTGAGCTTTTCCGTGACCATGACCTACTTGTCCCAACACAAACTTGTGAGCCAAGCTAAGTGCTAAGGTTAACCTAATATGAGAAAGCCTAGGCGCATATATTTTTTAGAATTTTTTTTTCAGCTGAAGAAGATGTAAATGTAACTGGAAAAGTATTTTAGAAAGATAGAAATTAAAAGGCAACATAAATTTGTATGGATCATAAGAGAAAATTAGTTTGTAATTTGGACATGGGCATGGAGATCGGATTATTTGGAGGTTTATGAAACATTTTCCAAATTTTGGGAGCCGATCAAACTTAGATACTTAACTTATGTAGATGTCTCTCTCGAAGCAATTTCCATAATAAATGACTTTTAATTCCTAATTTGGAAATTTCCCAACACCCTAGCCAAATATGCCACCCCTTGGAGGTGGAGATCCTGCGTAGACCCTGGATTTAGGGCAAAATAAATCTCGTGAGAGCCAATTAGGGGTGAGCATGGTCCAGATTGGACTGGTCCACCCTAACCCTAGAACCAACCCGCACAATGTTGGTCCTCAATTTTTGGGATCGAGGATCGACCCTGTTGAGCCTAAGACCGAGGACCAAACCGATCCAATAGGTTTAGTCTGATTCTAGGGGTTAACTCGAGACCAACTGATAATTTTTTTCATTTTTTTGTATTTCTGAAATATTAAACCAATTATTCCATTGTACATATTCATCGATACTATAGTTTTAACTAAACTATAAATACTAATACATATTCAACAAATTTAAAATAAGGTAACAATAAAAATTTCATACTTGCTAAAAGCAAGAAACCATAAAAAGGATTAAGATTGCTCATAGAGTTGCAAGACGAGCGTTGCTCACGAGGGAAAAGAATTTCTAATTAGGGCTTTTATTTTCTTTTAATTTACTCAACAATGAGCGAGGTTAGTGAATTGAGATGAGCGGCACAAGCATCGAGTGACGAGTGGGGTGAGCACAGCAAGCGAGGTGAGCATTGAGTGGTGAGCGACCAGAGGTGAGTAAGGTGAGTGTCAAATGACAAACGAGGAATGAGGCAAGATTGCTTACAAGTAAAGTTGTTTCTTTCGATTTTACTTGGCAAATTGAATACTAAGAGGATAAAGTAGAAAGAAGAGAACAAGAATACTGGAGAAGAATACCATTTGAATTAGGGTTTACTCTTTAAAATAAATAAAAATATATTAAATATATAATATATAATATAAAAGGCAATGATTGGTTTGGGTTGGACCAATCTAAAATTCCTAGGACCGATGACCAACTTACACAGTACTGATTCAAGGATCTCAGGACCAAGGACCGATCCAGTCCCCTTGCGAACTGGACCAAAACCAACAAGGTTGGGTCAACCTTGGACTGATGCTCACCCCTAGAGCTAGTTGGGCAACCCCGCCATGCCTAGTGTAGAAGTAAGAGGAGTTGATTTTTAACCAAATTTGCTTTTTCAATGCTAGGTGCACAAAATAATCAAGTTTGGCAAAGAGTTCAAGTGTACTAATGCAGCATTATGTTAGATTATGCTTCCTCATTGATCGCAGCTCAGAGTTAATTCCGTTTCATTTGAAATCGACACAAGCTCGGGATTTTCGGAACACTCGAGTGTTTGCAGGGGCATAGAGACAGAGGAAACAGCCAATGTGACGCCTAGATGAACTCGGCCGCCAGGTTCAGAAGAAGTTGGTCGAGCTCTTGATGGTGTCCCCTATCTACCGTGTCTTTCAAAGCACTAGCCTGGCGATCAGGTCTGTCTTGGCGAAAGCCTGGCTTTGGATTTGTTGAAAACTATTTTCAAAGCTTATTTTATTAGAGAAACCTATGGAAACCTAGAGACTTTTTGAGAGTGTTGTCTAACATAATTATAAGCGAGTGAATACTCTGCTCTGTTATGATTGATTCTTGCGCATTTGGAAACACTTGAGCACGAGCATTGCGAAGTATTGTAATCTTCCTTTTATCGTTTATAGTAGAACCATCTGATCGACCTTTCCTGAGGTTAGGGACACCGTCAAATCATGTAAATTCCAAGTGTATGTATTATTTTCAAAATTCATTCCTTGATCCAATAGTTTCGGCTGTTTGCACCAATGCTGTCAGTTGTATTTTTAATTGTTCAGCCTTCTCGAATACGACTTGGTAAAGGGGAAATTTCCTTCTGTGACGGTCGCCGGTCACCGGTGTCCGTAGAAAAATAAATAATGCGCTTAAAATTTCAAATTTTGATCGAATCAACTCCACGATCCGTGAATCTTTCTAGGAATGCGTGATCTCTCAATTGACTAGTCTTTTCGCGTGTTGCTCATTTTTCAAAATCTTTACAAAAGTCGAACTTTGCCACTCCATCGTGAGAATAAGAGTCTGTATGGCAACGTTTCTATTCCCGAAAACGGTTTCTACTTAGAAATTTTTTTTTTTTTCTGTTCCCGGGAACAGTTTCTAAGCATTTAAAGGAGTTTGGCAACTGAAATTTTTTTTTGTTCCTAGAACAAAAATGCCTTTGATAAAATTTTCCAATATTTTATTCTTTTAATTTTCTTTTTCTTTTTCCTTTTTCTTTTTTTTTCCTCCCGTTGGCTGCCGTCGGGAGGCTCCGCGAGCTCGCCGGAGCCTCGCCCGGCCACCGGCGAGGTGAGGCCTCATAGATTTGGGCAAGGCTGAGCTTCGCCAGTGGCCAAGCGAGGCAAGGCGAGGCTCGCCGGTGGCGACCGGGTGAGGCTTTGGCGAGCTTGCCGAACCTCGCCCTAGCCTGGCGAGGCGCCAGCGAGCTCGCCGGACCTCGCTTGGCGGCGATGATGGGGCGACGATGGGGCAGCTGAGGGGTGGGAGAAGGAAGAGGAAGAGGAAGAAGAAGAAAAGAGGAGAGAAAGAAAAAGGAAAAAAAGAAAGGAAAAAAAAAGTGTTTCTTGAAATTGTTCAGGAACAAGAAACAACTTTTCTTGTTTTGATTTTTACTCCAAATCTGTTCGGGGAACAAATTTGTTTCTGGAAACAAAAAATTTACCAAACGCATTTCTATTCCCGGAAACAAAAAATCTGATCCCGGGAACAAAAGAACGAGAAACAAGTGTTCGAGAGCATTATCATGCAGGCCCTAAGTGCATCCGTTATAGAATTTAATTTTTTTTAAAAGATCTTAATTCCTACTCCTGCTCCCGATACAGTGCATTCGTCAGACTCATTCCAGCAGCAACATGCCTCGATCGTCTCATTGTCCTTAAAATCAAATTTCCTGTATAGGTCAAAGTTTCCGCGCAGAAATCATTTGATATTTCCTTCGATTCTAATCGCATTCATTTTCATCATATGCCAAAGTATCTCATATTACGTTTTGTGAGAAATTTATGATGGGTTTGTTAAGAGGTACGGTCAAAATCCGATACTTCATTTAGGGAGATCATCAAAAGGAAAGTTTAAGTTTGAGTCCACGAATATATCAGTTGGATCCCTACAGTTACTCAAAAGATTAAATAAATGAAACATGAGTTAATTGTGATACATTTTCAATTCATGCCACATTCAGATGTGAAATTTCTTTTTTGGTATAACACTTTCACCTCAACAAATTTCTCCTCATATCTCCATCTTAGCCCAACCAAATTTGGTAGGAACGGAGCACTTGACTTGACTTGTCTTCAATCGCCTTGGCAAAACCAGGCTTAGCGTGAATGCAATCATGATTTCGATTGAAAGTTAAATCCAAGATTCCTTTACTTAAGGTCTTCGTTCGATAGTGATCCACACGTTAGGCTTGACTCATTCCATACAAATTGTACAATTTCTTTCCCTTAGATATACATGTTCTGGAATTCACTACTTATTTCAATTTCATCTAATCATATAAGACATTCTTAGTTACTATTAAGGATTCACTAGTCTCTTATCAAAATAGTAGACACGCATTGAATATAGTCCAAGTGATCTCTAGTTTCCATTTTAGCTCATCTAAAATCCACGATCCACTAGTCTCTAGTAAAACCGGTAGACACACATAAAATGTAGTTCACTTCTCCTTGCCGGTTCATGCAGCATTCATGTGCCAAGGTCCGTAAATCCTTCCGTACTCGCGACTCTTGTGAGTGATGCTAGGAGTTATCGGGTGAAAAGTGAGTGATTTAGTAGAGATGAATACAACTAGTCCATTGGAGTGGCGTTAGGATGGTTGATGCTAGGAGTTCTAGGATCAAATGATTATACGACTTAGGAGCTTTGAAAGCAGGGTGAACCTCCCATGCACAAACTAGTTGGAAGCTAATGCCGCTATTCTGATGAGACCATAGCAAGCCGAAACTAGTTGTCAAACCTAAAGTAATATGTTGTCTTGCTCAATGGACTAGGTACCCGAGATAAGCTAGGCGTGGTACTATCTTATATAAGGAAGCTATTCGCCTTATTATCCTTTGGAACAACTAGTGAACAAAGTTTGACTTGACTAATTCTGCCTGCTAGGTGCTACACGAGTTATTTCACGGCCAAATAATTGTTGGCTCGTGACAAATGGCATCAAAATAGGAATCTCTCTAGTAAGTGGGTTGAGCTAGAACAAACATGTGATCTCCTCGATCCTATGAGAGTAGAGAGTGAATCACTGGGACAAAAAGTGCTCAGACAAAGAGCGACTCGCAACCAGTTTCTAAGATGGCAATGGGGGGACATGCAAGATCCGGTTCCTCACTAAATGGGGATAACGTTCCTAGATCAATCGGTGAAAGTCAAAAAGAGGTTTGTTGTCATGTTTTCAACAAGAAAAGAACCTCCATTGGTTTGATAGGGTCAATATGCTTAGTAGGCAAAAATGGTGTTGTCAAAAGATTCAGCTAGCAAAAGATGTCATACTTACCAAGAAAAGCACAAGTGACCGCAAGGGGCCCAAACAGCTGCGATCAAAAGAAGCTATCGATGGAGCAAACTCTATTTTGTTGGGTGAGCAGGACCATTTGATGTAGGATCCAAAAGTGGTGCATCAATAGTTAAGGAGCCGCAAGGAAGTGATAGAACAGATCACAACGAAGGCGTTACGGAGTTTGGTGGGGGAGAATGTCATAGTTCATGAATCCTTCCGTACTTGTGACTTTTGTGAACGATGCTTAGGGTTATCGGGTGAAGAGTGAGTGATACAGAGGGGATGAATACAATTGGTCTGTGGAAGTGGTGTTATGATGATTGGTGCTAGGGGTTTCGAAACCAGTTATCAAACATAAAGTGATCTATTGTTTTGCTTGATAGACTAGATGCCCAAGATAATCTAGGCATGGTATGATTTCGTATAAGAAAGCTATTCACTATATTGTCCTCTGAAACAACTAATGAACGAAGGTTGGTTTGGCTAATTCTGCTGTAGGTACTGCACGGGTCATTCCGTGCCCAAGGAATTGTTGGCCTGTGATACATGTCACTCTCTGATCTCTCTACTTTCTTTAGCTTTAGGTAATTCCTTATAATTTGCCCCTCTCTTTGATAGTTGTAGCATGTAAAAGGGCTTTCTCCACGCTCTAGTCTTCTATCTAGACTTGTGTCGACCGCTAGAACTCTTGAAGTTCCTATCTCTGGTCATCAGGCCCTCGGCGCCACTTCTCCGATCGTTACCATGCAATATCTTCTGCCGTTCACTCGAGAACTATGCACACTCCACTTTCTCTACAGACATAGTCTCGTACCCTCTCATAGAGAATCACGCAAGTTAGTCTCATACCCTCTCATAGAGAATCACGCAAGTGCTTATAAGAACAGGGCAACGAACAAAGCAGGATCGTACCCATCCAAGATCGGATACCTTCATAATTCACATTCTTCGGATCATTGATGACTTCATTAAACTCATCTAGGTTATCCTAGATTGACCATAACTCCATTTTCATGAATTTGAAGTAATGTTGGATCAAGTTTTGACATATACAACACTTCAAGTTTCCACAAACGGCGGCTGAGTTCATCTCATCTGCCACTCCAACCGAAGCATTGTCCACTAATTCAACATAATAACGCTCCTAACCTTTTCCATAATATCAGATTTTCTTCTACTTTCATATTCTTGAGAAATTTATCATCTCCCTCCTATGCTGCATCCACACCCCGGGCCTCCAACAGTGCATGTATTTAGTCTGCCATATGTTAAGATTATTCTTGCCTGGAAATTTTACCAATTCGAGTTTCGTAGAAGCCATAGTCATAGGTGCATACAGATAAAGCTTCGTAATAATTAATCAACAAAAACTAGGGACCAATTTATTACGTGAAATTGGAAGCATAGACAAAACCAACATGATTCAAGCTAGAAATAAGTGAAAAAAAAAAGAAAAGTAAACCTGATACAGTGAATTTAAGTGGTTTAGAGTGGATAATAGTATAAAATAAAAAAGTTCTAAACTATTGTATCGGTACTAATTCAGTCATAAACTTTCCAAGTGAGTCAATTTAGTCATAAAATTTTTTATATGAATATCAATTGAGTCCATTCAGGTAATTTAGGCAACAAATGTTGACATGGACATCACCCGTTAAGGGTGAGCATGGTTCCAAGGTAGAATATGAAATTCAAGAATTGGATAGATGGGAATCTGTAAGGTTCCAAATTTCAGGGTGTACAAGGCAAATTCTAGGTTCTAAAATTAAAGAACTTATTTTGATTAGTAGGTTTCAGGTTCGAGGTTGGTGGAACCTATAACCAAGATTCTAGCATAAGTATTTGCATTTTTCTTTATCTATGTTTTTGTGCAATCTTGCAATATTTCATGTTGTTCGATGATGAGTGTATAATATGGAACCATTAGTCTGAGCTTTCATGTAATGACTAAAATTTTTATTTTATTAATATTTCATATTTTTCATGTATCTTTAATAAGTTATGGTTAGTGAATTGTAACAATAAGTGGTAATTATTAAAGGTAATAATTCACCGCAATCGTTTAATTAATAATAAAAGTAAAACATGAATAGACCTTAGAACTGACCCTAGAACACATAACAAGATAAGTTCTAGTTTCCAAAAAATGAGAAATTTGTTTTAATAGATAGGTTCCAGTTTCTAGATGCAACCTATATAGACCTAAAACTATTCACCTCTATCGATTGTCATATGTGGTATAGCTCACACTAACATTTAATTTTTAGATTTTTTTTCATTTTTAATTTTTTTCAATTTTCCTTCATTTCTTTCTCTTTTTTCTTTTCTCTTTATTTCCCTCTAGTAGTTGCCACCCTTTGTGATGATTGACAAAGGCCATCAACCACCACGAAGTGTGGGGGTCGGAGCGCTCTTGCCAGATCTAACAAGGAGACCCTCATCTAGCCCTCGCTAGGGATCAATAAAAGGCCATTTGGGTGAGGCTAACCCTCCCCAGTTCTAGTGAGGGGACCCTTACTCTGCCCTCGCCAAAGGCTAGCCTTTGGCGATGGTGATGGCCTTGCTTGGGCCTCGCAGGATCTAGCGAGGAGTAGTCTCCTCAAACTCTGCTAGCCATCATGGGGGTTGGTGACTAGCAGAGCAAAATAAGGAAGAAAGAAAAAGGAGAAAGGAAAGAAATAAAATAAAATAAAATAATTTCAAATAAAAGGTTGACATTAGTGCTAGGCCATACTGCGTAAGACAATGGGGTCCATGTTAGTAACTTATGCCCCAAATTGATCAGATTGACTCAATTGATATCAATATGGACATATGTATGACTAAATTAGTCAATTAGAAAGATTTATGACTAAATTAAAACCTTTTTGATAGTGTGCTTAAACTTGACATGATTGATTTTTTAAGTGGTGTGGCAATATGCCTATTCCATAGGGAAATACCGATGAGATAATCCTACTATAATCGATCAGAATAGATTACGATAGCACAATCACATTCACTCACTAGTGTGTCCCGACTTGGATTGCACTCGAGTAAAGCTCCACAAGAATCAATTAAAAAAAGACTCACAAAAGGTTTCTCTTAATGGCTTTCTAAAAGTAATCTCTGAGCTAGGCTTGGCGTAATGAGTAAAATAGGTTAAATCCCATGTTTTATTTTCGGTCGCGTGCGCATCCATACGTCGATCAAATCCTTTGTTGTGAGGATTTAATAACGATATTTTTTCTTTCGTCTAGCAATCGACAATTCCGTAGGTATGAATATATACTACCTCCATTATGTAAGCATACCCAATATCGAACAATCCACAACGTCAGACGGCACTTAATATTGATGAAAACTCTTCCACAAAAGGAGCACTAGATCCCAACGTGGCACGCAATAACAGAGTCAGCTCCGCAAGTTGAAATCACCATAAATAGTAATATACTACCTATTCTTTTGCAGGGTTAACTCCCCAAAAGAAGAAGCACTAACTTTAGATTGAGTGTTAAATTTAGTCCAAACTTTTTTTTTGTTTCATAGAAAACCATCAACTTTATGTCGAGTGCCAAATCTATCATAAACATTTTTTGGTTTGGAAAAAAAAACATCAATTTTCACTTAAATCCCAAATCTGACCCCATTAACTTAGATCCATTGATTTTCCTTAGCATTAAAATCCCTGTGCACTTGCTGGTTGGATTTAAAGTACTATTTATTATCTTTTTATTTGAGCCACAGCTTGAAGTGTAGCGATGAAGCTATTTCTTGTCTCCTACACTTCATTGACACGTCAAAAATATCTTCATATTGAATTTTTTTATCCAGACTTCACCGTTTTGTTGTAATATGAAGCTGTAGACCACCGTTCGTTGAGAGACACCATAGACGAGATCTACTAAGCTTAGGATTAGAGCATTTTTTCCTGAAACAATGTTGATTTCAAATAGAGAGTTAAAAGTAAATGTCAGATTTGAGATAGGGATGAAAGATTGTGGTTTTTTACTAGAAAAAAAAAGTTAGCCAGAATTGTCACTCGACCAAAAGTTTGTGCTTTTTTATAAGACAAAAAAAATTTTGGCCTAAATTTGGTACTTGACTTAAAGTTGGTACTTTTTTACGAAACAAAAAAAGGTTTGAGCTTGACTTAGCACTCTACCTAAAATTAGTGTTTTTTTTTTTTTTTTTTTTCAATCAAACCTTCTATTGCATGCCAACAAAGCAGGGATGTTTCATGCACGTCGGTGAAGGGGAAGGAACTCCGAAATTCCCTTTGCTCTTTGTTTAACTAAAATCACACTCATAGCCCAAATAATTGCCCTACTATAATAATGCCCATTATACATTTTTTATACATCTTGTCCTACTTTCTCAATGTATAATTAATCGCAAACAATGATATCGCATATCACGAAAACAACACAATTGATTCATATCGGAAGGAGACGAGGAATACTATCCAAAGATCTTTGCTCTGCCCTCACAAGCACTATATATTTCTCATTGCTTGGAGTCGCTCGGTTGATCCAATTCTTTCTCATCCATTTAGTTAAGCGTATTGCAAATGAAAATCCAGTTATTTCGCTAAGATGCATTCGGAACAACTCCCATAGTAAACTGGAGCTCCATGCGGATCTTAAGCAATAGCCACTAGCAAAAGCAGCCCGACAAAAGCTTAATGGCCAGCTCGAATGTGGCCCGTATCAACCACGACGCGAGTATAAAATACATAGACCGGACAAGGGACAAAAAGAATGAGAGAGTTAAGTGCTGTTGCGAGATTGGTGTCAATGATTGGCCGGTTTAGACGGATATATAAAGAAGACCTACTGAAATAAAGAAAGACTTGGAAACCAATGCGATGCGGAGAGGAAGTTGCGTCGAGGTTCACTTGAAAACCAAGTCAAATGAACGTGATGTTGTAAGAGGAATGACAACGCTTCCATCACCGGCGCCGATCGTGCTTCTTTTTCTTAGATAGTACACACGAAAAATAAATAAATGATTAAAAGAAATGGGTCTGTTTCGTCGCCTTGCGTTTTGCTCCGTTATTTTTGTCTAAGGCGGTTTAATTTTGTCCTCTTTGGTACCTAAAGCGATAAGTTATGTTTTGCCGACAAATTAACATCGTCTGGCCTTTTTTGTTTTGGTCACAAGAAAATTATATTTATTACTCAAAAACACATGTAAGAAGTACATAAACTATTATAGAAAAGCAAATCGAGGTAGAGTCGAGCCTGGGATACTACAACAAAGCCAAATTCTAGAAAACAAGAGGGATCAATGGTGCACCAACGGGGTTAAGCATACACTAGAGGTGTCAAAATGAGTCATAAACCCATATTATGACTCACTTTTAATTAAATTGGTCAAATATGGGTCAAGTGAAAGTTAACTATGAATCAAATATATGTCAAGTGAAAATTAAATATGGGTTAAATGAAAGTTAAATATGGGTCAAATATGGATTTAATGAGTTATTAGGTAAACTTATTATCTCTCTTCTTCCATCTCCATCTTCTATATGTTCTCGACCTTTGTTGTCGATCCCGCCATCACGCTGCCGTCACCATCGCCAATTTAAAAAAAAAATTATTTTCCAAAAACTATTTCAATTTAGAGGTATACACAATTTTTTTATTTACTAATTTTTTATTATTTAATTTACTTTATAAATTTAAGGTGAAATTTTTATTCAAATAATTTATATGTGAAAAGTTTAAAGTTGACTAAATAAGTGGAAGTAGATTTTCTTAAATTAAGTTAAATATTAATATATGTTGGTAATATGGGTCGGGTATGAGTCATCAAATTTACATTACATGAAAATGGATCAAAACGGGTTAAATGGGTTAATGTAAGTCAGGCCATTTTTGACCCAACCCAAACCCAACCTGACCCACCCATTTGACACCCCTAGCATACACACATTCCGTAAGAATGGATCCGTCAAGCAAAATAATCAAGGGTTAATCACAAAATCTGATACCATTGTCAGTGAAGAGCACATGCCAAAAATTCATTTTCTAGTAACTATGCTGTTGTCATGTGTGCTTAGATTTGGTTCCCTTCGTAGCATTGCTGTACAAACAACTAAAACAAGTTGAACAAACCCAAATCTAATATTTGGAAGAACAGATTTTTGTGGTTCAATGAGACACTAGAACACCAATGAAATTAGAAGCAAATGACCTACGCACGAACAAAGCACAATGATATTGAGGGTGCGTTTGGTACAGCATTTGCAAGGGGCTTTCAGTCCAATGCAAATGCCTTTGAAAGCCCAAAGCTACTTGGGAAATGCAATTGTGTTTGGTAAATTTTTTTTTTTACAAATGGACTTTGAGTTGAATGTGCGTTTGGTAAAAAAAACTTTCACAATGGGCTTTGATGGGTATAATGGGTATAATATGTGTATATATTTTTTTATTTTAAATGACCTAAACCCTTCGCCGGTCCGGCGAAGGGCTACGGCCGCCGGCGAGCCAGATCTGGCGCCGGAGGCCGTCGGTTGAGGTCGCCGAGGGGGGCGACCTCCGGCGAGGGTCGCACGACCTAGCCGAGGCCGCCGGAGGTCGCCGACCTCGGGCGACCCTCGCCGAGGGTCGCGCGACCCGCCGAGGGCCGCCGGAGGTCGCCCGACCTCGGGCGACCCGGGCGACCGCCGCCGGGTCTCGCGGCCGCGGCGGCCCTCGCCCGGGTCTCGCGAGGGTCGCTCGACGGCGGCCGGTGGTCGCGCGACCCTTGCAAGACCCGGGCGAGGGCCGCTGCAGCCGCGAGACCCGGGGCGCGGTCGCCGGGTCGCGCGGCCCCGGGTCGCCCGAGGTCGGGCGACCTCCGCGGCCCTCGACTTGGTCGCGCGACCCTCGCCGAGGGTCGCCCGAGGTCGGGCGACCTCCGGCGGCCCTCGGCTGGGTCGCGCAACCCTTGCCAGAGGTCGCCTGACGACCACCGGCGCCAGATCGGCTCGCGGCGGCCGTAGCCCTTCGCCAGGAAGGCTGCCTTATTTTTTAATTAAAAAAATAATATTTAGGGGTAAAATCGGAAATATGAACAATCGGTGAGGGTAATTTTGGAAGAAAAAAAATGGTTTCAGCATTTTGAAAGCCAGCTTTTAGTTGAAAGCGGCTTCAAAGCTGAACCAAACGGTTCAAACATTTTCCCAAGGGGCTTTTAGGGTGAAAGCCCCTTGGGAAAGTCTGTACCAAACGCACCCTGAATCTTCAAAAATATATTGATTAAACTTCCAGATTTAAATGGGGGAGATGATAACTCCTATATCTAGAATTAAATTATGAGAGTTCAAACTCTCATATCTGAAATTAGATTGGGTGAGAACAAGAAATAATAAAAGAACAAGAAAACTTATACAAAATCAACAAGAGACGTGAGACTAACTTAAATCCTCCCCCAAGTTGAAGGTCTCAAACCCTCCCCCAAGTTGAAGGTCTCAAACCCTCCCCCAAGTTAAAGGTCGAAGAAGATGGTGGAGAGAGAGAAGAGAGGCAGATGAAAAGACTTTACGATCGTCTTGCTTAAAGGGCAAAAAAGTTTTTTGGTCGCTATAGACGACCAAGGGCGACAAAAATTCCCTCGTTTGCGGAGTCTATGGTTTTGTTGCCCTTTCGGTCGCTATAGCCTTTGGTGCCTAGCACGAAAATCAAACCGAAAAGGCGACAAAACCGTAGACTCAGACAAATAGAAAGAGTTTTTGTCGCCCTTAGCTGGTCTATAGCAACAAAAATAAGAGCCAGTTTTTCTTGCCTTAAGCAAGACGATCTTAGAATCTTTCTCTCTTCTCTCACCTCTCTCTCCATCGTCTTCTTCAAACGTCAACTTGGGGAAGAGTTTGAGTTAGTCTTGCTCTCCTGTCTTTTCTTTTTGATTTTGTGTAAGTTTTTTTATATTCTTTTCTTATTTTTTCTTCTCTTCCGATCTAGATATGGGAGTTCTCTTCTTCCGGTCTAGTAACTCATTATGACATTGCACAAAAAATTAAAAATAATGCATGCGGTTGTACTTTTTAAACCAAAAAGTAACTAAGTTAACAAGTTTATCAATGAGTTACTTATATAGTAAAAGTAAAAGTAGCACTTAGTTTAAACTTCCATGGCTATATTCTTATTTATTTTATAGCCCAAAATATTGGAAACTTTTACAATATATAGATATTGATGAGGACAATTAACAATTTAATCTTAAATTTTTGTCGCCCTTAGCCGGTCTATAGCAACAAAAATAAGAGCTAGTTTTTCTTGCCTTAAGCAAGACGATCTTAAAGTCTCTCTCTCCTCTCACCTCTCTCTCCATTGTCTTCTTCAACCGTCAACTTGGGGAAGAGTTTGAGTTAGTCTTGCTCTCCTGTCCTTTCTTGTTAATTTTGTTTAAGTTTTTTTTTTTTTGTTCTTTTCTTATTTTTTCTTCTCTTCAGATCTAGATATGGGAGTTCTCTTCTTCCGGTCTAGTAACTCATTATGACATTGCACAAAAAATGAAAAATAATGCATGCAGTTGTACTTTTTAAACCAAAAAATAACTAAGTTAACAAGTTTATCAATGAGTTACTTATATAGTAAAAGTAAAAGTAGCACTTAGTTTAAACTTCCATGGCTATATTGTTATTTATTTTATTGCCCAAAGTATTGGAAACTTTTACAATATATGGTTATTGACGAAGACTTATCAATTTAACCTTAAACTTATAGTACGAAAGCTAATTTAATTTTAAACTTTTTAATTTGACTAATGTAGTTTTTCGGATGGACAAAATTTCCGCTTTGAAAAAACAGACCAATGCTGTTTGTTGTCTGTCCCGACCTTACACGAAAAGGTAATATAGAATTTATTTATTTTTAATTTGGGGGCCACCGACGCATCACATGCGAAGAAACCAATACCAAACAAACATATTATAAAAGTCAACACGTTCATGGAATCTGTTAAAAATTGAAAATGGTCAACGTCAATGTAAACCTAACACGGTGACTCTTCATTGTTTCTATTGCAGAATCTCAAGATCATCTTCATCTTCGCTCCAAACTCTGCCTCCAAGACTGGAATTGTGGTTATAAGGGAAATCAGGGTTCGGCCATGAGGGATTTTTTTAATTTTTTTTGGGGGTCGGCAACCATGAGGGATTGATTAGGGGGTTTTGAGGGTAATTTCTACATATCACGCAATATGAAGAAATGGCAATATTCATCTAACAAAAAACGGCATTGTCTATTAAAAATCCTTTCACGTCATGCCATCGCCGTTACACCTAAAACAATCAATGTTGACTGAACTACATGTTAGATAAATTATGCAAGACTTATATTGATTCGATTAAAATGTTTAAGACTCAATTAATTTCTGTACAATAAATTTAGAATTGATTAACAATTTTCCCCTAAGTTAACCTACATGATATTCAAAGATTTACTAGTCCATGCCTCCAAAACTCAGAAGCTTGGCAAAATTATCGTTATATAAAGAAATTATATAAGGTACATCATCGGTGTAATATAGCTTTTACAGAAGCAATCATGAAATGGAGTCCCTTAATTACTAATAGGAATTACCAAAATCAACAATTGTATCCATGCCAGTGCCAGGACCCTACTTGGGTAATGATCTTTTTACCGCCAATGTCCTATATAAAAGTCACTAATATAAATATGATACTTCCTATATTGTATGAACTCGGAGTTCATCACCTGCAAAGGTAAATCACACCATTTTGGAAGGTTCCAATCAAGTGGTAGCACTCATTAATCGACAGATCCTCTTAGATGGGTTGACATCAAGCAAAAATCGCTTTAAATTATGGGGTTTCATTTTGCCAGCTTCAATTTAGCGGTTGAGCTCACATGAAGGATATGCCCATTCTTCCAAGAATTCGTCTCGGTCATCCATGTTTTCCGGATCGTAATACTCAGAACTCTTCAAAGTCAACTCCCAAATTTTATTTTTTTTCCTCGAAAAGAAAAGTTAGCTCCCCACTACATCTCTCTCATAAACACTATATATATCACATGTCATGTTATTATTGCATCGCCTCATCAATTATATTTCTTCATCAATCATGTGAACAAAACTTTTCTTAATAGTCATCCTGATTTGACATAGAAAATGCAGCTGTCGAAAGTAATGCCGTGTTCTTTTTTCCATGTTGATCTGGCAGCAATACCGGCTAGAGAAGAAGGAAAGAAAAAAAAAAAGAGAAGGAAAAAAAGGAAAAGACATTAAAAAATTGCCATGTTAGCATTGGTCGGACGGCATTCACATTAGTGTCGGCTAGACAAAATTGACCGAATGGATTGAATTGGCGCTAATACAAAAGGTTTAAGATTGAATTAGTAATAAAAAAGGTCTAATAATAAATTAACACGATTGCAATAGGTTTAGAACTGTAATGGTAATTTTCCTTTTTTCTTTCCATGCCAATACCGTATTGGTAGCAATAAGAGGGTTACACATTGTCTCACTATTAGTATCACGCACTTTAATTTCAAGAATTCAGCTAACAAAGTAAAAAAAGAAAAAAGAAGAAGAAGGAAATGAAGAAGTCATCTGTCATACCGTAAGAATGCATGCTGGACTAATCTAAAGCATGAATTTGATGCCCATGACATGATGAAGAGAAACGTTTGTTTTCATATATGGAATTTCACCTAGATGGACCTTATATATTGAATGATCCTGTTATTAAGTTGTAATCAAATTGACAAATTTTCACGACTAAGAAATAGGCATCGTGTGTGTGACATAGCTCAACTCACTTTTAACAAGATTAGAAAGGACTAACCATGAAATTCTCTCACTTAGTATTGTCGAATTTGTTCATTGGCACATCATATTCGTAAAGAAAATTTGTCTGAGCTGGAAAGGACAAGAAGTAAAGTTGGAAGTAAAAAAAACTAACCATTATGATCCATCGCATAACCAATTGATGTTCTCATGCTTTTGACTGAAAAAATCGATAATTCTAAATTTGATTTCCTATAGTGGGAAAGTTGAATTTAAATGGGAGGCCATGGAGGCGGGTTATCGTCCTAGCTTTCCTCTAGATAGCCGTCTAATTATGGTCGTGCCAAGAAGCTAATCTTTATGTGAAAACAATGCTTTGGAAATAGCTGTGGTGAACATCTGAGCCACCATCTTTTCCATATCCAACTATGACCATTAGAGAATACCCCCGCACTTTCACCTCTTGGGCCTCAAAAAGAATATGAACTCTCAGGCTAATGGCATAAGGCCCAACTACCATTAAAGCCCAACACTATCGGTCAGTCAGTTCAAGGAGAGTTTTCCTAGGCTTTTGCTGTAAGTGCACTGTTGCTGCCATAAGCAAAATATCTTCACCAAAAGAGTGAATCTCCTTTGCCCTTGCTAGATTATTTGTTCTAAGCCCACATACCATCAATACATGACAGATTCCTAGTGGGAGGTTTGAGTAATTGAACTATGAATCCATGTGAGTACTAAAACAAAGATAAGATACCTTCGATTAAATCTCCAAGTCAGTAACAAATGTCATTAGTACTTTTAGATTGGCATCTTGTCAATTACAGGTTTTCCGAGACCCAAATGAATTGCAGTCGAATTATTTCGAGTATCTAGTTTTGATAAATGGGCAGCTTTTATGCTCCATATAGAAAAACTTGTAGGATATATTTGATCGACTGGATGATATACAAGTTATCTTATTTGGCATTTGGAGGTATAAGTGGATCGATATTAGCCTGGATATATGGACACATAAGTGGGTACCTACGCACAGCTTTGCTCTGCCATTTCTTGTGCATGCATGCAATGATGCAAACGGTGAGAGAGAAGAAAGAGAGAATATGCGGTTTATGCCAGGGAAGGAACATTCTGTCTCGGACGCTTCAAATCGTTCGACGTTAACCCTCCACGTATCGAGTTTTTGAATAGTCCGACTTCAATCATGATCGATATGATTGCAGGAACTGACACCTCGACGCTTATCGCGCGAGAAGTTCACCATCGGCATTGGATCCCTGGTCCTTTTCGCTCCCGCCATCGGAGAAATTTCAAAGGCAACTCTGGACTCCTCCACGACACCGTGGTGTCCTATCTTTTCCCGGCGTCGCGGTGAAAAATCTCGAAACCCGACAAAAACCCTAGTCGCCTTCCTGCGTCCTTAGCCTTATCTCCTCGTCGCACCGATGGAAAATGACTCACGTACGATCTCTTGCTCGCTTCTATATGAACCCACCAACCTCACTTCGTCTCCAAACCACACACAGATCGAGCCTCTCTCTCTCTCTCTCTCTCTCTCGCCTGAAGGAATCACTCTGGTGAAGATGAGGTCGCTTTGGGCGGTCGCCCTCCTAGCTTCCTGCCTCGCCGTTCTCGGTGCCAGCGCACAGCAAGGTGGCGACGTGAGCTCCGTTGTAAGCAGAGACCAGTTCAACCAACTCCTCAAGCACCGGAACGAACCTGCTTGCCCCGCCAGGGGCTTCTACACTTATGACGCCTTCATAGCCGCCGCGAGGTCCTTCCCGGGGTTCGGGACAACCGGCACCCGGGACACCAGGTACCGGGAAGTCGTGGCTTTCTTGGCTCAGACCTCCCACGAAACCACAGGTACAAAAGCTGACGAGTTCGTATTAAGGCCGCGCACGTACGTAAGTACTTCATGAACATCGATGCTGTCGGCTCTTGCAGGAGGATCGAGCGATGCACCGGATGGGCCCTACGCGTGGGGATAGTGCTTCGTGGAGGAGCAGAACAGGTCGAGGGACTACTGCGATCGCGGATCCGGATGGCCGTGCGCTCCCGGCAGGAAATACTACGGTCGTGGTCCGATTCAGATCTCGCAGTAAGTCCCCTTCGTTCCATGCGGAAAGAAAAGTCGAAGCGCTTCATTTCCCCACTAAAGATGAGCTGGCGAAATCGAAAAAATGAACGTCGAACATAATCACTTAGTTGATATCGATCAAAGTGCAAATTAAAACGTTGATATACTCGACAAAGCATCATTAACGAAGGAGTTTGACCACCTGTGGACTGAGATCCTTAGACCTGTGGACCGACTGGTCGAACTTGGACTCATCAGGGACCAAACTGATGAAATCCCAAAGCACGAACCATAGAAGAAAAATAAAATTTCAGCAAGGACATGAAGTTGATCCTATATTCTCCGTCTTAAGATTTTTGAGATTCTTGTTTGAAAATTTTGTCCTCGATTTCATTACTCGCAGCAACTACAACTACGGCCAAGCGGGCCGCGCCCTCCATGCCGACCTGATCAGCAACCCGGATGCGGTGGCCAAGGACCCGGTCCTCTCGTTCAGGACAGCCCTCTGGTTCTGGATGACCCCGCAGGCCCTGAAGCCCTCGAGCCATGACGTCATCACCGGCCGTTGGAAGCCATCCCCCACGGACCAGGCAGCGGGGAGGGTCCCGGGCTATGGCCTCATCACCAACATAATCAACGGCAAAGAGGAGTGCGGGAAGGGACCCAATGATGCCGTCAAGGACCGGATTGGATTCTACAAGAGGTACAGCGACATACTGAAGGTCGGGTACGGCGACAATCTCGATTGCTACAACCAGAAACCTTATGCTTAGGCGCGGGTGATGACATGTGTCAGAAAATAAGTGTGGCATGAAAATAATTAGTGTGCCATGTTGCCTCGTGTCCTTGATGTACTAAGTAAATAAAATTGTCCTTTCGGTGCTTCTCGATCTATAAGTTGCATGAAAAAAGCCTTATATTATAAAATAAAAAATTTGGTAAAGAACATTATATTATAAAGTTTTTGGCTTAATATTTCAAAATACGTTGAGCGGACGTGATTCTTTGGGTTTAATACGGCGAGGTTCTCATCGTGACATTAGTCCCGTGCTTTTCACGTGACTGAGGTGGTTTACATTATAAAGGGCAAAAGCGTCGAACAAATTCGAGTGCCCTTTGTCCCTAGATTTTTCAGATTGCTGCAGATTGCTCCTTGGTGTTGTAATTTTCTTTTCGATATTAACTTCAAAATTCCTAGTACATCGATTGTAGAGTCAAAAGAAGAAGTGAATTATATCTAAAAGAGAAAACAACCAAAAAAATAAAAGGAAAAGGAAATGAAATGTGTATACCGATGGAGTACATATTTAGGAACATCACAAAAAAAAATCGTAAACTTATTACCTTTGTGTTAATTTAATTGTGTTAATTGAGTCTTAAATTTTTTACGACTAATCACTATAGTCTATCCAACTAATTTTGACTGAAAATCATTAATGTAGATATCGACTATTTTATGTGACAAGGACGTGGTGGCCTTTGTAAGCTTAAATTTGTAAGAACTAAAAGAAAACAAAAACAAAAAATACAGCAAAAAAATATGAAAAATTATAAAAATAATCAACTTTAGTATTGATCGTTCCATGTAAAATAATCGACATTGACGTTAGCGACTTTTGGCCACTCTAACTTTATTTCATTTTCTCCTTAATTTACAAGTAAAATCTTCTGATTTTATAATTGCTAAAGAAGAGCATTGCCACTGATATCAAAAGTTTGGGTCAAATTGCAAAATTGAAACGTGGGACAATCTATCCCCTCATGTAAAAACTAAATGTAAACTCCCTCGGATTTGTCGTACATTATTGCAAAAATTTGAGTTATGAGGGGGTGGATTGCAAACAGCCACATAAACTCGAGGGGCCCGATGTAAATTCCAGAACATAAATCAATTGCTCAATCTCCTTCCACCTTCCGCCTTCAACCTTCCACCTCCCACCTCAGGCTCAAAAACCCTGCGTAAAACCCTAGCTCAAATCCCACAAGAACAAAACCTCAGGTTGAGGAGGACGAAAGCAGAGAGCCGAAGCAATCCGACGATGGGGAAGATCCCGCCGTCTTTCAGGTCCGCCATCTCCACTTCCATGGCGGCGAGGAGGCCGCCGTCTTCCCTCGCCACCGTCGATCCCTCGTCCGCACCTCCGAAAGCCCACCCCCATTTTCCCAGGAAACCCGCCAAGGTTTCCCGGAAAACCCAGAACCCGGATTCCCCCGACCCGGCGCCCGCTCTTCCCCGATTGCAATCCCTCTTCGAGTCCCCGGACCTGTCGGACGCCAAGAAGATCTTCGGCTCCGTCGTCGCCGCCTCGAGATCGCAGCTCGACGTCCGCCTCCACAACTCCGTCCTCCAGTCCTACGCCGCAGTCGCCACCGTCCGCGACTCGATCGCGCTCCTCAACCACATGGTTAAGGCGTCCCCTACTTTCTCGCCCGACCGGTCGACGTACCACGTCCTGCTGTCCCAATCCTGCAGAGCCCCCGACGCTTCGCTTGCCTCCGTTCGCCAGGTCCTCAATTTGATGGTCAATAAGGGGGTCGCCCCTAACCAGGCGACCGCCGATGTTGCTATTCGGTCCCTCTGTTCTTCCGGCCGCGAGGATGACGCTGTCGAATTGATCCGAGAGCTGTCTTCGAAGAATTCGCCGCCGGACAGTTACACGTACAATTTTGTTGTCAAGCATTTGTGCAAGACCAGGGCTTTGGGTACCGTTTACAATTTCATCTACGAGATGCGTGATTCTTTGGGTGTGAAGCCTGATTTGGTCACATACACTATATTGATTGATAATGTCTGTAATACCAAGAATCTGAGAGAGGCGATGCGGTTGGTCAGTGTATTGAGCGAGGAAGGGTTTAAGCCCGATTGTTTTGTTTATAATACGATAATGAAGGGGTATTGTATGTTGAGCAGAGGAAGTGAGGTGGTTGGGGTTTATAAGAAGATGAAGGAAGAGGGTGTAGAGCCTGATCTTGTAACCTACAATACTTTGATTTTTGGGTTGTCGAAATCGGGGAGGGTAAAGGATGCTAGGAAATACTTGGACACAATGGTGGAGGCGGGCCATTTTCCTGATGCAGTAACATATACGTCATTGATGAATGGAATGTGCAGAGAGCGGGATCCGCTTGGAGCATTAAGATTGTTGGAGGAGATGGAGGCTAAGGGTTGTAGTCCAAATTCTTGCACATACAATACGCTGCTTCATGGGTTGTGTAAGTCGAGGTTATTGGAAAAAGGGATTGAATTATATCAGATGATGAAATCCAGTGATATGAAGCTTCGAGACGGCTGCTTATGCAACCTTTGTCAGATCACTCTGTAGAGATGGTAGGGTGGCTGAGGCTTATGAGGTGTTTGATTATGCTGTTGAGAGCAAGAGCTTGACCGATGTTGCCGCTTACACTACTCTTGAGAGTACTCTCAAGTGGTTGAAGAAGGCAAGAGAACAGGGTCTTGCTGTCTAACTGGTACGTTATTTTTCTCTAATCTGGCGAATTTGTCTTGGTTGCTAATATCTGAATATCTATTTTTTATTTCTATCTTGCTTACTTGATGTACAGAAATGTGTGTAACTGCGTGACTTAATTGGTCTGTTAAATTGTGTAGCCAGACTTCGCTTGCTGTCAAGAAAGCACCCAACTTCTTTCTTCTCCCAAACTATGCCAATATTTGCTAATAAGAGGTACGTCATCTAATGAAAGCACTACTCCCTTGAAATTCACAATTGCAGAAAATAGTTGCCACTAAAGATTTTAGTTTACTTGAGATTTTAGTGTGGATTGGACTAAAATGGTTTGGCGCCTAATTTATTCATGAGAAATGAGAATTCAAAAGTAACTATTTTTTTCTGCTCTGTTACATGAGAGGTATTTATCATAGAGCCATTTAGTTGAGTCATCAAATGATGGAGATGGTAGCTGGTTAATTATGCTTTCAGGGGTGCTGAGTATGAGATAAGAAATTTGTTTCTGATAGTACTTGATATGATACAATATGGAACATATAAACATTTTGGCCTTGACAGATTGTTTTCCATTCTGCTCTCGTTTTGTTCTCCCCTGAATCAGGGATGGGTGTATTGCTGCTACGCATTGGAGTCCATCTGCTTTAATAATTTTGTACTCTAATATAGGTGAATCAATACTGTGTTGATGCTGTGTATTACTTTGTGGTAATTGGGTTCCTTAAGATGATCTTCTCTCTTGGTATGTCATTCCAGCTCTCCATAATATTGATGCGATTGGCTCTCTCAGATTTGGCGCTCATCAAAGCTAACATCGGAAGGGCTGTATGCAGAACTTTGGAGCATTATTTAACCATGGAAGTATCTCCGAAGCCTAACAGTGGTTGTAATGGACTCTCTGCAATGGATGCTTCCAGATACAGATGATTTTTGCAACACTCCATGTCTGTGCCCAGTTTATACAATGGAACTGAACTACTTGAAGAAGAGCAAGGATTGGGTGTTCTGTGAGGAGATCACTACAAACCCATCCCTTTTGCATTCGGCCACTGAATTTCTCCGTGGCAGAGGAATATATTATCACTTGTCTGCATCCAACAATCTGGTTTTGGGGCCAGTGGTTCTGTAATTTCTTCTTATCTCCTATCAATTTTTAAATAACTGGCATGTTGTTATCAAATTGTCCACCGTTTACTCTCTTATTTGGTGAGGTCTGTACATGAAATCATGCTTTCAAAGTCTATTCAAGAACACTATGGGCTGGCCTTTTAGAGGGTTTTAAGGATATGGTCCCGTTATGGGACTTCTGATTTTGATTTGGTATTGTAGCCTCAGAATCAATTCGGAGGTGTGTTCCGTGGTAGCAATAAGTAAAGACGTTCTCTATTTTATTTTCTGTGTTCCCTGCAGTGTGCTTTCTGAGTATTTTGGCCATAGAATCAGTGTAGCAACCAGCAAGAGCAGACAAACCTGTCTAACAGGGCACTCTGCTGCTTGCCAGTGTCATCGTTTCTTCAGGCTTTACTTGAATATTCAAAACATAAGATGATGATCCACTGTCGTCCTGTCTCAACTCTCACATGAAACTTAAGCTATAATAACCATTTTCACTTGCCGCGTCTCTGCTCATGATTACTGTTAGAAAAGGCCTGATTTCGCTGTTGAAGTCATTGATAGTTCGAATACTGTCGAGACAGGAAGGAAAGAAAGAAGCAATGAAGTTCTGCGAGAAGTGATGCGTTGAAAACCTAAAACTTTGTTAATTAATTGCTCAACCACTGTTGAGGAACATTATAACAAAATCCTTGCAATCAAAATTTTTAAGTCTTCGAGAAATTAACTGGTGGACATTTATAGAACTAATGAACATCTATATTATCTTCGATGCTAGAGATTCATAATGGACATCGTTATGCAAGATTTCCTAGTTGTTTTGAATCCATCATGCTAAAACTTATCTTTTCTAGTTATTATTACATAGATTCAAATGTTCAAACATATGTAATTAACGGAGTGAGATGAAAGTTATTTATTATATTGTCTTGGGAGAAAATATGTATAAATCGTTCCACAAGCCATGTTTCAACTAGTGTCAAGCTTGAGATTGAGGGATGGCGATGGCCATCACTTACCCTTGAGGTCTGTTTTTGTTGTTGGGTTTTACTATCGAGTTTGCCTTGGAATTCCGAAGTACACAAAAGGATATGTAAACTTTAAATTGTGAACCCACCATATGATGGTCATATCATATGCACAGATTCTTCTTACAATTGTTTAAATGCTTAAAGTCAAGAACTTTAAATTATGAAACCACAATATTGTGATCATATGACTTTTGTGCGGAAGTTCACATATCTATCATTACTTACTCTGTTATATTTACTTAGATTGTTTTCTTTTTGTCCCAGTTTAGGTATCGTGCCTTTGTAGTGGCAGTCTAGAATTACACAACCTAGCCATAATTTAAAAGAAATACAAAATATTAGCCAAATTCACATTTTTATCAATACCCTGCAATTCAACCCATTTTGCTCTCCCAACGGCAAGCCTAGCTAGCTAACTAGATTCTTGACAATTTGTTTTGTCTCCCCTTCACACTATTTTTTTCCCCATTAAAAATTGTCTTGTATTTTTTTTAGAAGAAAAACTTCATCGGTTCCTCAATCTGCATTCTCCACATGTAGTCCAATTACTTGAACCCCATTCCTGTGGCCCTTTGCAAGCAGACAAGCCGTTCAGTGCCAGCCATTGATTGTTCGCAAACCACCTCTCAAATTAATCTTTGTATCAGATTTGGATTCTGGTCAGAAGATTGATGAATACGCATGATGACAATATAGATCAAAGATAACACCAAATCACAATCAATGATTGGGAGGCAATAGAGCATCTAGGAACCCCTGACCCAATACTTACTGTTCCTTTCCTCTCTCCTTAGGACAGCTATCTCTCTATTTAAGAAATGATTATGCGAAACCCCTATACGTTGCATGTCTAATGACCATAGGCCATAAGACTAATTTAAAAGAAAACCTAAGAAAAAGGGTTTTGATGCATTCATCTTCTGCTGGCCAAAACAATGACATGGTTATTAAAAAAGTTCGGGTGACCCACATCCCCACCACATGCAAATTCTGCAAAATTTGCTCATCATATGCCAGTATCTGTTCGAAGCGTCCTCTATCTTTATAAAGAGAAGGAAGAGCCACAGTCCACTCCAAGCCTCATTTCCAAGATTTGAGTGTAATTTTAAACACAATAGGAGGACAGAAAAAAACATGGCAAACTCATCTTTCATGGAAGGTGTGCATCTTCCTCTTAGATCGATTAGCTTGCCCGCAAGATTACCTTCAAGCTCTCTCAAACTTGTATCCGAATTGTCCAAATTCAAAGCCTCAGATTGCTCTTCGTCTTCCCTTGGAGCCGAAACCATCCGACTGAGCATGGCAAGGCTCGCTGAGCTGTATGTCAGCGTCGAAGAGCTCATCAGCGCTCCCCTCACCCAACAAGCTATTCTTCGAGACCGGAACAGTAAAGCGATGTGGGAGGCGCTCGACAAGTCAATTATGTTGTTGGACGCTTGTGGGTTTGCGAGAGACTTGATGGCGAGGATGAAGGATGAAATCCAAGATCTACAGTCCACGATCCGAAGAAAGGGCGGGGTAAGTTCGAGCATTGAAAGCCATGCTAAGGGTTTCATGTGTTTTAGAAAGAAAGCCAAGGGGGACATAGCAAAATATCTTGGCAAATTCAAGACCCTGTCAAGCAAAAACCCTAATAGTTCATCGAAGTTTCTCAATCTAGATGACAATCTAGTCATGGTGGTCGAAGTCTTGAAAGAACTGAACCTCATCACCATTTCAATCTTGAAGTCCCTCTTGATCTTTGCCTCTCCGACAAAGACCAGTACAAGGACCGGCGGTTGGTCATTGGCCTCAAGGCTGATGCTCTCAAGCGAGAAAGGCGTGAAGAAAGTCTTCAATGAAGTGGAGAGTGTGGACTGCGCCGTGAGCTCCATCCATGGACAAGCAACTCGGAAAGCCGGTGCCGGCTCCGAAGCCCTAAAGGCGGTGCAAGAGAGACTCGAGATGCTCGAACGTTGCATGGAAGGGCTTGAGGATGGACTTGATCGGCTCTATAAATGCTTGCTTCGAAATCGGGTGTCTCTTCTCAATGCATCGACGGCTCCTTAAGAATGTGAAGCTTCATGAATGCTAATGTTCATGGCATCCGAATATTAGAGGACTGTCTAGAACCTATTTTTTATGCTGAATTTTTGCATAAAAATTTGATCGTTGTCAATTGAATCAGTATCAACATTGTTCATTATTCTCTCTACTTAAGTTCTTATCAAACAAGGTAATGTGTCATACTATTGATTTATAATCACATGACTTGGGAAACACTTACGGATGTTAATTTTAGACGTGGATGAGACTGGTTTATGAAATCTATTAATGAGAAAAGGAATTATAAGTGTGTGAACTCATACAAACATGTCATAATTGGTAATAACATTACTCTGTCATATCATTTTATGAATTAATTTTGTAAATTGGGTTTGATATTCGTGTATGGAGCATCATTCTGTCAAATGAGGTCGCTCTTTGCAGTCCTGTAGTCTCGGCTATAACTTGGCAATGACTAGGCTCGATGTCATATGATCACGTGCCCCAAAAGGAGACACTACATCGACAGATGGAAGGCATATGTCTCACTTGCGTCACCACATGGCTCGTTTATCTTAAACCAAATCGAGAGTTACAACATGGTGCGGCAACCGAGGTTCAATAGGAAAAAAGTGCAGTAAAAGAAAAAATTCCAAATAACATGTTGAAGTACTCTCGTATTCTCAAAAAATGATCTGAAGTGGATATTTTTCAAATCAAAATTCGAAATATTTTTATTCTCTCAAATAAAGGTATGAAGTAGAACTTGATACAAATAAGAACATGAAATGGCTATATCAATCTTAAAGATAAGCCTGAACTCACTATTTGGTAAAGGGCAATTTCGTAATTTGAATTTTTCTTTTTTTCTTTCCATGAAAAACTTTTAAAAAAATAAAAAGAATACACGGGGAAGGGAGGGCTCCTGCCTAAGGCCATCGCCCCATCGCCAATAGGGCTACAACGATGGTTGGCAAGGTTGCCAACGCTTGGACAAAGGCTAGCGATCCTTATTGACTAGAGACGAGGGCTAGCAAGCTCTCACTAAAGACAAGAGAGGGCAGATGACCCTCTCCCAAATCTAGGTGAGGGTTGCTAGTTATTGCGTAGGCCTAGTGGCCCTTGCCTAACACCCTTGGACCTCGTTGCCCAAGTTTAGGGGCGTTGGGTGGGAGTCGCCAAGTTGGGGTGAGGGCAGGTGACCCTTGATAAAAAAATTTATGTTTCCATGAGATTCAAATGACTATTGATTTCTTGAAGACACATCAATCAAATTGATCAAGTATGATAATTACGTATAGATAAATAATAACATCAGTCTAATAGCTTGTACCAAGTGGTCGTATTTCTGGATAATTTATTATGTGAAATAAAGTTCCCTTTAATAATCAACCACAATTATTTATCTTGAAATGAAAGATATGAGAGGAACTCGAGGGATAATTTCTTGAGATTAGTCTTTGTAGCTCACATCGAGGGAAAATCAAATTGAGACACTTTATCCCTTTTAAAACACCAGTTCTTATTCATGTTATCAACTTGAGTACTCTTTTGAGGTTACAAAAATGTTCATCTGCAATAGAATTCTATGATATACATATATGCTTACATATCATATCTATATTGAGATGTAACTAGCTCAAATATATCCTGCAAATTCAATCCTCATTATATATATACACACACGCATGCACACACTCAACTTTGAAAGCAATAACTAAAGTTTGCATTGCGTCAATTAAGTGCGTTTGGGCTTAGGAAATTAATCTTGTCGTTACCAATAATTAGTTTCTACTAACTGAAGCGCTCGATTTGTAAAACTAGACGATACCTCCCATTTTAACGTATGTTACAAGCTCTTCGTGAATATTCTTAAGAGACAAGGAGAATCAAATCCTCATGGGGGCGACAAGGAGAAGTGGTGTTTTTCTATAAAGTGTTCCCGATTAGTGGAATTAGAGCCATTTCGCCTTGTTCATCCGCATGTAGTTTTCTTTCAAATTCATGTAAAGTATTCGAATAAATTCGCCTCGTTGGCTTCTTGTCCCCAGAGGACAGATGCAAGTACTATATTAAACAAAGATTCAATGATTAGTCCCTCCTCCAATAATGCCCAAAAACATAGTTAATCTTTTTCAAATGAGACACAGATCCATTTGATACCCAAGTTAGATTTTACGTTAGCCAAAATTCATACAATTATTTGTGTTGGTAAGTTGACGGGACAGATGAGACTTTTGAAGTTATATTATTATAATTAGTATGTCGTACAGGCATCTTTTGCAGGACGGGTACAAGGTACAGAATATATGGAATGATTTGGTGATAAAAAAAAGGTATCATTTTATTATGTAGTGTCTCTAATGTCGTTGAGTGGAATTACTACAAACATGTGGCGCTTCCTTGTACAGCGTTTTGATTTTTGATTTTATGATAAGATGATTTCGCGATGAAATTAATGGAAGACGATACGTGGCTCACTTTGCCATTTTGTTTCATAGGGAAATTAATGATCCGATCCTGATGCATGTGCCTTATGCCTCGCAAACCTAGAATTAGTTCATGGCCGAATCTTTAGAGAACTAATTCGATTTTTGATTCAAAGTTGGAATTGCTGATTCTTTAGCTAAAAGTAATACTTTTGCACCCATAGAGAATCAAAGTTTTTTATATGAATAAGTTACAACATAATCACTTGATTAATATATGTGTTTGTAGAGATATGGTCCGACCTTTTATTATTATAAGAATTTGATTCGCACAAAATAAAAAGTGGATTGATTTTCAATTCTATCTTGAAATCATAATCATGAGTTAAATTAGAACTAGGGTTCCTAGAATCGACCGGTTTGCTTTTAAGATAAAAAGAAAGAAATGAAACTTGAAGTCATAGGATCGATTCGTGATTTTATGCCGGGAACCTGCCCGCCCGAAAATCGACTTCACTAGTGATGAGGCCACCTCACGGCAAAGGCCATGATGCGTCAACAAACGGCGTGGCTCTAAGGGCGGTGGTGACACGTGCAAGTTCAGTGAAGAGAGAGAGAGTGGAGAGGACAGAGTAGAGAGAAACTGGAAAATTAAGCCATTCTTTTCCTTTTTGCCCGATAGGAGAGAATCCGAGTTAGTTCACTAGGTGATATATGATGTCAGCCCAACGCACAATAATCTAATCAATAGCATCATCTATTTTATTTAGACGTGGGCATATTAGACCGCCCAAATTAGGACCGACGGATTTGATTCGATTTTTGGAGATATTGATCCGATTCCCAATTTCCTAAAAATGGAACCAATAATTTTCGAAAGTGCACTATAACAACAATCCTACGTGACCACCCACTTGGGTGGCGCTGCTGGCTTGCGCTCTCTTCCTCTCGCAAAAGGTCGAGAGTTCGAATCCCAACTTCGTCATAGAGTCACTTAATTGGTTTCACGTGTGTGGTGGCTAGCACGTGTAGCCCCCAGGGTTTACTCTCCCGGCTGTCGGCGGGGTGCGGAGTTTGCTGGGTCATCCAAAAAAACACAATCCTACGTGAATTAATTAGGTTAAGATCCACCGACTAAAAAGGAATTTTATAAGCAACTATATCAAGCGGTGATCATTTTAGATGTGAGTATTGATTTATAAATGGCTCATAAGGGCAATGTCCCAATCAATATAAGATTTGAGATATCATAAACTATACTGATCATCAATACTTCTCCTAATCAAATATGCAATTCGATTCATTCTCACCCATCCGTCATCCTTCAGAAGCCTGCCAAAAATCACACCTTCACTCTGCACTTTCAAGACTTTTTTCAAAAATGAATTGTATTTTAACTGATTTCTACTATCTTTTGTACTGAAACCCAACAGTCCTTTCAAATGAGAAGCTAATCGTGATCAGATCAGAGAATTTTTTGGGTAATTCGTCACGGCACTTCCTGCATCGGCCCCCCAGCAAAGCTTTTCCTAAAATAAGATCATTGAATGTCAGTAGTCAAAAAGGGATTATTAGTTACATTTCATTTCATTTAGGTCACTAACTATAAATGAGAAAGCTCCATGTGTTCTCTATAAAAACAAAGAAACAGGGAAAAGAAAATTAAATTCACCGAACTTCTGATTAACAAACGGATTAGAATGACAATGACTAGGAAACATGTCACCCGTGCGCCCAACAAACAAGAGGATTAATTGATTTATCATGGCATAATTACGATGCTCCAATTAATTAATTACCCTCTAGAAAATTCTCATGCCGGAAATTATTCTTGGCTTGTACAAGATCTGCAATCATGATTCTTTTCTCCTACTTCTTTTTTTAAATAGGGGATATGGGACATTGAGACAACTATAGCAGATTCATATTTATTATTAGCTCTGATTTATTATAATCCAAAGATGGGGTTAATATGTGGCGATATGGGAGGCAAGGAATGGGGGTGAGTCACTCGCTCTTATCCCCAAGAAAACATAGAAAATATGACCAACTAGCAAAGACAACTCATTTCCAATATGTAAATTGATTTTGTAATGAACATCAAATCATTTGGACCATGTTGGCCTCATATCTGACCCCATGAGAGAGAGAGAGAGAGAGAGAGAGAGAGAGAGAGAGAGGGAGCTGACGTTTGACATGGAACGACCATGTCTCTTGAAGTGTTCCTATATATATGCTGAAATTCAACTTGGGATCACATCCCAGAACTTGACTGCAAAAGCAAAGAAAGATTGCACAAAAGGCTATGTCTTCATCCAAATGCAGAAGCAATTGCCATGTTAGGTCAATTAGCTTCCCTTCCAGATCCCATCCCACCACTCTCAGGATTGTTGATTTGATCAACAAGCTCCAATCATCATGGGATGAGGTCTCGAGTTTGTCGTTGTCGCGACCTCCCCCTCGCGTCCCGGGAGGCTAATGGCGCGACTGAACACCTTTCGTCAGGGCTTTAGCCATGGCTCTCCCAAGCCCACCAATTCACTACTTAAGGTTTGAACTTTTAACCTGCAATTCAATTTTATTTAAAAAGGAGTCACCACTAATCAATTTGGGGTGGGTCGATTAGAAACCCAAGTAAAATATCGGGAGAAATATTTTACTCCTGCGCAACCAGAGAAACTAGGATCGGGGACTTGATTACACTAGTTAATCACTAATGCCCTTCCGGTACCTAATCTTGTTTAAACCCTCGGGTTTGATATTTTTGCATTTTTCAAGGATTTTTCCATGCATTTGTTGAAACAAACCTTTTTTTTTTTGGCTTTTTCTGATTTTTTTCTAGAAAATAAAATATTTCTGAACATTTTTGGTTTTTTTTGGAAAATATGAAATATTGTTTGGATTTTCTGTTTTTCTGAAAAATATAAATTATTTTTCGATTTTCTGATTTTTGGAAAATAAAACATATTTTTCGGGTTTTCTGATTTTTGGGAAAATAAAACATATTTTCGGATTTTCGGATTTTTTCTAAAAAAAATTTTTTTTTTTATTTTTTTTATTTTCGAAAATGATATTATTATAAAAATATAAACAAACCGGACCCGGGTTGGGTCACCTGGCCGACCCGGGTCGGGTCATTCGGTCGGGCCCGGGTTGGGCTCGGCCCGACACGGCCCGGGCCGGACTCGGCCGGCATGGGCTTGGGCCGGAGGCCGGGGCGGGTCCGGCTAATGGGCCCGGTTCGTCGGCCCAATACCTTAAACAAAAATAAATAATTAGTCAAGCCCAAGTCCAAAATAAAATAAGTCCGGCCAAGAAGACGAGAGGCCCGACAGCCCGACTTATCCTGGCCCAAAAATCAAACCCTAAAGGGTTGACCGGGTCTTCGTGCTCGACTCGGCCTTGACCCGGTTTGCACCTCCCTCTTCCACGGCGTCCATCTGCAGCACTGATGGGCGATGGCCGAGCGCGTCCCGGCCCGGTCACGGCGAGCGGTGGTGGTCAACGCGGGACCAGCCGATAGAACGACGGCTGGCGGGTAGCACTAGGGACGATGGCGGTCAGCAGCAGGGACGGCGGGGTCGTCGTGAGTCAGAATGGCCTCGGACGTGGGCAGTGATGGGAACGGCTCGCTGGCAGAAGAGACCGCGACGGCTACGCGGGCGGATGGCGATGGAAGCGACGCGGTCAGGCGGCCGTCGGTGGCAGTGGCAAAGTGGTGGTGGCGTCGGCCCTGGCTCTCTTCCTCGCGGCTCCGTCTCTCTCTCTCTCTCGGATCTGGTTCGGATCTGATCGCTCGGCCTCTCCGGGGAAACGACGCCAGCAGGCGGCGTCGTCGGTGGTTGAACAACGACGGCGTCGGGGTGGCGGAGCAGTGGTAGCGTCGGTCCAGGCAACTCGCGTTGCCCGACCGGTGACGGGGCTCGACCGGCGGCTCTCTCTCTCTTTCTCGGATCTGTTTCCTCTCTCTCTCCGATCTCACTTTCGGAACTCACTCTCAGATCTCTCTCTTCTCTTCTCAGATCTGGAATTTTTCCAGAACTTCGACCCTCACTTTCTTCTCCGCCTCTCTGCAGATCTCTC
Source organism: Corymbia maculata (assembly GCA_014182735.1). Lineage (NCBI taxonomy): Eukaryota > Viridiplantae > Streptophyta > Magnoliopsida > Myrtales > Myrtaceae > Corymbia > Corymbia maculata. Next base: position 17,759,597 of record CM024690.1, read on the forward strand.
TCTCACTCGACCGGATTTGCTCACTCTCAGACTTCTCCGGATGTCTCTCCGGTGAAGCCTTCTGAGCTCGCTCCTCCTCTGCCCTCCTCAGATCTCGCTCACTCTCTGTGTTTTCTGTGTTTTCTGTGTGTTTCAACCTTCGCTCGACCCCTCTATTTATAGGCGAGGAGCCCGGTCGACGGAGGTGCTCCGACCGGCGGTCCTCGGCATGTCAACCGGGCTCTCCCTCGGCCGAACCGGTGACCTCAGCTATCGTCGTGCCCCGCCACTTGCTTCGCATTGAAGATGAGTCCCATCCATCTAGGTCTCCCGCCGGTCTTCGCGCTACTCCGTTGGGCGGCATTAATGCGCCCGCGAGACGTCCCCATCCGTCACCGGCCACCTTATCCTCCGTCCTCCGCTTCGCTCCTCTGTTTCTCGCGTGCAGCAGAAGAAGAAGGGAAGAAGAAGAAGAAGATGGAGAGGGCCGGGCCGGGCCGTGAGAGTGAGGGGACCGAATGGGCCTGGACCCAAGTGGAAGAAAAGAGTGGGGAAGACGGGCCTAAGCCCTGCGTGCACAAAAGGGAAGAAGGAAGAAGTGGGTCGGGAACAAATACCCAGCTCCCTTTTTGGGCCTCTAATTTTTTTTTCTTTTTTTTTTTTTTACTCGAAAATAAAGGAAAATAAATAGGAAAATCAAACTTAGTAAATACAAATAATATTAGTACTTAGGTGATCAAAAATCATTTTTGTTAGGGTCAAATTAGTCCCTAATTTTCTAAGCAATTTAAGTTTAAACACTTAGTCAAAATTTAGGTGTCAACAGCTGCCCCTCTTTGAAGGTGAGTTCGCAGAGGTTGCCTTCAAAGACGAACCGATACCTAAATTTATCCATATATATGCAATAGATGATAGTTCACCTGGGACCAAGTGTCCAAAGTAAAAAAGGCAGTAATGCATAATACATACTAAACTGGATAAGAAAAATACCTGCAGTTACTTACCAGGAAAGAGTGATATGGGGTGTGAACCCCGAGTTTTTGGCAAGTATCAGGATATTTCCTTATCTGATGACGATATAGAAAACATACCTGTGTGATGATATGGGGGAAACTACTTTTCCAGGACCCGAAGCTATCTTCGGTCGCCTTTCCAAGCAATAAGTTGTTGCCAAGGACCCGAAACTATCTCCGGTCACCTTTCCGAGCAATGAGTGCTTTTCCAGGACCCGAAGCTATCTCCGGTCGCCTTTCCGAGCAATGAGCTGGTGCCAAGGACCCGAAGCTATCTCCGGTCGCCTCGACGATGGATTGCTTTTCCAGGACCCGAAGCTATCTCCGGTCGCCTCGACGATGGATTGCTTTTCTAGGACCCGAAGCTATCTCCGGTCGCCTCGACGATGGATTGCTTTTCCAGGACCCGAAGCTATCTCCGGTCGCCTTTCCGAGCAATGAGCTGGTGCCAAGGACCCGAAGCTATCTCCGGTCGCCTCGACGATTGATTGCTTTTCCAGGACCCAAAGCTATCTTCGGTCGCCTTTCCAAGCAATGAGTTGGTGCCAAGGACACGAAGCTATCTCCGATCGCCTCGATGATGGATTGCTTTTCCAGGACCCGAAGCTATCTCCGGTCGCCTTTCAGAGCAATAAGTTGTTGCCAAGGACCCGAAGCTATCTCCGGTCGCCTCAACGATGGATTGCTTTTCCAGGACCCAAAGCTATCTCCGGTCGCCTTTCCAAGCAATGAGTTGGTGCCGAGGACCCGAAGCTATCTCCGGTCGCCTTTCCGAGCAATAAGTTGTTGCCAAGGACCCGAAGCTATCTCTGGTCGCCTCGATGGGGGATTGCCTTTCCAGGACTCGGACCATTCTCCGGTCGCCTGTAGAAGCAAAGAGTTGTTTGTCTAGGACCCAAACCATTCTTCGGTCGCCTTGACGGGGAATTGCCTTTCCGGGACTCGACCATTCTCCGGTCGCCCTGTAGAAGCAAAGAGTTGTTTGTCTAGGACCCGAACCATTCTTCGGTCGCCTTGACGGGGATTGCCTTTCCGGGACTCGGACCATTCTCCGGTCGCTGTAGAAGCAAATAGTTGTTTGTCTAGGACCCGAACCATTCTTCGGTCGCCTTGACGGGGATTGCCTTTCCAGGACTCGGACCATTCTCCGGTCGCCCTGTAGAAGCAAAGAGTTGTTTGTCTAGGACCCGAACCATTCTCCGGTCGCCTTGACGGGGATTGCCTTTCCGGGACTCGGACCATTCTCCGGCCGCCTGTAGAAGCAAAGAGTTGTTTGTCTAGGACCCGAACCATTCTTCGGTCGCCTTGACGGGGATTGCCTTTCGGGACTCGGACCATTCTCCGGTCGCCTGTAGAAACAAATAGTTGTTTGTCTAGGACCCGAACCATTCTTCGGTCGCCTTGACGGGGATTGCCTTTCCAGGACTCGGACTATTCTCCGGTCGCCTGTAGAAGCAAAGAATTGTTTGTCTAGGACCCGAACTATTCTTCGGTCACCTTGACGGGGGATTGCCTTTCCAGGACTCGGACCATTCTCCGATCGCCTGTAGAAGCAAAGAGTTGTTAGGTACCCGAACCATTCTTCAGGGATACCGATTTGCTTACCTAAACTCTCTCAGGGATGTACCGACTTTTCTCGGGACACAATCTTGTTAAGTGCTTGACTGTTCTCAAGGACACCAGTTTTTTCATTACCTGACTTCGAGCCACAGAGGCACGCCACGTCAGTAAAGAGGGATTCCGGGCTATGGAAGCACGCGGTGCCAATGAAGAGGGACTTACCTTATAGGTTTGAAAAGGTCTCCTACCTCTTGATTATCTGGAATATCGAGGACACACCTGAGATATCCCTGAAGGTCTCCCACCTCCTAAAAAGTTGGAATATCGAGGATACACTTGAAATATCCCTGAAGGTCTCCCACCTCCCAGTAAGCTGCAGGCTTAATGATATCTCTGCTCTGAAAGTATGTCTCCTGTTAGACAAACATGCAAATGATCTGTGCATACTGCAAATTTTTTCAATTCAAATGGGGTTTATGCATGACAATTTTTTTTGTCAGTTCTCATCACCAATGTTCCACTGGGGAAAATTTTTCAGAAAGACAATTCATACTCAGAATGAGGTTGTCTTGAACATGTCAAATGAGGGGCTTTCAGTCTGAAAGGGCTTTCCACTCACTCTCATTGAAAAGACTGTTTTGTCTCGACCATTAATGCGGGATCATAGGAATCCCACCCTTTCACTATCATCATGGCGACGGGGATCCGAATATTCTCGCAAATGGTACGACTTTACCAATCTGAGAGGTCTTTGTTAGGACCGTAATGTAGACTTGGTCAAAGGCTTGGTCAAAGGCTTAGCAAAGGAGACCATGAAGGTCAAGGCTTATCGAAATGAATGTTGCACAGCCATCTTCGGGTTTACAAGTCAAGAACCCTGCGAAAAGAGATAGGAATGATCTTGCTCGTACTTCTTCGAGCGATGCTTATAAACATATGAATTCCTATGTTAATTCAAGTGCCCTAGTCAGAAGAGACTTATACAAATGGACACAACGTAAGTTTGGCTCACGGGTTGAGAAACAAATGGATTTATAAGCTCAAAAATGTGTGCGAGGGGTGGTGATCATCTTGATGTTGTCACCGGTCTTCTTCCTCATCAATGGAGCTCGTCTTTACAGAGACTTTTGCTCGAGCATTACTTTTCCTTGAGGGCATTGGCCTTGCTTTTACCAGGCACACTGCTTTTTTCATGCCCCTAATTTTCATTCATTTTTTTTTCCAAGACTGTCTTAGACTCTTGAGTCTTCATTTGCAGTTGGCCATTTCGGCTTATACTGCTTGAACGATGGTGACCTTTTCTTTGCCCCAATGTGGGGAGTTGAAATGAAATTACAAACTCAATGGGTTTGTACAATGGATACAAACGTATAGACCAAATATGCTCTTCGTCATTCTATGGCACTTAAATTATCATGAGTGCTCATATGGAATAAAAACACCCAAAGATTGATGCAAGTGCAAGCAAGAAAATTCTCATCCATTTTCTCACCTTATGATGCCGTCCCCTCCTTTAATCTGCCCCAGTGTGGGGTGGTTCTTGATAGGGGTAATATGAAAGAAACTTCACAATGGCACGAGGCTCAAAGGGGTTAAGCAATGGATAACCTATAGTGTTTAGAGTGGAGAAACGAAATGCCCCTCATCACTTTGGTCATCGTACCATTCGCGAGAGAACTCTTTACCTTGTAGACATAGAATTTCCTATGCTCACCTTACAAGTGTTTAATCAGAGGACTGTGTGTAGGATATGGTTTGCCTTTCATCATCCTGATATACCTCATTTAGCATGCTCAATTGATCCACATCATTTGTTGAATTGCTTAATTTGATAAGCCTCAGTGGAATTAGTGACTTAGACAGACAAAAATCATCATACAAAATCATTTTGAAAAGGCATGGATTATTGTAAGCACAAAGGAGTTTGCAGCCTTAGAATGATTTGAATTTACTCAAAAGAAGAAAAACTTTTTAAGAGCATGAGATGCAAAATTGTCTTTGGAGACATGTTTGAACATAGGGGGATTATTAAAAAATGAGTGTTCATGGATTGCCCCTACTCAAAGGGGAATGACGCATGAATGATCAATCAGGATTGAAAATCCCATCTTTGATTGGATGGGCACATCTGTTTTTGTCCCTGCACAGAAATCAATTGCTGAGTCGGGCCAAAAGCATATGTAAATTAAGGCCCGAAAGATTCCTGTCACCCATTTTGGCAATACTTAAGACGCCGTTTCACTTAGGAGAGTTGATTTAATATTGTCATCAGACATATCTCTTCTTGCTCTGCTGTCCGCACCTTCAGCGGGCAGATGGACCCTTTGCTAGTTTACATTTGTCGTCCACACTTTTGGCAGACATATGACCCCTTCGCCAATTTGCATTTGTCATCCACACTTTTGGCGGATAGATGACCCCTTCGCCGGTTTGCAAATGTCATCCACACTTTTGGCGGACAAATGACCCTACAAAGAATGAGAGGGAATGTGTTAGTGTATGAATTTTCCGGAGTTGAAAAACTGGAAACGATACAACGTTACCCTTCGCCAGTTTGCATTTGTCGTCCACACTTTTGGCAGACAAATAACCCTACAAAGAATGAGAGGGAATGTGTTAGTGTATGAATTTTCCAGAGTTGAAAAACTGGAAAAGATACAACATTACCCTTTGCCAGTTTGCAAATGATTGGATAGACCTAGAGTCTTGAGGCTTAAAGCGAGCATGAGATCCTGAACTTTCTATCTCAGTATGCCAGAAAAAGCAAAGAGTGAGAAAAGAAGAGAAGAAAAAGAAAAAGCTTTTTTTAATTATTTCTTTTTTCTTTTTTTTTTTTTTTTTTCACATGCGGCTATTGCCGCTTCGGGATTCGAACCCCGTTCGGACCTTGGCGCATCCATTCCGGGTATCGCTCGGCTACAAGCACCGGTGGTGTCCATGGAATGCGTTTTTTTTATTTAAGTGATCCGACCGCTAGAATGACCTGTCTTTTTACACCCGGTCAGGTGAATTCAGCATGGGTCGTCTCCAGGTGCTTGCTTGACCAGTGTCGGTTGGCTCGAATTGACCTATCAAGTCATTTTTTTGAACACTGATGCTTCCTGTCAAAACAGGGAAAATGTATTAGAAATGAAGTTAGAGGAAGGTATTGGAAACAATACCAAGTTACCCTTCTGCAAAGTTTGTATTTTGATGACTTCTTGGCATATCCTGAATGATGATAATTGTCGTGGTCCTGCCACAATTTGGCGCTTCATTTTGGTTGGCCCTCTTTGCCCATGGCCCTAAACGAATGGCCGATGATGGTCGATCCATCTTCAACGCCTTCCTTCTGTGGAAATTTTTCCTCTCTTGTTGTTGGACATCAACAGCGTTGGGCAAAGTCATGTGCCTCAAACTTCTATGGAATCTGAGATGGATGATCAAAACCTCCAATTTTCTGTCAGTAATCACTTCTTCGCAGAGCATGTGTCTGGAACGAAAGTCATCATCTAGAATAGGTGGTTAGAATTTGCCTCAACTGTCTGGATTTTCTCCCTATTGACAGTAGCCAATTTAAAGGGGAAATGAAGGAGTTCATTTTTCATGCTTTCCAATTTGCCGAAGTTGAATGTTCGACCTATGAAATTGCAATGCTGGACCTCCTGGAATATGTTGCAGGAAGGAACTACTGCTTAGGCTTGCACTGATAAGAGAAAGCCTGTGCAGAGTTTTAGGGACGGCTTGCCGAGATAACTCGAGAGATGGGGGGAGGCCAAAAGCATCATGGAGGAAACGTCTCATGAAGCTTTTCTTGAGCTACTACGATCTACATGTTTCAAGTTTGATCGTGTGCATATACCTTTTACGTCCTATCTTTTATTCCCTGCAAATGAAAAGGAAGAAAGCGTCATTCCTAAGATCATGTTAGGAAGCAAGACATACCTTTTTATAAATGGAGTAATCTTTCCGTTTGCCTCGGTTTTCTTGAAAGAATACTCCTGAATTTGTTGAGTCCACATCCTTGGGACTGCTATGCTGGTTTCAAATGCCCCGTTTTCAAGGAGATGATGTTCGAGACACAATATAAGTAAATCGAAAAACAAACGGGGTTAAATTCGACACCTCTTCTTTTGAAATTTTTTTTGTTGCAATGAAATGCTTTTGATTTCACAGGCATTTTTGGAGGAAGCATGAGAAAGCCCAGCCCTCAGGATTTTCCTAGGATGATATTTTTTCATGGTTGGATAGCATCACCGGGCCGGTTTGGGATACTCCCTCATGCTCTCAAAATGAAATGTTGCAATTGTACATTCACTAGTAAAAACAAATTACATTACTAGAATGGAAAATGCGGTATTAACACACTAGATAGGATGGGAAATCATAAAAACAATTGAAACCCATGAAAACTCATGTGAAAGGGAGGATCGTGATAGCCGCTGGCGTCGACCCCTGAATCAAGTGCCCTTGAGTTCTTTGCCCCCAGTAGACTCGAAGTATTCGCATGAGAGGACCACTTCGTTGAAGTTACAGAAGTGCATTCCATGCAACCAGGAACGAAGCTTACGAGACAAAGCTTTTATGAACAGCTTCATCATTTCCTCCTCAACCAGGCGAGGAATAGTTTGCATCACGAAAGCCTCCCACCTTTCTGCATATGCTCGGAAATTCTCCATTGGTCCTCTTTTGACGTGAACCAAATTCTTGTGGGGGAACACAAATCCTATCTTGTCTTGGTATTGATGTAAGAATGTAGAGGACAGCACATCCCAATCATGCACGAGGTAGGTCTTTGACAAGAAGAACCATTGCAACGCTGACGCAATAAGACTTTCTTGGAAGGCTTGAGTCATGGACGGTGCCTAGTCGGCGTACCGACTCATTTTGGCTCGAAAATATTGCAAGTGGGTCACGGGACAAGTCGTACCGTTATACTTATGGAAATCAACAATTTCCATTCCTTTGGGAATCACCATTCTGTTAAGGTGAGATAGGCCTGCCGCATCTCGGTTAAGGAACCATTCCTCTTGCTGTGTTGCCAATCCTTTCATGGCAGCATTAAATTCTGCTCCTTTAGGGAAGCTGGATTCTTCTAAGATCATCTCATCGTTTTCTTTGGGGTCGAAATTTCCTACCGAGGATGAGGCGTCTATGTTACCCAGATAGTTGGGTGACAAATTCAACAGCCCATTGGAAGGAAAATCATGAAGGTCGAGCGTTCCTCCACCTAGCAAGCTCTGGGGTCCGTATGCGGGCAAGAGTTGGTTACCCTGTGAATGGTCGTCTTCATCTGTATAGAACTGGCAACTCTCCATAAGACTGTACCACAAGTGATGTTCAAAGCCTTGGCGTGGCAGTTCTTTGGCTGTCGGACTTTGCCCCTGTTTGGTGGCGGGCGTTGGCTTGGATCGTTCCAGCTTTCCCTTCTTGACACCTCATCTTGACTTCTTGAGTAAAGCCCTTCATTCTGCTAGCTTGAGCTTGTCAAAGGCATCGGGAGACGGTGGAGTTTCATTCCCTAGGTTGATGGGTGCTAGTGCCCTTAAGACCTTAGCTCTCACAGTAAGTTTGGGAAGCAGCGTCATGGTGCCTCGATTTTGGACGGGTTTTACAACTTTAACCATGTGTTCGGGTTCTTTACCTCTCCTGGTAGGAAGCTTCCCATTAATGGAGCAATGTTTGGTGGCCCTTCTAACATACAGAACCGCTTTGAAGTTTCCTTCTATTGGTCTCTTTTGCTCTAGGCCATCCTAGCAGTCAAGCTTCTTTCTATTGCAGTACATGCCATGACAAACTTTTTCTCATCATTTCCTTGCTTACAAGCTCCTTATGAGGTGGGTCAATGTTGACGTCAAGGTTATATTCTTTAAGAAAAATATCAGTCAATTCCTCCCAAGTCTTGAGAAGAGTGATTCTCCTCATGATGTACCATCTCATGGCAGGGTCAATTAGATTCGATTGGTATGATTGAATCATCCTTTGGACCATGTAGGCTTGTAGGTAGCTTTCTGGGTGATAAGCATTGGCGAATGCCTTGCATCCAAGCACCTTGAGCTCCTCTGGGATTTTGACAGCAGTGTAGCTTTTGGCCTGTCTGCAGGTATCAAAAGTGTTTTCCCTCGTGATAGGGTAGTCACGAGATTGAGCCTGGTTTGAGCAGACTCCATTTGCCTCGAGAGTTGTCGAAGGACAATGGGGATTTGCCCCACGTCATCTTCAATGTTAGTAAGGTGATTTTGCACATCACCTTGATCATCCACAATTGCGTGTGGCCAAGCACGGACGGTTGGTGGTTGGCAATTCATGATCACCTGATATCACAAAAAGGGCATGCGTGAGCACGTGATAAATGAAGATTGACCCATGGCAACGGTCCAGTCGTTTTTATTTATCAACAGAGGATTCCAAGGACAAGACATTCCCAATCATCTAAAATTGGAATTGAAATGATATAATTGAAATACTAGATATTAAACAAAAGTCCCTAAACATTGGGACCAGAAATGAAATTTCCTAAATACAAAGAATGGGGGATATGGCCAACATTTTATATGCGATGAGGAGCCTCGGTCTTGCAAAATTGTTTGCTTTCTAAGACTAGCCCAAAGACACGTATCCAGCTCATTCCCGAACTCCGCTCGAAAGACTCGATATGCTCTTGCTTGGCTGGCTTGTCAATCACATTTGGGACTACCGATTGTAGGTTGCCAAGGACCCGGTGATTGAGAATGCAGAGTATGGAGGTATGATGAGCCTTCTCTTGTCCTCTTGATCTCTTGGGCATGATGATCTCTTCAACGTGGCATTTTCTCCATGCATCCTGAGGATGCGACTTTCTTCTAAGTAATCTTGGGTCATGTGAGTAAAAAGGACTGGGAATAAACCGGGCCTGAAAAGTGGAGGGATCTCCAAGAGAGCTCTGTATTGACAAGCCAACCCGTAGGGATAATATGAAGTGATCCTAGCGAGACCAAGTAAAGGGATCGGGTTGTGATATTTAAGTGCAAAGCGAGCTTCTCCCTCTCTAAACAAATTAGCACACCATAGGAATGCCTTGGGAACAAGGTTCGCTTAGGAAATTAAACCAACAAGAGTATATCCTATTGAGGGCATACTTTTCTAAGATTTTGAAACCCTTGCAGTGGGTGCTTGAAATTCTTAATGCCCGAATCCTTTGAGAAAAGATTGCATTTCTAAAATTTCATGGCGCAGCCCTCAAGATTTTTCTATGTTTTCTTTGAAATGATTGAGGGACAGAAATATTTCTAGTAAAACAATGTTTACAAAATTCATCCCGACACAAATTTGATTGACAACCCATGCAATTGAAGGATTTATAGCGTTTTTTCGACGTGAAATAACGATGAACCCAAAGAAGGCCAGGAGAAAAACTTTGCTTTTCTTTTTTTTTTTTTTTTTTTTTTCATGGGTTGTTTTTTTTTTTTTTAAAAAAATTCAACTAAAAACAATAGTGGGCAAACATCCCAACTAGCCTAAAACCCTTCTTACCAAAGGAGTCACAATTTTTTTTTTATAAAATCGAGCTAGCCAAATTATCAGGTTGAAACAGGCTCATCTCCTAGAGGCATTTCGATGGTAATGCTGTATTTGTTCAGAGTTAGGGAAGCTCGAATTTGCCAAGTATGAAAGTGGAGGTCTTAGGACACTAGAAATAGGGGATCACTTGCATGACTCTAGAGTGGATACTAATTTGGAGAAACGGGAGAAGCTGGTTGATTCTATCTTCAACATATTTTTGACCGGGTCGATCTAACCTGGTCCCACCAACAGAGGAGCTTTTTCTTGGGAGCAGGAATGAACTGGACATTGTGTCTACCCATCGCATATAAAACAAACGACTTAAAAGACTGACCTCGTTGCCATGGGTTTAGGAACGTAAGTAAATAACCAAATAAAAAGGGTTAAGAAATTACCTCACTCTCAAAGATCACAATAAACACATAGACATGCGGATGATACGTGTGGTTCGATTTCTAACTAGAAATGCATAATGAGGTTAAGAGGTAATATGATCGACACAGTCTCGCGTTCGTGCCAAATTCTCTCAACCTCGGCTCTACCTAAAATTTCGGGGAAAAGAAAGGCGGCCTCTACATCGCTGTCTCGCGTTCAAGGCAGTATCTTTCTTAACACCATCCTAAAATATCCTATGGCGGCCCAGGTCCGGCGGTAGGGTTGTGTGTGTCACAGTGTAGTGCTAAAACAATTAAAGCATGCACAATAATTTATACACAAAAAATTATTTCAACAAAATTAGTATCCCTACAAGAACAAAAACGCAAGTTAGGAAAACATTTAAACAAGTTTTCTTTCTTTCTTTTTTTCGTTTTGCACCATTTTTCTTTTTTAAGGCACGGGAAATTTTATTTTAAAAAAAATTCAAGACAAGAAATTCATGGAACATCCTTCTTTTCTTTTTTGGCAATTTTTTTTAATTTTGCACCATTTTTCTTTTTTATGGCACGGGAAATTTTTGAAAAAAAGAAATTCCAACAAGAAATTCATGGCACAATTCGGGGAAATAAAGGCATGAATTGAACATTTTTTTTTGCAATTTAAAAAAAAAAACTTAATGAATTGAACTTTTTTTTTTTTTTTGCAATTTTTTTTTAAAATAAGGGGATGATCATGGCATTAAAATCATAACTAAACAAAAGTAATCATGGACTAACCAAGGCACAAGAGGAAGTAAGTAAATTGCAAAGCACAATGATAGAAAACTTACTTAATAAGAGGAAATCGATGACAATTACATAGACATGTACATGATATGTGTGGTTCGATTTCTAACTAAAAAGACATAGTGAGGTTAAAAGGTAATCTGATCGACGCAGTCTCGCGTTCGGGCCAAATCCTCTCAACCTCGGCTCTACCTAAAATTTCGGAGAAAAGAAAGGCAGCCCCTACATCGCTGTCTCGCGTTCAAGGCCGTATCTTTCTTAACACCATCCTAAAATATCTTATGGCGGCCCAGATCCGGCGGCCGGGTTGTGTGTGTCACGGTGTAGTGCTAAAACAATTAAAGCATGCACAATAATTTATACACAAAAATTTATTTCAACAAAATTAGTATACCTGCACACAAACAAAAAATACCCAAGTTAGGAAAATATTTAAACAAGAGAAAATGGCCTAAGTCCACAAAAATTTGATCCCCAGCGGAGTCGCCAAGCTGTCGCGACCTCCCCCTCGCGTCCCGGGAGGCTAATGGCGCGGCTGAACGCCTTTCGTCAGGGCTTTAGCCATGGCTCTCCCAAGCCCACCAATTCACGACTTAAGGTTTGAACTTTTAACCCGCAATTCAATTTTATTTAAAAGGAGTCACCACTAATCAATTTGGGGTGGGTCGATTAGAAACCCAAGTAAAATATCGGGAGAAATATTTTACTCTGCGCAACTGAGAGAAACTAGGATCGGGACTTGATTACACTAGTTAATCACTAATGCCCTTCCGGTACCTAATCTTGTTTAAACCCTCGGGTTTGATATTTTTGCATTTTTTCAAGGATTTTTCCATGCATTTGTTGAAACAAACCTTTTTTTTGGCTTTTTCTGATTTTTTCTAGAAAATAAAATATTTCTAAACATTTTTGGTTTTTTTGGAAAATATGAAATATTGTTTGGATTTTCTGTTTTTCTGAAAAATATAAATTATTTTTCGATTTTCTGATATTTTGGAAAATAAAACATATTTTTCGGGTTTTCTGATTTTTGGGAAAATAAAACTTATTTTCGGATTTTCTGATTTTTTCTAAAAAAAAAATTATTTTTTTTTTTTATTTTCGAAAATATTATTATTATAAAAATATAAACAAACCGGACCCGGGTTGGGTCACTGGCTGCCGGGTCGGTCAGTCATTCTGGTCGGGCTCGGGTCGGGCTCGGCCCGACACGGCCCGGGCCCGGACTCGGCCCGGCATGGGCTTGGGGCCGGAGGCCGGGCCGGGTCCGGCTAATGGGCCCGGTTCGTCGGCCCAATACCGCAACAAAAATAAATAATTAGTCAAGCCCAAGTCCAAAATAAAATAAGTCCGGCCCAAGAAGACAGAGGCCCGACAGCTTGACTTATCCCCGGCCCAAACCCTAAAGGGTTGACCGAGTCTTCGTGCCCGACCCGGCCTTGACCCGGTTTGCACCTCCCTCTTCCGCGGCGTCCATCTCGCAGCAAGATGGGCGATGGCCGAGCGCGCCCCGCCCGGTCACGACGAGCGGCGGTGGTCAACGCGGGACCGGCCGATAGAACGACGGCCGGGGGCGGGTAGCACGGGACGACGGCAGTCGGCAGCGGGGACGGCGCGGTCGTCGTGAGTCGAACGGCCTCGGACGCGGCGTGGACGGAACGGCTCGGCGCGAAGAGACCGTGGACGGCTACGCGGGCGGATGGCGATGGAAGCGACGCGATCGGGCGACCGTCGGTGGCGGTGGCGGAGTGGTGGTGGCGTCGGCCCGTGGCTCTCTTCCTCGTGGCTCCGTCTCTCTCTCTCGGATCTGGTTCGGATCGATCGCTCGGCCTCTCTCCGGGAAACGACGCCGGCGGCGGCGTCGTCGGTGGTTGAACAAAGCGACGGCGTCGGGGTGGCGGAGCGGCGGAAGGCGTCGGACCGAGCAACTCGCGTTGCCCGGCTAAGGGGCTCGACCGGCGGCTCTCTCTCTCTTTCTCGGACTGTTTCCTCTCTCTCTCCGATCTCACTTTCGGAACTCACTCTCGATCTCTCTTCTCTTCTCGGATCTGGAATTTTTCCGAACTTCGACCCTCACTTTCTTCTCCGCCTCTCTGCAGATCTCTCTCACTCGACCGGATTTGCTCACTCTCGGACTTCTCGGATGTCTCTCCGATGAAGCCTTCGAGCTCGCTCCTCCTCTCGCCCTCCTCGATCTCGCTCACTCTCGTGTTTTCGTGTTTTTCGTGTGTTTCAACCTTCGCTCGACCCCTCTATTTATAGGCGAGGAGCCCGGTCGACGGAGGTGCTCGACCGGCGGTCCTCGGCGTGTCAACCGGGCTCTCCCTCGGCCGAACCGGTGACCTCAGCTATCGTCGTGCCCCGCCACTTGCTTCGCATTGAAGATGAGTCCCATCCATCCGAGTCTCTCGCCGGTCTTCACGCTACTCCGTTGGGCGGCATTAATGGCGCCCGCGAGACATCCCCATCCGTCGTCCTCCGCTCCACTCCTCTGTTTCTCGCGTGCAGCAGAAGAAGAAGGGAAGAAGAAGAAGAAGATGGAGAGGGCCAGGCCGGGCCGTGAGAGTGAGGGGACCGAATGGGCCTGGACCCAAGTGGAAGAAAAGAGTGGGGAAGACGGGCTTGGGCCTGCGTGCACAAAAGGGAAGAAGGAAGAAGTGGGCTGGGAACAAATACCCAACTCCCTTTTTGGGCCTCCTCGATTTTTTTTTTTTTTTTTTACTCGAAAATAAAGGAAAATAAATAGGAAAATCAAACTTAGTAAATACAAATAATATTAGTACTTAGGTGATCAAAAATCATTTTTGTTAGGGTCAAATTAGTCCCTAATTTTCTAAGCAATTTAAGTTTAAACACTTAGTCAAAATTTAGGTGTCAATAGTCATCTGGATCAATCTACCCCAGGCTCTTGAGCCTCGAGGGAGTCTACATTTGCATGGATGATCTCCTCAACACGAGATCAACTCAACAAACCCTCTCTTGCAGCCGACAGGAGGGCTTCATCAATTTGCTATTGGATGGATCAATCCAGGTCTTGGATGTTTGTGACTACTCTAGGCAAATGTTCTTGCATCTTAAGGAACAGGTGCACACGCTTCTATCCACTTTACGGCGGAGAAAGGGCGAATCTAGCATTGAGATGGGTGTCATGGAATACACCAACTTCAGGAAGAGAATGAAGAAGGATGCGAAAAGAGTGACGGCTATACTGAGGAAGATGGCGACGAAATTTGAAGATGGTCAACTGGAGAATGAAGATCACCACCTCTCATTAGTGATGAGAGTGGCAAGAGATGCTAATCTGTTGAGCACTTCAATTTTCCAATCTCTGCTGTCATTCTTGGCAATGCCACCATCAAGGTCCAACAAGCAAATGAGCAGGTGGTCCATAGTTTCCAAACTGGTGCATCCAAAGGGAGCAATATCGCGTGATCAAGGAGAGAAGCAAGAGGATGTGAATGAGTTGGAATGTGTGGATCGTGCCCTAATCACATTGTGTAACCACATTTCAAGAGAAAGGGTTGATGGTGAGAAGTTGCAAGTCACCCAATCTAAATTGGAGGACTTGGAGATGGGGATTGGAAGGATTGAGGAAGCTTTAGAGCACTTGTACAGGTGCTTGATTAGAACAAGGGCCTCTCTTTTGAACATCATGTCACAGTAGAGGAAACTCTTTTAGTTGCCAATTTTGTTCCTTGATATGTATTGAGATGTACAGCATTCGTATGGCGAGAAAATAGATGATACTTTTATAGACAACTCATCCTTCCAACATGGCATTTCAATATCTCCGATCGATAGTTATTAACCACAACCAAGCTCATGATCTTACTCCATCAACAAACAACTATGACATGGTTTTTTTTGTACATTCTTAGTGCCCATGGACATTAGACAACTATTATGTCAACATGTAATCTTGTGGGGTTTTTGCCTATGAGGAACTTACGTTTAGACCCCGAACTTTTACTTACCTATGCACATTATATCCCAACTTCGGCAAGCACTGTCGACTAGGTCAATTCTACAAATACTCCAAATTTTACTTGGACGCCATGGAAATGGGAATAACATGAGTCCCCACTCACAATAAAATCCTACATAAATTAGTATTTAAATGTGGGAGTTCGTTACATTTGAAAATAAAATCCTACATAAATTAGGAGATGGGTTGTACCATTATTCGTAATTAAGTAAAAATCCAACCTTATTATTCCATGTGATGATAAATCCACTCTATTCTTTACCATTCTTTACCAAATAAAGAGTATACGCATAAATATGAGCGGTTTGTCCATCATTTGGTCTAGCTCAACCAACATTGTTGAAATATCGTAATCTAATCGGTTCATTATATATTTCAAAAGCCTGGTAGAGTACAATAGTGTGATTTGCATGAAATATATCCTCAATCCTCAATGGTGCTTGTACATATATATGGACAATAATTTTGAAAGTAATAACAAAAGTTTATATTGTATTAATTAAGTGTAAGTGCGTTTAAGGAATTACTTTTATTGTTACCAATAATTACCAATAATTAACTTCTACAGCATAATGTGCTCAGATTGTGAAACCTGATCACGTCGCCTATTTTAACGATGGTGTTACAAGCTCTTCAAGGAAAATCCCGGAAATCAAATCTTCACGGGTTGATTAATGAAATAAGAACCATTTATTTCAAGAAATATTTTCTTTTTCTTTTTCTTTTTTATCATGTTTCACTTGTCTTATTCATCTGCATGTAGTTTTTCAAAGATATCTAAAGTATTTGATTAAATTCGGCCTGTCGGGTTCTTGTCCACAAAGGACAGAAGAAAGTCCCATATTAAACAAAAATTCAATAATTAGCCCTCCTCTAATAATGCCCAACAAGATAGTTAATATTTTTCTTGAGACCCAGATCCATTTGCTAGCTGAAATAGAGTTTGCGTTAGCTAAATTCGTGTAAATCTTCTGTCGGTCGGTTGAAGACGAGATTTTTTAGAGTTATATTATTATTACTATCTTGTACAGACATGTTTTAAAGGACGGATTCAAGGTACGGAATATATTTGATGATTGGGTATTAAAAGGTATTATTTAGAATGTAGTCTCCCTCTAATATTGTCGAGGGGGAATTACTACATAACATGTGGAGTGGTTCCTTGTAGAGCGTTTAGTCGAGTGCTTTAAACTTTTCTTTTGGGCAATTTAATTTTCAGTTAAATTATAAAGGTGATTTCGCAATCAAATTAATGGACACAAATATGTGGATGGCTTTGTAATCTTGCTCACGAGAAAAAAATTATGATATGCTTCGATGCAGATGTTTAGGGATCGCATACACTGAATTCATGCAATAGTGACCTGTTTTCTTAAGTGCCCTAACATACTTTTTATCGTTGTGGATGCATTGTCGTCTTCTCTTTATTGATAAGTAACTCAAAATTCTCAAACTTCAACATGATTATTATTATCTTAATCCATAATAATATCATTTCTTAAAAATATAATGTTAACTTGATGACAGTTAAGTGTACAAAACTATGATTACAATTTACTAAATAGGCCTTTTCGTCTAGGTTTCAAGTGCGCATTTTTTTGACAAAAAAAAAAAAAAAATTGTGTTGTTATTCAAGAGTGACTAAAAAGAGGATAAGAGTGCACATGATAACTATTTTATTTTTTTATTTTTCTATTCTCGGGAACGGGTTTGAATTAGAAATCTATTTGGTAATATAATATCATTTTTCTATTTATAAGACAAATTTTATGCCCAAAAATAGATTTGAAATAAAAATGAAAAATAATTTTTATTTATTTATTTATGAAAACAAAAAATAAAACTTTTCTTATTGCTCACTCCCACTCTCTCGCATGCATTCTCCCACGAGAAGACCACCCTCCTCCTCCTCCCGAGACTCCACATTCCATACCCCTAGATTGGCCCCCACCCCCTTCGACCCCTCGGACTCTGCCTGTGCAGTGGCGGCCACTACACATCCAACTCCTTCCCCAAAACTCTCCTTTGACTCCCGCACTATCACTGGCACCTCCTCCCTCTCCATTAGCGCCTCTCTCTTCGGCTTCCACCACTCCCTCCTCCTAGATAATCTTGTGTTGGAAGATATGCTTGCAATATTCAATCAAAGATTGAATTGATACACTGAATCAATTTCATATTTGATACAATATTGTAAGAAAGATTATTTCCTTTTGTTGATCTCTTTTTGTATTATATATTACAAGCCTTCTGTACATTGTAAACATACTGAAAATACAGAAAAGTCTTATGTCTTCCATCATATTTCTTCCTTGGCTTGTCTTGCTTGTTTTCTTTCGTGGTATCGGAGCAACCATCGATCCTCTTAAATAGCTTCCGCTCCAATATCCAGCCCTTTCTTGCAATTACCTGTTGTCCAACGGTTCTGACCTGCAAAACAGAGAACCTCTTCCGACAAAGGAATTGCAACCTCAAAAAACAAGAAGCAAGCAATTCTATCATGACTCGGAATCAATCTGCAGAGACCGAGCAATGTCAAACAGAGGAATTGACCTCTGAAGTCCAGGATCACATAGTTGCAGATTCTGGAATTCGAGACCCAACCGCCCAAACCCAGGAATTAAGAACTGACCAGGCTCAGTTGAATCTAGGGCTGCCCACTTTAGGCCAGCCCATCGCAGGCCATCCTTACCAGTGGATCCCTCTTCAGTGGCCCATTACGGGTCATTCGAATCCAATGTTCTTTGGGCCAGGCCCAAATACATCATCGCCCGGGTTTTAGAATTACCAAAGCTACGCCCAGCCCAATGACAGCCCACCAGCCTCAAATAGGGCAAGCGTGTCCAATGGGTCTGGGGAGTCAAATGCGGGTTTTTCAGGTGGGCCAGGAGATCCGAATCCAGGGAACGGGTTGAATGGATTAGGTATGGGCATGAATCCCTACCCGGTCATTCCACCCGGGTTTCTGCCATATCCCATCGCAGCCGTCGCCGGTCGGCCGAAACCCGGCGACGCCCTTTACGTTTCCACCGCCGACGGACCAGAACTGAGACTCATCAGTCACCAATTGGCGAGGGCTCGAAGGTTATTCAATCTGGGCACAAGAGTTCCGTCGAGCCCTAGTTACCAAAGACAAAGACGGGTTTGTCGACGGAACGGTACCGATCCCGGCGGACAAAAAAATGGCACGACAGTGGAAAAAATGCAACCAATTAGTATCGGAAACTGCATAAAACCAGACATCGCAGCCGGATTGCCTCCGACCGAGAACTCAAAGACGATGTGGGACAACATCAAGGAAATGTACGGGAAACTAGATCGAGCAAAGATCTTTTCTCTTACTCAGGATTTATCAGAATTAAAACAAGGAAACATGACCGTGATGGCTTGTTTTAACAAGCTTTCGGCTCTCTGGAATGAGCTCGAAGCCGCGGAGGAAAAACTCGAAGGACTCAAGACTACGCTACAGCGGTACAAAGCGATGAAGGACAGAGAAAAGGCTACCCGTTTTCTGCTCATACTCAACGAATCTTACCTCCATTTCAGGTCACAGATCTTGGCGATGGAGCCACCACCATCTCTCGGCCAGATCTTCCAGCTGGTTGTTCAGGAGGAGAGCCAGCGACTCACGGCACCGGAGAACTCAAGGGCAACGGAGGCCGTCGCGCTCTCGGCTCGCGGTGATTGGACGGGCGCTCGAACCCTAAACCAGGAGAAGCAGCGGCGAGAGAGAGAGGGGCTAGGGTTTGTGCCCGAAAATCTGGCTTTTAAGGCGCAAGGGATGGACGGCTCAGATCGCATCTTGCGATCGGACGGCTCAGATTGCATCTCGCGATCGGATGGCTCTAAATCAATCGAGCCCTATGCAGAATCGAACGGTGGATATGGGTCTTTGGGCAAAGGATCCAACAGGCAAAATTATGCCACGTCAGCAAGAGTTTATGGGCAAAATTTTAAGGGAAAAGGTAAATTATACTGCGAATATTGCAAACGTCCACATCACAGTATTCACAATTGTTGGAAATTACATGGTAAACCCGGAGAAAATGAAAGAAAAGTGAAGGAATCATCAGTAGCAGCTTATCATGTCACCGACTCAACTGGACCCAATGTTGATCAGCCCATGACACATGGACAATTTCAATAGCTTATGCAGGCTTTACAAAAATTGGACACTTCCAGTAAAGGAAGTAGTTTTTCAGGTATTTCTTATTGCCTGATTAATTCTATTTCCAGAAGTACTTGGATTATTGATTCGTGAGCTAGTGATCATATTGTCTGAGATAAAGGTTTATTTTCCTTCATCCACGAAAAATTGACTGTTCCTATTACTGTGCGACTACCCAATGGAAATGTTACTCATGTCACATTCACAGGCACAGTAAATCTCAGTTCCCAAATTACCCTGCAAAATGTCCTATATGTCCCTAAGTTCCAATTCAACCTTATTTCAGTGTCTAGAGCCTGCAAGGAAAATTCCTGCCAAGTGTTGTTCGATGCTAACACTTGTTTCTTTCTGTGTCCTTTCGGCGGGAAACCGATGGGCTTAGGTAACTTCTCTCGAAGGACTTTACTTGTGGACCGATTTTCCAAAGACCTTTGATTTACCTAGAAATTCTTTGAATAAAAAATCATTGTGTAACCTTGCTGCCAATGATAAAAATTTCATTATGCATTCTAGAATGGGTCACAGTGCCCTATTTCCCTATCCTCAGTGTCATGTTTGTCCACTTGCCAAACAGTCACGCTTAGCTTTCCCTCTAAGCAATACTCGCGCAAATGCTATTCTCTCTTTAATCCATGTTGATGTTTGAGGGCCCTACCATACACCAAATCATGATGGGGCCCGCTACTTTCTCACTATCGTGGATGATCACTCTAGAGCTACATGGATATTCCTTATGCAATCTAAAGGCCAGGTCTTCTCAAATTTGAAGACATTTATATCATTGTTGAAAAACCAATTCGGGAAGTCTATTCAGCGAATTCGGACGAATAATGGGAAAGAATTCTTCAACAATGATTGTGAGTCTTTGTTAACAAGTCACGGCATTTTGCATGAGAGTTCGTGCACATACACTCCACAACAAAATGGAGTAGTGGAGAGGAAGCATCGTCATCCTTTGGAAGTGGCCCGTGCATTGAAATTTCAGGCTTATATTTCGGATGATTTTTGGGGAGATTGCGTCGTGACAGCAACCTATCTGATCAATCATATGCCTACAAAAATCCTGAATAGACAAACACCTTTCGAAGTACTTTTTGGGAAGAGGCCAGAGTTGGATCATCTTAGAGTCTTTGGGTGTCTATGTTATGCCACTACAGTGGGTCCTCAAGACAAACTGGGTCCCCGTGCTCGAAGGTGTATATTCATGGGATATCCAAATTTGCAAAAAGGATATCGACTCTTTGAACCAACCACGAAGGAATTCTTCGTAAGCAGGGATTGTTCTTTCCATGAGAATGTCTTTCCATTTAAAGAAGACAGGCCATCTCAAGAAGAATCACACGACAGCCACAACTCACAAGCATATTCATATGACGAAGGAGCCTTTACAGTTCCAAAATATATTATGATACCTCACCATGGTATTCAATTGAATCCAGCGAATCCTGTTGAGAATCCTCACTTTGCAACATTGGTGGGAGATGTGGCGAATAATGAGGCCATTGAGCAAGCCCCACACGACGAAAGGGAACAACGAGAAGTAGATCCAGCACCTTTACCAACGAATCCCCCAAGGCGTTCTGGGAGAAGCACACGCCCACCTACGTGGACAAAGGATTATGTTTGTGCCTCCACCAATTCACCAGGTATTCGCTACCCTACATCATCATATGTTTCTTTCGATAGATTATCTACAGAACATCAATATTGTATAAGCCGCATATCTGAAGAATGTGAGCCATCTAGTTATGATGAAGCTTCTTCTGACCCGAAGTGGCAAGAAGCAATGGCAGCAGAACTTCGAGCTCTCATTGGCAATCATACATGGGAACTTGCCACATTACCCAAAGATAGGAAGGCCATTGGGTGCAAATGGGTTTATAAAATCAAATATCGAGCAGATAGTTCCATCGAACGTTATAAAGCTCGACTAGTTGCCAAGGGATTTACCCAACGAGAAGGCTTCGACTATCACGAGACATTTTTCCCAATAGCCAAAGATGTTACGGTACGTTCTTTCCTATCGATTCTTTGCTGTCAATGATTGGCCATTATATCAAATGGATGTGCACAATGCTTTTCTTCATGAAGATTTGGATGAAGAAATTTATATGGAACTTCCTCAAGGATTACGGAGACGGGGGAGAATAGAGTATGTCGTCTCCGCAAATCCCTTTATGGACTCAAACAGGCTTCAAGACAATGATATGCCAAATTTGCAAATGCTCTCATGGCTGCAGGATTCAAGCAATCCAGATACGATTATGCTTTGTTCACCTGGACAAAAGGTATGTCATCTGTTTATCTGATGATATATGTTGATGATATTTTAATTATGGGCAACGACCGGTAACGCGATTAAGAATCTCAAGGAATATTTACACTCCACTTTTCACATTAAAGATCTAGGAGCACCTAAATATTTCCTTGGGATCGAAATTGCACGATCTGACCTAGGAATTTCTCTCAGTCAGGGAAAGTTTGTGATGGAAATTATATCAGAAGCTGGCCTAGCAGGGTGCAGACCATCAGTTGTTCCAATTGAGCAAAATATCAAATTGACCACGGCGGAATATGATGCAGAAACATCACAAGATGATCCTGTACTTAAAGACCCGTCAAGTTATCAGAAGCTCGTTGGAAAACTTATATACCTGACCATGACCAGACCAGATATATGTTATGCTTTGTACTGAGACACTCGTCAATTCATGCACCGACCAAAGAGTCTCACATGAATGCAGCCACGAAAGTCGTGAAATATTTGAAGAAATGCCCGGGGCTCGAGATACTTCTCTCTAGGAAAATGAACATGGAGATGACGGCTTACTGTGATGTAGATTATGCAACTTGTCCTATGAGCAAAAGATCCATCACTGATTTCTGTATTAAACTGGGAGAATCTCTACTCTCATAGAAGATGAAAAAGCAGCTAACTGTCTCACTATCTTCAGCAGAAGCATAATATCGAGCCATGGTAAAGACCACTTGTGAGATCGTATGGATACGAGGCTTGCTCCAGGACCTAGGGGTACAAATAAAAGGACCAACCATACTATTATGTGACAATGATGCAGCCATCAAGCTTGCAGTTAATCATATAGTGCATGAAAGGACGAAGCATATAGAAGTGGATTGTCATTTTACTCGGGACAAGATCCAAGAAGGAATAATCGAAACAAGAGGAATTGGAACTACAGAGCAACCAGCAGATGTTTTTACAAAACCTCTTTGTCAAAGACAACACACATATCTATTAAGCAAGCTAGGTGTCTTAGACATCTATAAGCCACCAGCTTGAGGGGGAGTGTTGGAAGATATGCTTGCAATATTCAATCAAAGATTGAATTGATACACTGAATCAATTTCATATTTGATACAATATTGTAAGAAAGATTATTTCCTTTTGTTGATCTCTTTTTGTACTATATATTACAAGCCTTCTGTACATTGTAAACATACTGAAAATACAGAAAAGTCTTCTGTCTTCCATCATATTTCTTCCTTGGCTTGTCTTGCTTGTTTTCTTTCATCTTGTCATTTACGGCTTCTCCAAGGTCTACTCTTTCACCAACAACTTCCTTGCCAAGCCCCACTACTCCTCATCCTCTTTCTCATCCTGGCACTACTCTCTCTACAACAAGGATGTCCTCATCTTTCAACGCAAGTTCAGGCGCAAAATTGACATGGGCCGCCTCAAGGACTTCCTCGGAATGATCTATTGGGGCCACCTGGTCAGCATGGCAAACCTCCTCGACACCTCCGTCTCTGGCAACAACTTCTTCTTTTTCTACGAGTTCATTGACGGTGCCGGCCTCTTCAATTGCCTGCTGAACCCTAAATTGCCCAATTTCATGGTCCTCGGGACTAGATGCCAAGGATATAGATCACCGTCAATGTCGTGCACGGCCTCAACATGCCTCGTCCACAACCACATCAAGAGTAGCAACATTGTAGGGATGGAATCGTCCTTTGAAAGAAGGCGATATGTGTTTCTGGGAAAATATATTTCTATTTCTTTTCTTCATATCCCTTGTACAAGTATATGCTAATATTTATAGTACAAAAGGAAATAAGGAAAAAATAAAGATAATTACATATGATTATATTTTGGTATTCTTTCTTCAATTATCCATGACTGAGGATCAATTAGAATAGAATTAAGGATGGAATCAATTCCTTCTCCAACACTCCCCCTCAAGCTGGCGGCTTATATATGTCAAAGACGTCAAGCTTGCTTGATAAATAAGTATGTTGTCTCTGACATAAGGGCTTAGTGAAGATATCTGCAAGTTGTTCTGTTGTCCCAATTCCTCGAGTAGTAATGATTCCTTCTTGAATTTTTTCTTGAGTGAAATGACAATCAACCTCTATATGTTTAGTTATTTCATGAAAAACAGGATTTGCTGACAATTTGAGTGCAGCATCATTGTCACAAAATAACTCAGTTGCTCTATCAAGTTCTACTCCGAGATCCATGAGTAAACCCCGTATCCATATTATTTCGCAAACCGTCTTTGCCATAGCTCGATACTTTGATCCAGCTGAGGATAGAGAAACGGTCGATTACTTTTTAGTCTTCCACGAAATAAGAGACCTTCCTAACTTAATGCAGAAACCTATGACAGATCTTCTAGTCATTGGGCAAGTTGCATAATTAGTGTCGCAGTAAGCCGTCATCTTCATGTCACAATCACGAGACAATAGAATTCCAAGTTCTGGCATCCTTTTAAATACTTTACAACCTTCAGTGCTGCATTCATATGGGATTGCTTTGGATTATGCATAAATTGACTAAGTATCTGTACTGTAAAACAAGTATCAGGTCTAGTCATAGTGAGATAGATCAACTTTCCAACGAGCCGTTGATAACCTGATGGATCTCAAAGCAACTCGTCTTCATTAGATGGTACGATACCCCTATCATACTCAAATGTTGTGAGCTTGACATTTTGTTCAATAGGAATAATAGCTGGCTTGCACCCTGATAATCCTGCTTCGGATACAATTTCCATAACAAATTTTCGCTGACTGAGACATATTTCTTTATCAGATCTAGCTATCTCAATCCCAAGAAAATACTTTAGAGGCCCCAAGTTTTTGATATGAAAATTTAGATGCAGGTATTCTTTAAATTTTCTAATAACCAAATCGTCATTTCCCATGATAAGTATGTCATCAACATATATCAACAAGTAAATCGACGAGGTACCATTGGTCCAAGAGAATAAAGCATAGTCATGCTTGGAATGTTGAAAACCTGCATTTTTAAGTGCAGAAGTGAATTTCGCGTACCATTGTCGAGAAGCCTGTTTGAGTCCATACAGGGACTTACGTAGATGACACACTAGAGACTCCCCCTGTCTACGAAGGCCTTGAGGAAGATCCATATATATTTCTTCATCGAGATCATCATGAAGAAAGGCATTATGGACATCCATTTGATGTAGCTCCCATTTTCGGAATACGGCAATTCATAAGAAAGAGCGAACAATTACTTCTTTAGCCACAGGAGAAAATGTCTCATGATAATCGAAACCGTCCTGTTGAGTAAATCCTTTAGCAACTAACCTGGCCTTGTAACGCTCAATAGTCACATCTGCTTTATATTTGATTTTATATACCCACCTGCAACCAATTAGTTTCCTATGAGAAGGCAATGGAACTATATCCCAGGTGTGATTATCCACAAGAGCATCCAATTCAGCTTCCATGGCTTGTCGCCATCGTAAATCACGTATGGCTTCCTCACATGTTGAAGGTTCATGTACTTCTGATATGCAACTAATACAACACATATGTTATGGTGATAATTGACTAAAGGAAATATAGGAGGATACAGGATACCGTGTACCTTGAGAATATGATGTGGAGCATATATAGTCCTTAGTCCATGTAGGTGGACGTGTGAGTCGTCCAAAATGTCGCGGTAGCTCAATCGGCTATTCAATTGGCATTGGTGAAGATGATGTCTCATTATATCACTGTAGGGATGAGACAAATGAGTCTGGTTCTTCTTGAGGTGAGACTGGTAACTCAACTACTAGGCTTATATTTCTCGGGATAGCTGGCATATTGCCTGTTGGAACAAAAATTGATGGTGAAGTCATGGAGAGATCTTCTTCTGATAGGAATTGTCGATTGTTGGGCACCAATTCAATTGTTGATGATGAAGAAATTGATTCTTGGAATGGAAAAATATTTTCATGGAAAACAACATCTTGGCTAACAAGAAAACGTCATGTCGATATTTCCATGACCCTGTATCCTTTTTAGAGGGATGGATATCCCATGACAATACATTGAAGAGCTCGCGAGGCCATCTTGTCCTTAGGTCCCACAATTGTTACATAGCACAGACAACCAAAAACTTTCAGGTGTCCTAATTCCGGTGGTTTCCCAAAAAGCATCTCAAATGGGCATCGCCGGTCAAGAATTTTAGTTGGCATGCGATTAATCAAATATGCCGCCACGACCACACAATCTCCCCAAAAAATTTCAGGAATTGATGCTTGATATTTAAGAGCTCGAGCTACCTCTAAAAGGTGACGATGTTTCCTTTCTACAACTCCATTTTGTTGAGGAGTGTAGGTACAAGAAGTTTCGTGAATTATCCCATGAGATGCAAAGAGAGAATTACATTCTGTAGTGGAAAACTCTCATCCATTGTCTGTTCGAATTTTTTGAACAGATGTATTGAACTGATTTTGAATCAAGGAAAGGAAGTTGGTCAAATTGGAAAATGTTTGACTCTTGGATTGCATAAGGAAAACCCAAGTAGCTCGAGTGTAATCATGACAATAGTTAGGAAGAATCAGGACCCATCACGATGTGAGGTATGATAAGGACCCCATATATTGGCATGAATTAGAGAAAAAACACTAGCAGCTCGAGATGTACTTATGGGAAATGATGACCATGATTGTTTTGCTAAAGGACAAATTGGGCAATTTGGATATGGAAAGCGTGCACTATGACCCAAACGTTGATGAGAAATATAATTTTTATTGCTAATAGTGGCATTACAAGAAATGCTTTTATTTAGCAATGAGAAATCAAAGTCTTTCGAAAGGTTGATCCAAAAGTAGAGTCCTTCTGCCATACTATTCAAGCCCATCATTTTACCAGTCAAATGGTCCTGAAAGAAACAATTCTCAGAATTGAATTCAACACGATAGTTGTTGTCCTCACATAATTTTGATACTGAAATCAAGTTGAATTCAAATTCAGGAATATATAGAACATTTTTTAGAGTAATGCTTTGGCTAAGGGAAACTGTACCAATTCTAGTAACAAAAGTAATGGACATTCCGGAACTGATGCAAAAGAGTGTATTTGACGATTGTTAGAAAATAATTTTTCATCAGAAATTATATGGTCACTGGCGCCAGAGTTGATTATCCACGCATCAACTGAAATATTACTACTTTCAGAAATAAAGATACCTGAGAATCCCGCATTTTTGTCTGTAGTCTTCAACTGATTCAAGGTCTTCATAATATTATGATATTGGTCAAGGGTAATTGTCTGATTTGCCCTTCCATTTCGTTGTGCCATGACTTGATAAGCAGAATAATCTCTCTTTTTTGTTTTTATCAGTTGGTTTACCATGCAATTTCCAGCATGTATCTATGGTATGATTTGGGTGCTTACAATAATCACAATATTTACCTCTATTTTTATAATTTTGTCCACTTCCCTTAGACAATGCAGCACCTTTTGGACCATAGGATTGCTTAAATCCTGCTGAATATTCACCTTTGGATTCGGGCTCATGAATCATGGAATATGGACCTTCAGATTCCCCCTTTTGATCTGGACCATCCATCCATGTAAACCCTAAGTTTACTTCATCTTCTTCCAACCGATGGTTTTTGCCCCCTCGTGAGATGCCAAATGAATTCAACGTTCGTGGCTGCTGCCCGCAAGCACTGGTCGCTTGCTGCGATGGCCTCACCGGAGCAACAAGCGCCACGGCTTCTCCCGCCTTGACGTATTCCGTTGTCACGAGCCTTTGGCTTTCTTCCTGAACCGCCAGTTGATAGATCCGACCGAGAGGAAGGACAGGATCCATAGCGAGAATTTGTGATCAGAACGACGCGAAGCTTTCGTTCAATATCAAGAGAAACCGGGTAACCTTCTCTCTCTCTTTGATTCGCTTGTATTGAGCAAGAGTGTCTTTGGGTCCCTTAAGTTCCTCCTCAGCTGCCTCGAGCTCGTTCCACAAAGCCGAGAGCTTATTGAAGCAAGTGGTAACCGAAAGGTTCCCTTGCTTCAACTTCGATAATGCTTGAGTGAGCAAAAATAATTTCGCTCGGTCTAATTTCTCATATATTTCTTGAATATTCTCCCACATTTGCTTCAGATCTTCTGTTGGTGGGAGGCCGGCAGCAACGTCGGGAGCTATACAGTTCCGAATCCAGGTGCGGATGAGTTGGCTACATCTACGCCAACATCGTTGCATCCATTCCTCTGTCGGAAAAGGCATTGTACCCTCTATGAACCCATCTTCGTCCTTAGTTACGAGAGCTCGCCGGAAATCTCAAGCCCAAGCATTGTAATTGTTAGGTCCGGTGAGCTGCAGAGTGATGAGTCACACCTCCGGTCCGTCGATTGGCGTGGTATAGAGTGGGTCCGCAGGTTCCGGTCGATAGCCGACGGCGAGAATGGCATATGGGTAGAACCCAGGTTGCCCTCCCTGGTAGGGATTTGCTCATTGACCCGCCTGACTGAATTCGGGTCTATAACCCATAGGCATTCCACACGGGTCATTGGGCGGGAATGTGAAACCTGATTCTTCTCCGAGCGAGCCTTGTTGTCGACTAGCCCATTGAATTGGAATCCATTGCATTCCAGGCCACTGAACTGTCCCAGAGGATGGTGCCGAGACAGGTATTTGTTCTGAGGGAATGGGATCCTCTTACATTTGGGTCTGATTTGTAGGATTGTTTTTGGATGATATTTCTTCCATCGTAGGCACAATATCTTCATCAGTGGTATTCTGATTTCTGGTCATATTGTCTAAAGATGTGTAAACGAATTCCCTTTCAGTGTGTCAACTTGTTTTGCAAGAGGAAATTTGCAATAACAAGCTTGAAAAGCTACCGAGGGCAATTTTGATGAATATTTGCGGAAGCTAGGTTAGAAGCGAGCCTCGCTCTGATACCATGAAAGAAGGCGATATGTGTTTCTGGGATAATGTATTTCTATTTCTTTTCTTCATATCACTTGTACAAGTATATGCTAATATTTATAGTACAAAAGGAAATAAGGAAAAAATAAAGATAATTACATATGATTACATTTTGGTATTCTTTCTTCAATTATCCATGACTGAGGATCAATTAGAATCAGAATCAAGGATGGAATCAATTCCTTCTCCAACATCCTTCATAGCCAAGATATGCCACTTCAGGATTGCCTAGCTATGCAGCAAGGCTGACGAGAACAATATGCTCCAAGAACAGGTGGGTTCAGGGGAGGGTGACAATGAGATCAATGAAGAGGGGATCGGAAATTTTATGCTATTATCAAACGAATTTATGTTCTAAAAATATAAATTTTATGTTGTTATCAAACGCGGTTAGATACTTAGAAACTTGTTTGGGAATAGAACTAGAAAAGTCTATTTTTGGCTAGAAATTGTTCTTAAGAATATAATGATTATCATTCACGTCCCCGAGATGTCTACTATCAATGATCAGGCAACAACAATACCTTCTCCTTCTTGACCCAATGCAGGAGGACGGCTTCAAAGATAAGAAATTATAGATAGATTTTAAATCCAACATAAAAAAATCAACTAAAAAAACAAATAACTTCTAAGACTTTGATGTTTCACCCACTTTAATAATAAAAAATTATCAATATCATGAAATATTTTGATGACACTGATGATCGGCCTAGGTGATATTTAATGACACGATAGAAATCGTCGGCCCAACAGAAAATACTCTACCCAATAGGATGATTATTTAATTTGCTTATTTCCTTCTCTACGAAATATGGTCGGAAATGTGTTGGAATTTCATTTGGTAGACCTCGTTTACTCAACCCATATTCAGGTGGGCCAAACCCTCTAGAGGAATACTCTGAATAATAATAACCATTTTAGGAATGGGTGCTATATTATGAGTCACTCAAAAGGGTTCATCCCAAGCAATGGGAGATTGGGGATGTTATCAATTTACTCACTTAAAAAAATGACCTCCTCGTCGGTGATAACTCATACTGCCCAATAACACTTTCCCTATTTAAATGTGTTAC
Source organism: Corymbia maculata (assembly GCA_014182735.1). Classification (NCBI taxonomy): domain Eukaryota; kingdom Viridiplantae; phylum Streptophyta; class Magnoliopsida; order Myrtales; family Myrtaceae; genus Corymbia; species Corymbia maculata. The sequence goes on from CM024690.1 coordinate 17,789,252, forward strand.
CAATTCAATCCCCGTCCTTTGATTGTCCAAAGTCATACTTTGCACAAACTTGTTTGCCCGAGCTATCATTCCCCCGCGGACTTTTTCAAGGAACAAAAGAAACTAGTATTTAGAATCCGTTTATTTCGTAAAAAATGTGACATTTTTAGAAAATATTTTTTATGATGTCATTTTCCTAGAAAATGATTATTTTTGGTAGGGAGAATTGCCAAAAAAGTCGTAAACCTATTGCAATGTACTAATTTAGTCTTAAACCTTTTTTTTTACCGATTCAATTTTAAACTTTTTGTGATTGTACCAATTTAGTCCATTTGGCCAAATTTGGCTAGTTAAAGCTGACATGGATCTTTGGCGATCGGCAACAATATTTTAATAATATTTTTTGAATTTTTTTATTATTTTTTCCTTTTCTTTTTTGTCTCTTCCTCTCTTGCCCCCACTAGTCGGTGGCAATGGTTGACCAGCTCCGACAAGGCTTGCTAGCCACTATGCAAGGGCCATGAAGCCCTCACCAGCGACCAACGAGGGTTGCGGCCTCCATCAAACCGACCACCTTCATCGGCGACCTCACCCAGACCAAGGTGAGGCGGCTTCACCCAAATCTGAGTGAGGCCGGCCTCACCATGGCCTGGCCACAAGCAAAGGTGGCCTTGCCCGTAGTTGGTGAGGTAATGGCGACCTTCGCCTAAGCCGCCATGGCCTCACCAGCCGCGAGCAAGCCCACCTTCGCCTGTGGCCAAGCCATGGCAAGGCTAGCCTCACTTAAATCTAGGCAAACCGCCTCGCCGCGGCCCCCATTCGACTCCCTACCCTCGCCGACGGCCTCTCCCAGACCTGGGCAAGGCAGCTTTGCCCAAATTTGGGCGAGGCCACCGACGAGGGTCGTTGGGGTTGCAACCCTTGCTAGCAGCCTCGCTACTGCACCCGGGCCTCCCCTAGGTCTAGGCGAGGTTGCCGGCAAGGGCTTTGCGGCCCTTGCACAATGGCCGGCAGCCTCGTCAGGGCTAGCTAGCCACTACTGTTGGCGGGTGGGGGGCAAGGGAGGAAGAGACAAAAAGAAAAGGAAAAAAATATAAAAATTAAAAAAATAATAAAAAATTGGGAAAATAATAAAAATTCGAAAAATAAAATATTATTAAAATATTGTCGCCAGCGCCGGCCAGCCAAATTTGGCTAGATGAACTAAATTGACATAATTGCAAAAATTTTAGGACTAAATCGATAAAAAAAAAGGTTTAGAACTGAATTGGTACAATTGCAATAGATTTATGATTTTTTTTTTTTTTTGCAATTCTCCCTTTTTCAGTATTTGGCTAGAACCTAAAAATGAAACAGAAAATATTTTCCATTATTTGGAAAATAAATTTGTTTCCTAAATAAACATGCACTATTTTTTTGGTCTTGAACCTAATCTCTACGAACTTGGGTTCATTGGTTGGGCTCAGGTCTATCGAAGCCAAACGTCAGACTCCATGAAATCTATTTCACTGATGAAGGACCACCAATTCTCAATCCTCTAATCGAAATGAAGAACTATTCAACACTGACAAAGGGAAGGAGCCATTAGCTGTATTTGTCAAGATAGTGCCGGGTGGCTGATGGATGGCTTTGGAAAGAGAGTACACACGAGAACCGCATCTCAAATGGAAGCTATTGCTGCGGTGGAAACCCCAACTTTTTTGGCCTCATGAACGAGAGAAAGGACTTGTACTTGAGTCTGACCCATTGCTTGAGGGAGTCCAACAGGGTCGTGGACTGGTTGCTCGAGCTCAGAAATATAGATTCCTACCTCAAAATTAGTTGTCTAATCCTCCTAAAGCCCTTTGGACCTTATTATGTTTTGATTCTGCATCTTTGTCTCAGAACACTTTCATTTATTTAAATGAGAAGTATTTTATGACCAAAAAAAAAACAAAGGGAAAAAAAATTTATCACCTACAATTCAGTCTTCAATTGACCTTAAAATCAGCATCCAACATGCAAATCGAAAATCGGACACAAATTCTCTTCGCTTCACTCTCTAAACAACTACTCCAAAAGAACCTGGTGAAGAAAAAACTAATCGCCAAAAATCAAATTGGGAAGGTGAAATTCGGCGAAGAAGAAGATGAACAATGAGGGGCCTCACCGCTCTTTTTTCGCTGTCAATTATCCAGTGAAATCCGGTGCAAGCAAGACCGTGGAGGAGGAGCTCGATGCAAATATTTGAAGCGCTGTACAAGACCGAGTCGATGCAGAGAGAGCCGAGGAAGAAGACCGAGTGAGTCATAGCCGAGTCTATTGTCATTGAGTTGAGGTTAATTGTGATAGATTCAATGTCGTCAAGCTTGGATTCGAGCTCGGGACACCAAATTCAACTTAGATGAGCTCATATGTAACCTCGTCTTCAGACAACCTCAGATCTTGGGTCGCCTGAACCCTGCGACACCCTCACAGTGACAAGGAGCTGAGGTCACGTAGGGTTTGCCCAAGGTTGTGGCATGGTTCAGAGGTCTGGGTAGTGATGGATGAGTGCCGGTAAAGCTGTGGCCGGGTAGTCCATGAACATGAATAGTGAAGAGCAGCAAATGCATAGAAGGGACAAAAGAGAAGCCTGGGAAAAAGGGAAAAATGATTACCTTCCATCATTTTCTTCAATTTTAAAAGAGTATTTTTTGTTAATCGGAAAAAAAAAATTGAACTACTCAATTTTTTATGTTTCAAACACCAGAAATTATGAAAAAAGTTATCCTGAAAAATGTTTTTTGCAAAATAAATATAATCTAAAAGTTAATTGATTTTCTACTATCCTTTTCATTGAAAAGCAACTTCCTTCCAAGTGAGAAGTTGATTGACAACAACAAAAGTCGGTTTTTTGCAGTAATCCGTCACGGCACTTCCTGCCTCGGCCACAACAAACTAGACCATAACCTAGCCAAGCATGTCCCGCTTTTCGCCTACTTTGAGATTAATCTCAGATGACGGCTCGGCAACTTTTGAAGCCCGCTAGCCTTACCTTTAATAAAGACCATTGAATGTTATTAGGCAAAAAGGAATCATTAGTTACATTTCATTTCATTTAGGTGTCACTAACTATAAATGAGAAAGCTCCACATGTCTCCCTAAATAACAAAGAAACTAGGAAAAGAAAACAATGACTAGGAAACATACCATTTGTGCGCCCAACAAACAAAAAGAATAAATGAGTTATCCTTGCTTAATTACGACGTTCCAATTAATTAATTACCCTCTAGAAGAATCTCATGCCGTAAATTATTCTTGGCATGCACAAGATCTGCGGTTATGATTCTTTTCTCCTAAAGATTGCATTTTTTTATATGCAGGGTATGGGAAATTGAGACAGCCATAGAAGATTCATAATTATTATTAGCTCTAATTTATTATATTGCAATGATGGGGTTAATGTGGCAGTATGAGAGGCAAGGAATGGGGGTGAGTCAGCCACTCTTTTCCCCAAGAAAGCACAGAGAATACGACAAAACAGCAAAGACAACTCATTTCCAATATTTAAATTGATTTTGCAATGAACATCAAATCATTTCGACCATGTTGGCCGCATTTCTGACCACATAACGAGAGAGAGAGAGAGAGAGCTGACGTTTGACATGGAACAACCATTCTCTTTAAGCGTTCCTTCAAGTACGCCGGACTTCAACTTGTGATGGACATTCCGGAACTTGACCGCAAAAGCAAAGAAAGAAAGAGAGATTGCAAAAATGGCTGTATCTTCATCCAAAGGCAGAAGCAATTGCTATATTAGGTCAATTAGCTTGCCTTCCAGATCCCATCCCACCACTCTCAGGATTCATCAACAAGCTCCAATCATCATGGGATGAGGCCTTGACTTCGTCGTCTAGGTCGGTCAGTGCTGGACTCTCACGCCTCGAGGGAGTCTCCATTTGCATGGATGATTTCCTCAACACAAGATCAACTCAACAAACCCTCTCTTGCAGCCAACGGGAGGGATTCATTAATGAGCCACTGGATGGATCAATCTAACTACTAGATGTTTGTGACTACACTAGGCAAACCCTATTACGCCTTAAGGAACAAGTGCGGGCGCTCCAATCCGCTCTGCGGCGGAGAAAGTGCAAACCGGGCATTGAGATGGGTGTTGCAGAATACACCAACTTCCGGAAGAGAATGAAGAAGGATACGAAAGGATTGGTGGCTGTACTTAGGAAGATGACGACCAAATTTGAAGATTTTCAACTAGGGGTATGCAAAAAACCCAGGACCTGCTTGGACCGCCCAGAATCGGCCCGGACCAGACTAGAACCGGTGGTTCCTAAGGGGATTAGTTTGGTTCCCTATTCCATGGGCGAATCTGCTCGCCCGCCCATCCAAACTAGATCGGTATTATATTAATATATTAATTTTATTATAAAAAAATTAAAATTCTAAAGCCCCATATTTTGAATTAGTTCCGCATTTCTTTATATATTCTTGTGTGCATGGAACTTTTCTTTCTCTTTACTTTTGAGTTCATTTTTACCTTTGTCGCTTTGTTGATTTGAGGGGCTTGTCCAGAAAGAAAAATTAAACAAGTTGGAGAGGTGGGTTCGAAGGACGAGATCATAAAGAATAGGGAGAATGAGAGTTTTCTTGATGTGCAGATTTTACCCAAGTAAAGATGATCAACATGCTTGTAATTTGTGAGCAAAACTGATTTGAAAATTCATATTACCTGCTTCCTACTTCATTTAAACTCATTTATCCGAGCATATAGCATATTGCTTCCATCAAAATCTTATCATAATAATATGAGTAGAGCCAATTGCCGCCACACCATGAGAGATCAAGAAGCGGAGAAAATTCGAGAGACAATGAAGTCTTAGTAGGGGAGATAGAAGAAGACCATCACCATCACAAAGACATTTCGACCAATGTAGTCTTTTTATCGACTCTTAAATTTCCGAAATATAATTGTGTTTGAGTCATTCTTTTATACTTGAATTTGCATCTTCTAAGCCTCTATCACTGCATGCTTAAAATAAACAAGTGTGCTTAAAAAGGGCAACTCGTCAAATTTTCTAACTATTAGGCGCGATCGCTCATGAGATCGGTTCTAAGGATCCACCCGAGAACTGGCTCGGAGGCACAATTGCTCGTGAGATTGGTTCCATGGATCTACCCGGGAACTAGATTGGACCAGCAGGCCGGTTCTCAGGTGAACCCTTGGAACCAACGGGCGGTTCCCAGATCCAATTTTTTGGAATCGGTCTTTAGTGGGCGATTATCGATTCTAGGGTGGGAATTGCCCACCTGGACCATGCACACCCCTATTGTCAACTGGAGAATGAAGATCACCACCTCTCATCGGTGATGAGAGTGGTGAGAGATAGTAATCTATTTTTTTTTTATTTTTTTGGTAACCTAGGGAACCCCCGCACGGCCGACAGCCGAAGAGTAAACCCTGGGGTGACACGTAAGCGGAAGGACTCATCACCCCCGGTGTCACACTTAAGAATCCCTAACGACAGCGCGGGGATTCGAACTCCTCCCCTTCGTGAGAGGGAGAGAGCCCAAAGCCAACGCTACCACTGCAGGTGGTGGTGTAATCTGTTGAGCACTTCAATTTTCCAATTTTTGTTGTCATTCTTGGCAATGTCAATGTCAAGGCCCAACAAGCAACTTAGCATGTGGTCCATAGTCTCCAAATTGGTGAATCCAAAGGGAGCATTATCATGTGATCAAGGAGATAAGCAAGAGGTTGTGAATGAGTTGGAATGCGTGGATCGTGCCCTCACCACAATGTGCAAGCACATGTCAAGAGAAGGATTGATAGTGAGAAGTTACAAGTCACCCAATGTAAATTAGAGCATTTGGAGATTGGGATTGGAAGGATTGAGGATGCCTTAGAGGGCTTGTCCAAGTGCTTGATTAGAATCAGGGCCTCTCTTTTGAACATTATATCATAGTAGAGGAAACTCTTTCAGTTGCCCAATTTTGTTCATTAATATACATTGAGATGTACAGCATTCATATAATGAAAAAATAGAAAGTATACTTTTATAGAAAGCTCATGCTTCCAACATGGCATTTCATATCTCCGATTAATAGTTGTCAACCACTACCAAGTCCATGATGTTATTCCATTGACAAACAAAAGAAAAGATAGAGGAAAGGAATTGAATCTATGACTTGATTTTGTACATACTTAGTGCATGTGGACATTGAACAATTGCTATGTCATTGTGTGATCTTGAGGGGTTTTTGCCTATAAGGAATTGTTTAGATCAAACCGCTAGATTTATGAAACTATTGCTTTAACTTGTGAATGAAGGTTGTCATATGGACAAGTTAAAAATGAATGAATAAACTTCATACCACCAACTGTTTGGGTTTCCATTATTCACCTATTAAGTTCTATTCATACGGATCCCTGACTTTTATTTACCTATACACATCATATCCGAACTTCTGCAAGCACTATCAAGTAGGTCAATTCTACACATAATCCAAATTTTACTTTGACATGGTAAAATGGAACAACACAAGTCATCACTTGTAATACGCACAGAACGACAAAGAAATCAATATTTCAATGGGAGATTTCATCACACCTCAAAATAAAATCCAACATAAATTGGGAGAGGGGATGTACCATTAATCATAATTAAGTAAAAGTCCATCCTTATTTTTTCATGTGATGATAAATCCACTATTCCATTCTTTACCAAATAAAAAAAAATATAGGTTCATTTTTGGGTCATGCTCAACCAACATTGTTGAGATATTGAGATCTAACCGGTTCAATTATATTTCGTAAACATGATAGAGTACGATTCATCGTGATTTGCATGAAATATATCCTCAATCCTCAACAGTGTTTGTACATTTATGTACAATAATTTTGAAAGTACTAAGTAAAGTTTATATTGCATTAATTAAGTGTGCTCACATTTAAGGAATTAATTTTGTTGTTACCAATAATTACTTCTACCGCATGGAGTGCTCAAATTGTAAAAACAGATCACGTCACCTATTTCAGCAATAGCGTTACGAGCTCTTCATAGAAAATCCTGGGAGACAAGGAGAATCAAATCCTCACGGATTGATTAATGGAATTAGACCCATTTATCTCAAGAAATATTTTATTTATTTATTTATTTATTTATCATCTTTCATTGTCTTAATCATCTGCATGTATTTATTCAAAGATAACTAAAGTATTCAAATAAATTCGGCCTGCTGGGTTCTTGTCCTCAAAGAACACAAGCAAGTCCCATATTAAACAAAGATTCAATAATTAGCCGTCTCTAAAAATGCCCAAAGAGATGGTTCGTGTTTTTCATGAGACCCAGATCCAAATGTTAGCTGGTTTGGATTTTCCGTTAGCTAAATTCGTGTAGATATTGTATCGGTCGGTTGATGAGACATATTAAATTTTTTAGAGCTATATTATTATTACTATCTTGTACATACATGTTTTGAAGGACAAAACCAACGTACGGAATATGTGATGATTGGGCAACAAAAAGGTATTATTAATAAGTAGTGTCTCTTAAATATTGTTGAGGGGAATTACTACATAACATGTGGAGTGCTTCATTGGATAGCGTTTAATCATGAGTCATACAGACTTTTCACTTGAGCAAATTAATTTTCAGTTTAATTATAAATGTGATTTCACACTAAAAAAAAATGGAAAAAATACATGATTTGTGTTGTGACCTTGCTCACAAGAAAATTTTATTGCATGATTCAATGCACACGTACATTGAGTTCATGTAATAATGACTCTTTTTTTTTAGTGTGTTGATGTACTTTTCATCGTTATAGAGGCGTTGTCATCTTACATATATTGATCAGTAACTCAAATCTCAAATTTTAATAGGATTATAATTATCTTAATTAGTAGTAATATATTTTCTTAATATCATAATGTTAACTTGATGATGATTAGGAGAGCAAATATATTCTTACAATTTACTAATTTTGCATTGAGTTAATGCAATTTAGGCATTTAGTGTGAAGTGACTAAAAAGAGGATAAATGTCTGTCGTCAAGGTAAGGCGGCATCGAAACCTTCCTCTTTTATCCCAATGTGGAGGTCTGTAACACACCCCTCCCTCTCTCTCATTTTCGGCTCGTGGAGAGGAGGGATTTGACATAGATCTTTCCCTCTCCCCTCCCTTGGTCACTTTTCCTCTTTTTTTCTTTTAAAGAAACTTGTATTTAAAGTTAACTAATTTTCTACTGTCCATTGTATTAAAAGGCAACTTCCTTTCAAATGTGAAGTTGATTTACGATCACGAAAAGTTTTTTTTTTTTTTTTTTGGGAGTAACCTATCATGTCACTTCCTGCATCAGCCACGCCAAATTGGGCCATATCCTAGTCGGGTAGATGCCGCTTTCGCCTTCCTGCAGTCGAGGCTAGTCTCGGATCACGAGGGCTCCCAAGCCTGCTAGCCTTTCCTTTAATAAGATCATTGAATGCTATTAGGCACAAAGGGATTATTAGTTATATTTCATTTCATTTAGGTGGTCACTAATTAAAATGAGAAAGCTACCCGTGTTTCCTAAAGAGGAAAAAAAGTAGAAACTCGAAAAGCAAAATTATACTCACCGAACTTCTGATTAACAAACACATTACAATGACAATGACTAGGAAACATGCCATTCGTGCGCAAAAAAAAACAAAAAGGTCAAACAATTTATAAGGCTTAATTACGATGTTCCAATTAATTAATTACCCTCTAGAAAAATCTTATGTCGTAAATTATTCTTGGCTTGCTCGAGATCTGGGATCATTGATTCTTTTCTCCTAAAGAAAACATTTGTTTTTATATCAGGGATCTGGGAAATTGAGACCGTCGTAGCAGATTTATATTTATTATAAGCTCTAATTTAATATTCCAATGATAGGGTGAATGTGGCAATATAGGAGGCAAGCAATGGGGGTGAGTCAGCCGCTTATTTCATCAAGAAGCGCAGAGAATATGACAAACCAGCAAAGACAACTCATTTCCAATATTCAAATTGATTTTAAATGAACATCAAATCATTTTTGGACCATGTTGGCCTCATATGTGACCACATAAGAGAGAGAGAGAGAGAGAGAGAGCGCTAGCGGACGATTGACATGGAGCAACCATGTCTCTTTAAATGTTATATATATATGCTGAACTTCAACTTGTAATGACATCCCAAAACTTGATCGCAAAAGCAAAGAAAGAAAGAGAGAAAATGGCTATTTCTTCATCCAAATGCAAAAGCAGCTACCATGTTAGGTCCATTAGCTTGCCCTCAAAATCCCATCCCACCACTCTTAGAATTGTTGATTTGATCAACAAGCTCCAATCATCATGGAATGAGGCCTCGATTTCGTCGTCTGGGTCGGTTTGTGCCAGGCTCTCGGGCCTCGAGGAAGTCTATATTTGCTTGGAGGATCTCCTCAAGATGAGGTCCACCCAACAATTGCTCTCTTGCAGCCAACAGGAGGGATTCGTCAATGAGCTATTGGATGGATCAATCGAGCTACTAGATGTTTGTGACTACTCGAGGCAAACCTTGTTGCACCTTAATGAACAGGTGTGTGCGCTTCGATCTGCTCTTCGTCGGAGAAAGGGCGAATCAGACATCGAGACAGGTATTGCAGAATACGCCAACTTCAGGAAGAGAATGAAGAAGGATGCCAAAAGGTTGATGGCTGTACTGAGGAAGACGATGACCAAATTTGAAGATTGTCAATTGGGGAATGAAGATCACCACCTCTCATCAGTGATGACAGTGGTGAGAGATGCTAATCTGTTGGGCCCTTCAATTTTCCAATCTCTATTGTCATTCTTGACAATGCCAGTGTCAAGGCCCAACAAGAAAATTAGCAAGTGGTCCGTAGTCTCAAGATTGGTGAATCCAAGGGGAGCAACATCATGTGATCAAGAAGATAAGCAAAAGGATGTGAATGAGTTGGAATGTGTGGATTGTGCCTTCACCACAATGTCCAGGCACATTTCAAGAGAAGGTGTTGATTGTGAGAAGTTGCAAGCCACCCAATGTCAGTTGGAGGATTTGGAGATAGGGATTGGAAGGATTGAGGATGCCTTAGAGGGATTGTACAAGTACTTGATTAGAACAAGGGCCTCTCTTTTGAACATTATGTCACGGTAGAGGAAACTCTTTCAGTTGCCCAATTTTGTTCCTTGATATGTATTGAGATGTACATTATTCATACGGTGAATCAATAGGATATACTTTTATGGACAGCTCATGCTTCCAACATGGCATATCAATATCTCCAATTGATAGTTATTAACCACAATCAAGTCGATGATCTTACTACTATGTCAACGTGTGATCTTGAAGGGTTTTTGCTTTTAAGGAACTGACCTTTAGACCCCCCAACTTTTACTTACCTATGCACATTTTATCCCAAATTTTGCAAGCACTATCGAGTAGGTCAATTCTATGGATGCTCTGAGTCTTACTTGGATGTAGTGGAAATGAGAATAACACATGTCCCCACTTGCAATACGTATGAAACAACAAAGAAATTAATATTTAAATGGGGAGTTCGTAATACTTGGAAATAAAAACCTACATAAATTGGGAGATGGGCTGCACCATTATTCATAATTAAGTGAAAATCCATACTTATTATTCCATGTGATGATAAATCTACTCTATACGCATAAATCTGAGTGGTTTGCCATCATTTAGTCTTGCTTAATCAACATTGTTAAAATACTGAGATGTAACCGATTCGATTATATAATTTAAAAGCGTGGTAGAGTATAATTTCACTTGATTTGCATGAAATATATGCAAAATCCTTAATGTTGTTTGCACATATATATGCACAATAATTTTGAAAGTAATAACTAAAGTTTATATTGCATTAATTAAGTGTGCGTGCGTTTAAAGAATTAATTTTGTTGTTATCAATAATTACCATTAATTAACTTCGACCGCATGAAGTGCTCAGATTGTAAAAGTAGACCACGTTGCGTATTGTAAAATAGCGTTACAAGCTCTTCATGGAAAATCCTAGGAGATAAGGAGAATTAAATCCTCATGGGTTGATTAATGGAATTAGAGCCATTTATTTCAAGAAATATTTTCATTTTTTTTATCATGTTTCATTTGTCTTATTCATCTGCATTTAGTTTTTCAAAGATATATAAAGTATTCGAACAAATTCGGCCTGTTGGGTCCCAAGGACAGAAGCAGGTACGATATTAAACAAAGATTCAATAATTAGCCCTCTCTAATAATGCCCAACAAGATAGTTAATGTTTTCATGAGACACAGATCCATTTGCTAGCGGAAATAGATTTTACGTTAGCTAAATTCGTGTAAATCTTCGGTTGATGAGACATACGAGATTATTGAGTTAATTCAATGTACAGAATATATGTGATGATTGGGTGATTCAAAGGTATTATTTAGGGTGTAGTGTCTATAATATTGTTGAGGGGAATTATTACGTAACATGTGGAGTGCTTCCTTGTATAGCGTTTAGTCGAGAGTCATATAAACTTTTCACTAGGGCAATTCAATTTTCAGTTTAATTATAAAGGTGATTTCGCGATAAAATTGATGGAAACAAATACGTCCCTCACTTTGTGACCTTGTTCGCGAGAAAAATTTGTGACATAATTCAATGCATGTTTTGGGGGCAGCATACACCAAGTTCATGTAGTAATGACTTGTTTTTTTAAGTGCTCTAATATAGTTTTCATTGTTGTGGAGACATTGTTATCTTACCTTTATTGATTAGTAACTCAAATTTCGATATGATTATTATTATCTTAATCAATAATAATATATTTTCCTAATGTTATAATGTTAGCTTGATGGCGATAGATGTGCGAATATATTATTGCAATTTGCTAATCATGCATTCTCCTCTAGGTTGTATGTTGTTATTATTTAAGAGTGACTAAAAAAGGATAAATGTTTATCGTCATGGCAGGTTGTTTGTAATTATGGTAGGTTAATGGATCAATGAGAGTGAGTAAAACAAGATACATCTCTTTAGCTCATGTATTTCTTGGATTCATATATTTACTTAATTCATGCATCTCTTGAGTTCATGTATATATTGGATTCTTGTATTTATTTAATTCATATATTTCTTTAGTCTATGTATCTCTTGTGGTCATGACTTGCCAAACTCTATTAATAGATTTGAAATTCTTCAATCCAAGTATCACTTGAGTCACTTGTATCTCCTCACTTCAATTATTCTCTAAGAGTGCCAACTTCAAGAAATGTTTGATAGAGTCCTATTTACATGGTGCTAATTCAAATGAGTTCGAGAAATTGTATCTAAGAAGACAGCTCATGAAACTACTTAGCATCGTTGGTAGAAATTAATCAACTTAAGGAGATTTGGTTAGTCATACCTCACCTTCTACATATTTTTTGTTATCATTTTCTAAAAGTTATTATGTTCAGATTATAACAAACAATGGTACGTATTCTTCCTCCAATACGTTATCTCTTCTATAACTTTACAATATGGGAAGCAACAAAACCTTCCCCTTTTTGGCCCAATACAAGAGTAGGATTTCCGAAAAAAAGAATTTGTTGAGACATTTTAAATCCGACATAAAACAAATAACCTTTATGACTTTGATGTTTCACCAATTTTAACAATAAAAATTTATCAATATTATGAAATACTTAATCGACATGGGTGATATTTAATGACATGATAGAAATTGTCGGCCCAACGTAAAATACTCTACCCAATAGGGCAATTATTTTATTTGCTCATATCCTTCTCTATGAACTATGGTTGGAAATGTCTTGAATTTCATTTAGCAAACCTAGTTGGGCTCGGCCCATACCAAAGTGGGGAAGACCCCCAAAAGAAGTACTATGAATAATGATGACTATTAGGGGTGGTGTTGCACTATGATTCACTTAAAGAGGGTACATCCCAACCGATGAAAGACCAGGGATATATAAATTCACTCACTCAACAAAATGACGTCCTCATAAGCATTAGCTCGTGCCACTCAATGATACTTTTCCTATTCAAATGTGCTGTCCAATCCAATCCAACCCTTCTATCATCCAAAGTCTTACCTTGTTCAAACTTTCTCGTTTGCCCGAGCTATCTCTCCCCTCACATTTAGGACTTTTTGGAGGAATGAAAAGAATCTTGTCTTTAAAGTTATTTGATTTTCTACTATCCTTTGTATTAAAACGTAATGTCCTTTCAAATGAGAATTTAATTTATGATCCTCAAAGAAAATTGATGACCAGTAAAGAAAAAAAAATGACTTGTTTCGATGAGGGTAGAAACTGGTTGTCGGGATTAGATGGCTTGGACAAAGAGTGGCACCAAACAAGCTTATAGAATGGCGAAGAGAGAAGAAATGAATCGAATTGCATATCGAACATAAGGAGAGCTTGTTTGGGATATATATATATAAATACTGGAATTAATTTAGAATTAAGCATGCTCGAACTAGAATACTATTAAGATGGGTGACCTAATGAGAAAATGCATATTTATATGCCAAAGAACAAAGCTGTAAGGTTCAATAAGGACGAAGCAAAATAGACAATAACTATAGTGGGTTAATTTATAAATGTCATAATATGATATCAAAGTAAAACCTCCTTTAGTAGGTGTGTCGTAGAATGATTATGAGATATATGTGAGAATTGAAATCAATTTATGGAGGCGCATTTTGATGGGGGAATAAAGGCTAGTATACTGTAACTATTGAATATATATTGTGTGCTTATGCCTCCTTGCACCCTGGCCTGGATCCATTGAGCTAGAGCGCGGAGCACTATCGGGGTCCCAAGCCCAGCAACATTATAGAACTTTACCGAGAAAATCATCCATCAATTTTGGATCCCATTCAATTGGAAAAAAGTTGATCCTTGAGTAAATTGATAAGCAAAATGAACATGTTAATGGCCACGCCAGAAAAACTACCCCACTAAGCCCAAGCCCCAGCAATTTCTAGTCTCTCCCCTCTTCCTTCCACGGTGCTCGCAGCCTAACCACTGTTTTCCATGCATCCATCCATCATTGTCTTAATGATTTTGACCTTACCACCACCGCCCCCATACGCTGGTGATCAAGACGGAGGATAGCAACATTATTCTCGCGTGTCCTCAACAGGTGGCAATATGAGGTCGGCCCAATGTTGAGCTCAACGCTGAGCCCAGCCACCGCCCCATTGCCACCGACGGCTTGTTGTGGTAACGAGTTTTAAAGGATGACATTAAATTTTGAGCTCAAATTTGGAATGCACAATAAGGTTACTGTTGAGATCAAGAGTTTACAAATTCTCTATAAATTACCATACTAACTTAAGTTTTTGGAGTTGCATTTCATCGAATTTCCTTCACATTTCGTAAATGCAGCTCAATTAATCTGCCGATCTCGGAAATGTCACGAAGATTTTCCTCTACCATTCTATGCCAAACAGAGAATATCCCCCCCCTCCCCTTTTTCCCCCAACATAGATTCCGAGGTGTAGGTCCATCATGTGGTCGTGCCCAGCTCGAGAACGCGTGTCGCTTTCCTGGGGCCGTCACGTCGGTTCAAGACGAAAAGGCAAAGGATGTCATCAATGATATTCACTTACCGTTCCACTTTATGATGGGCGAATGGCGTGCGAGTTCACCAACTAGATCTACCCCTCTTAGCTTTCCGCTCGTTTATCACGCACCTCGCCACGTGTTCCCGTGGGACGTGAGGAGTATGCTCGCTCGTACACGTGTCGAGGCATCTAGCGTTGCTGTCTCTCTCTCGCCTTGGATCTTCCAAAAATCATTGATGGGGCGGAATGGGGGACACGATGATCTGTCCAGGACCCTCCTTGATGATTACCTCGGAGACAAGTAGCTTAACAACCCACTCGTGCACATCCGCAGCGGGGATTTAGTACTAATCGGTTGCTTAATCGTGGCCTCCTCGACCTCTTATTCAACCCCTTTAAGCTGGAATTTCGATTTCTCGCGTGGTTTACTTTAATGGGATTCTGCCATGATTGATGGTGCTTCTCGAGGTTTCTGCAGATACCACGACAGCCCTGTCCGGACACCTTTGGAGCCTCCTTTATTGTATTTGCCATGGTGGTGGGTAATGTGGCAAAGTTTGGAGGCGAGACATGAAGGTGACTCTTTTCACTTTTTTATGTCTCGTTTTATTTCCTTTCACTGCATAAACTTGCAGGAGGACGAATTGGCACGGGACACCTAACGCCCTTTTCTTTAAATACTCATTGGGTCGAAAGAAGCATTAAAAGATATCGATAGCCCATTCGTGATCCACGTGGCCACGACATCGCGGAATTACCATGTCGCAATCTTGAGTTTCCTCAAGGTTCTTCGGAGACGATCTTATTTATAGGGTCGTGGCGTTGGCTGTGACTTGTGAGCTGTGACAGTCCCAATTGAAATCAAGAAGAATTGAAAGCAACAGTTGGAATAAGAACAAGAAGAAGCAGAGGCAGCAACATGCAAATGGCTAGCTTCTCAGCCAAGAGCAATTCCAAGTACAATGCT
The DNA here is from genome assembly GCA_014182735.1 of Corymbia maculata. Lineage (NCBI taxonomy): Eukaryota > Viridiplantae > Streptophyta > Magnoliopsida > Myrtales > Myrtaceae > Corymbia > Corymbia maculata. The sequence continues at coordinate 17,804,738 of CM024690.1, forward strand.
AGATCAATTAGCTTCCCTTCAAGGACTCATCCGACTACACGCAGAATCGATGTTGAGCTCAACAAGCTCAAATCGTTGGAGGCGAAGTACCAGACACCGTCTTCTGGGTCAGTCCTGGCCGGGCTATCGGGGCTTGAGGAGCTGTACATTTCCCTTGATGATCTCCTCAGCATGCCTTCAACCCAACAAGCCCTCTCTTGCATCCAAGGACGAAGCTGCACTGATGGACTTTTGGAAGGATCGGTCCGGCTTCTCGATGTTTGTGGGTCCTTGAGGGAAATGCTGATGCTGATCAAAGAGCATGTCCAAGCGCTCCAATCCATGCTCCGGCGGAGAAAAGGCGATTCGAGCATTGAGGCAGTGATCTCCGATTACGCCGGCTACAGGAAGAGAATGAGGAAGGATGCCAAAAGGTTGATGAGAATTATGGGAACGAGCTCGCTTGGAGCTTCCACACTTATCGTTGATGACCTCCAGCTCTCATCATTAGCAAGAGTGCTAAGTGAAGTCGATGCTGTGAGCACTTCGGTCTTCCAGTCTATTGTGTCATTCTTGGCAGTGCCACTGCTGAGGAGCAAGCAAAGCAAGTGGTCACTGGTATCACGGCTGGTGCACAGAGGAGCGGTAGCATGCGAAGACACGAACCAAGAAGATGCGAATGAATTTGAATGCGTGGATGCCTCACTCTTCGCTCTATGCAAACACGGTGCAAATGATGGGGTTGACAGCGAGAAGTTGCAGAGCACACAGCACCAGTTAGGGGATTTGGAGATGAGCATCGGTGATATTGAGAATGCCATGGAGGGTCTTTACAGGAGACTGATTAGAACAAGGGCCTCTCTTTTGAACATAATCTCCCAATAAGAGACCAATTGCCTCTATTCGTAAACCCCAATTTTGAGATGTATGGATAGTTAGTACATGTATTGAAACGAAACACCAACTATACAATGAATGCAACCATATATACAGTTTATTGTACAAGTCATTCATGCAGCTGCTTCATTCACATTCGATTCATATGACGAATGTATCAGATGCATGCCAAGTGCATAGTTGATGCGCTGCCCAGCGATATATAGGTTAACAGATGCTGAAAAGAGACTACAGATTGATAATTTGAAGAACCAACGCATTCAAAACTAAGTTTTAGGTGAACTACGAAAGATGCCAAATCGCTCCTTGGCAACTCTTCCGCAGTCACATATGGACTGAAATGTCGAGATGAGCTTCGGCTTTACTTCATGAACAATGTTCAAGGAATTTTTCCCCCGATCCATGGTAAGAGAAAAAATCGTGTGAATCAAATGCCAACAAGCTCTCATTCCTTACATGTGACCATCAACCTTTCTAAGTCACTAGATGATCGGAAGAATGCCATCTTACCTTCCTGTACGAGAAACAAGCAGAGCATGCTCAGTTGATCACAACGTTATATTGAATCCCATACTTCAAAATAAAGCAATGCAGAAGTTACCATAGAATTTTGACATCTTTATATCGATGATCATATATATGAGGATTAGGACTAATTAATCTCTTTATGCAGAGCCGACACTCAAATGCAATGAGCCACATTGCTACGACTTAAAAAGAGCAAGTCAAAATGTAAAAGCTTCGTATGTTGCTGATATTTTGTCTGTTGATTGCAGGGAGGCGCCTGTTTACACGAGTTTACCCTTACTAGAAGCATTTCTCTTGCACATATCCTCACTAATAAGTCGAAGATCAGCCCTGTTCAGCCGGACGATGAGGTTAGAATTACTATGGTCTCAATGTTCAGTCATTAAGTCTATACTGCTACATCCATTGTCCTTTCATATTAATTCATGAAACTAATGTCTAATTTAGAAATCAATCGAAGTTAGTTCTTCCCATTTGAATTTGGAAGGATGCTGGTGAACAGGGAAGCAAGTGGAATAATTCCCACATGGACATATGAATCTAGGCCATTTCTCTTCACTGCCGATGGAATTTTCTTGTCCTAACAGTGAGCTCCTCACGGTAACTGGTCTCATATTCTCATCTGTCAATCTACTGTCTCCTTGTCTACCAAGGACACCAACAGTACTGTCACCACAACCACATCCCTCATCGCAGCCCATTTTGGGTACACGAGAGACGGTCAGATTGGCCTGAAATCTATAGAAATTCCCTCCATAGAAGACTAGATTCATGGCCCGGAATTTTCTTTCCACGTTGGGGGCTGTACTTCTCGGCAAACCTAGACATGTTCAGATTCTTTGATCGGGTGTCACTTTGGTTTCTTCCAAAGACAGAAGACCAGCAAGAATGCGAGAATTGATTAGGTCTGTGCTGTGTTGGGGTGATGTTCCCGGTGGCAGGGCATGGTGCCGGTGACAACTTGATGGGAAATGGTGAGCTGAAGCACATGCTCTGTGAAAACTCTGCTTTCATCTTCAGGACAATGACTTATAATTAGAAAAGCATGTATTGAAAGCTAAAACAGCTCCTGACTTTAGTTTAGCTCAATGAACAAAACTAGCCACACGCTAAAGAAGGCATCTTCGAGCAGTCCACGATGCGTCCGTGAATCCTCCAATTATCCAAGGAAATGCAGGCGATGGAATTACTCTATGAACCACACATGTCTCGCAACAAGTGGATTAGTCTGGAAATACTAGAGGAACGACCCGCGCGTGCACATGAGAGACAGTGTTGTCTTACACAAATGCAGACTCGATTCAACCCCGATCTGTTTAAACCTTAATCACCCTTCAAATAAAAGAATCTCACACCGTACAAATCTCTCTTGGCAGATCTAAAACTTTGGTTTCCTCCATGCAATTCTTTAATGAGTCCTCGCCATTATTGCTGCCTCGAGGTTCTGCAGAACTCGAGACAAGCCATGTCCGAGCCCATCTGCCTCCTTCCTTTATTATATTTCGATGGTGGGTAACGTGGCGAGCTTTGGGGGCAAGAATGGAGCTGACTCTTTACTCATTTCCGCAACGAACACGCTGCGGACAGACTAGGCAGAGACACCTCATATCGGTTTCTTCAACGTCCATGGCTAAAATATGAAAAACGAGAGCCGACTCAGGGCTACACGTGGTTGCGCCCATGCCCATGGACAATGTTGTCTCTCTCTTACATGTTCTCGTGTGTATATATATTGGGTTCTTGAATTGGTTGTGACATCTCAGACTCGAGCTCTCTCAGGCACGAACTAAAACCAGAAAAAAGATGGCTTCCTTCTCAGCAAAGAACAATGCCAAGTACTCTGTTAGATCCATTAGCCTGCCTTCCAGAATCCACCCCACCACTGCCAAAGTGGATGGGGACCTCAACAAGCTCAAGTCGTGGGAAGCTAGCTCGACTTCATCTTCCAGGTCACTCCGGGCTGGGATCTCGGGCTTGGAGGAGCTGTACATTTCCGTGGATGAGCTTCTCAACATGGCCTCAACCCGGCAAGTCCTCTCTTGCAATCAGGACAAGAGGTTCACCGACGAACTGTTGGATGGATCTGTACAACTCATTGATATGTGTGGCTCTGCCCGGGAGATTTTGTTGCACATTAAGGAAAATGTTGGAGCGCTCCGATCCGCGATCAGGCGGAGAAAGGGTGATTCAAACATGAAAGACAAGATCGTCGGTTACAGCAACTTGAGAAAGAAAACAAAGAAAGATGTGAAAAGATTGGTTTCTTCATTGAAGAAAATGGAAGCAAACTTCGGGGCCTCATCGCTCTCAATTCAGAATCCCGTTGATCAGCATTGGTTGGCCATCATGAGGGTCCTAAGGGAAGCTAATCTGTCGAGCATTTTGATATTTCAATCTCTCATGTCGTTGCTAGCCCCATCAGTGTCCATGCCGAAGCAAATCCGGTGGCCAGTTATCATGAAACTGATGCACAAGGGCACGATAGCCTGCAACGGAAACCAAGAAGACAAGAACGAGTTTGAATGCGTTGATGTCGCCTTGAGCGATCTCAGTAAATGTCTCTCCGGTGGAGTTGGTACTGAGAGAATGAAGATCACAAACCAGCAGCTGGAGAATCTAGAGGCCTCCATTGGAAGCCTTGAGGATGACATGGAGTGCTTGTTTAGGCACTTGATTAAGACTAGGGCCTCTCTCTTGAACATCATCTCTTAGGAAGAGATTGTTTCTTTTGCTAGCCAATTTTGGCCCTTGAGGCATCCAGTTTTTATTCTGAGGATCTGCCAAGGGCAATTTAGTGTCAATGTACAGAAGTTGTATTACATCCATGTACAAAAAACTTGAAATGGTATGCGAAAAAGTTGAGGACAATCTCTCTCTGTTCTGTTTCCCTTCTAATCTAATTTAGTTTCCTCGAATTATCAGTACAATTCTGTCCGTGTACAACAAGTTTAAACCTGAAACCCACTTACAATCTTCAGACAGATGCCGAGGTCCTTCTGAGTTCCTCAAATCATTGGGAATTTTCCCAATTTCACCCGAAAATCCTGGAACTACGGAAACAGCATTTTTCTCCTCTCCTTGGAGCTGCACTGTGCATGAAAGAAATGGCCTATGTTTGTTGGTCTCTTAAGCCGGATCACAATATTATGGGACTACATAAAAAGATAAAAAAATTGTTAGGACCCTGCAAAATGTGCCTTTGCAATTTTTCAACTATTGTTTCGGTTGATCTTGTAGCTCCCATGCTGTAAAGTTCTAGCAGATATTTATGAGAAAATATCGATACACTCATCAAGTCAATATGATGCCTAAATAACTGGCTGCTGGTTACTTTGATTCTGCTAATGGTATGGGCTCCTATGTTCCTGTTCGTGGTAGACCTTCAGTTTCTTCCTGTTTATTCTTTCGCTCCTGAATTTCAAGGAGTTTCACAGTCAGAATGATGAAATTCGCGTCCTTATACGCAATCGATCCTTGATCCATCAGGTTAGGCAGTCCTACAACAGTCTTGCAAATGATTTCTCGTGTCCAAGTGAAGTCGATGCATTGAATTCCAATTTGTCGTCGAGAATAGATCGGGAAAGGGGAGTCTTCAGGCAGATAATCCTGCAAATTACAAATTTACACGAGACTTTTTTATTTTTATTTTTAGAGATAAACCGCACACGTCGACGAGGAAAATGATTCGGTTCGTACTGAGATCCTCTCGATGAATGTGATGCATCGTTTCTATACAACGTTTCACTCCTGGCCCTTTGCTTGCACCCAAAACTACAGTGCCTTTCCCGACGAATTGTTTAGCATGGACAACAAGTACGAGGCTTTTCTTTATGATGCCTGATCTTTATCCACTCAAAATATCAACGAGTGCCGAACAGAAAGGGAACAAAAGAGAGACGAACTCGAAATGGAAGAATGCAAATTAAGGCGAAGAGAGACACATCTGAAACTATTGTTACAAATCTCAAGTATGAGATAACAGTCAACAACTGCAAATGCTTGATTACTGCATCAGTGAAGCTCTATGCATATCTAAACGAAGCCATCGAGCTTGCTTTTGGGCTTTGCCTAGAGATCTCATAAGCAGAACCCCACTCCTGTAAAGAATAGTGGGTCCCTATAGTTGACATCGTCACATTCCCAACTCTATAAATATGGGATAATGATACAACCGTCCTTTCACTTGAATGACGTAGCATCTTTAAATATAAGCATCATCAGCCAATTATCGAAATTCATACATCCATATATCTTTGATAAAAGAGCTGGTTATGATATTAGAATTTCCATAATCCCTAAAAAAAATATAATACAAATCCAACAAGCAACTAATTCAAAAGCTCATTATAGCTATACATATCTCATTCCAAAAAATGTTCCCTTGATACATGAATGCTCTTGTCTTACTTGTGGCTTGCTGAAAAACCTAAAAAGCAAGTAAGATGAATGGAATGAAAAATCATAGTCCAATAAGTAATACATTTCTTCTAAACGAATCGAACATTTATTATGCATTTTTATAAATCGATATCATGACTCATCAATCCAAATCAATATACGATATACGTTAAATATAAAAAAAACATATGATATTTTTCCAACAAAACTTTTTATGCATAAGGCCAATCAACAATATCAACTCACAATAACAAATTAATCATCAATGGTCTATTTCATTAGTCAATCAAGTCAAACATCAATGATCCATTCTATCAACTAATTTAATGCCTAACATCTAATTGTGGTCATGTTTAACACCCGTGATGAAGGTGACCAATTTTTCTCCCTTGGACTAAATTTCTATCTATATCAGAAGATGCTTCGGGCCAAAAAGATGTTTTGATAATAGAATGCATACTTACCCCCTCAATGGGTTCTAATTATAGTGACATGAATATAACACATCAACCTCAATCTCCAATAACTCACAACCAACACAAGAAACCATCTCATAAATCAATTTTATAAATTGAATCATATAATCTTTCCCAATTATGTTTTATCAAATAGAATACATTTCACAAAGCATTTCACAAATCAATATATATAGTTTTTGACAATTTTTTTTATAGAATATTGACTTGGGACATTCAAGAATAATCATTTCAAACTATTTCAAATAATGTCCTTCCAATGGCTTATCAATTGATTAAAAGGTAGTAAAAACTCAATTTAATTTATGCAAGAAATAAGCTCTTTCATAGCTCATTCTATATTAAATCTCTACCACTTTCAAGATATGAGTTTGCAAATTTATAAAAGAGATAATACTCCTTACTTTGAAAAGCTAAAAACCAATCAACATAGGGTAATGGGATCGACCACCTTCTATTTCTATCAATCAATCGAAAGAACATATCAAAATCTGCATAATACACTATATTAAGGAACAACTTGGCTAACTATTCTTAATCATCAATAAAACAACTTCTACGTGCTAACGAAGAAATTCGTTTATAACAAACATTCATCTTTATCCGTTTCACATATTATCTGTCACGTGTAATTTGCCTGCACAATTTCAGAAATTTCGTTATGATAAAATTGTACTTCGGAATCAACTTTAGTTCAACCCTATAACTCCATAACTTTCTAAACTATCGTTTTTATTTAGCTTGGTAACTCCAAATCCGATAGCTCAAAATTCATATAACTTCAGATTTATGACTTAACCTCAAAAATTACTTTGATTGAACAAATAATTGGCTTGAATACCTACTATCTGTTGCAATTTGTAGTTTAATTCGGCTTGTCAAGACGTTCAAAACGGCTGCGCACGAAAAATCTCTCCCTCCTCCTTTTCCTCTTTTTCCTATCCATGCCCATCTTCTTCCTTCTTCGTTGTTTTCACCGCTGACGCTTCGTCTGTTGAAGAGGAACAAAATGGGTTGGGCTTGGACTTTCTAGTGGGCTGGGCTTATGGGCCCATATATTACAGACACTTTCTTTTCTATGGTGGTGGTGATTTTTTTTGGATGAGTATCTGCATTTTGGTTCATCAGATGCTGCTTGATCCGCAAGACTTGTTCTATGATTATTCAATCAATGGTTCAGTCTCAATGCATGATGAAAGAAAAAACAGCAATAATGTCTTTAATTTGTCTTTTCCTAGTGAATACGTGCGCATCAAAGCAATAACATAGCTTGAGGAGAAATCAACGGGAGCGGAAGCAATAGGGGAACAAGCCACTCGTGCACGCACTAATCTATTGAGCAACCTGCTGGAACCGTGTCCTAAGTTTCCTCTAGGAATGTCAACCAACCCTTAATTTATCAGAAACCCTACATCTTCACCTCCTAATCAGATCTAGATCTTGATTTGTTTGCAGGTTCTGCTGCGCCCGATGTTGTTGAAGGTCAAGACAGTCCTGCAAAACCCCAATTTGTTTAACTCTGGCATGCTGCAGTATTGTGACTTCAATGGCAGGGAACTATGGCAGCACAGGAGACAAGGAATGGAGATGCTCTTTACTTATTTCTGCAACAAACACACGCACGAACGAACGACAGATTCGCAATGACAACTCATTTCCGTAATAAATTAACAGATGAATTATTAAGGACCATGTTGGTGATGGATGTGACAGCTCCGACGAATACACAGGAGAGGCCATTTCGGACCACATGGTGGCCCATCGGAAAGAACAGGTCCTGTCTAGGATTCCCTCTATATATATAGAGATTGTGATGCAAATGGATCCACCATCTAAAAACTCAAAGCTTCAAACACCAAAAGAAGAGTAGCCATTCGAGATGGCTAGTCCTTTATACATGTTCAATCGCAAGTACCATGTTCGATCGATTAGCTTGCCTTCCAGATCACACCCGACCACCCTTAAAATTGAAGAGGAGCTCAGCAAGCTCAAGTCATGGGAGGCGACATCGACTCTGTCATTCAAGTCGACCGGTGGGGGTTCTCAGGCCTCGAGGATGTATATGGGTGCTTGGATGAGCTTCTCAACATGTCATCCACCCAACAAGTCCTCTCTCAGAACAAGCAAGAGAAGTGCATCAATGAACTGTTGGATTCCTCAGTTCAGCTATTAGATGTCTGTGGCATTGCCAGGGACCTGGTCTTGCAAGTCAAAGAACATGTTCAAACACTCCAATCTGCACTCCGAAGAAGGAAGGGAGATTTGGGCATCGAAATGTGTCTCTCAGACTATACGAACTTCAGGAAGAAGGCAAAGAAGGACGCCAAAAGATTAAGCGGGGCCCTGAAGCAAATGGAAAGCCGGTTTGCTCCTCTCGTCAATCAAGATGACCATTTCTTGGCTGTGATGAGAGTTCTGAGAGAAGCCGGCCACTTCAGCATTTCCATATTCCAGTCCGTCCTCAGCCCATTGTCAGGACCCGTCCCAAGTCCTAAACAGTCGAAATGGTCGCTGATCTCAAGATTGATTCATAAGGGGGTGATAACATGTGAAGACAGGCAAGAAAGCGAGAACGAGTTACAATACGTTGATGATGCCTTAAGCGTTCTAAAGAATCTTTCAGCAGATGAACCTGGGGCTGAAAATGTACAGATTGCGCAGAAGCAATTGAAGGATCTGGAGAAAAGCCTCGGAAGCCTTGATGACGGACTCGAAAGCAATTTCAGGCAACTGATTAGATCAAGGGCCTCACTTTTGAACATAATCTCCCAATAGTGGGAGACCTCAGCCGGCCCTTGTTTTTTGTCCTTGAATCTAAAAAGCATCCAAAATTTTAGTGGATCTGTATAGGGATTTTCAGTTTTTGTTTTGGATATGTATCAAAATCCATACTTGTACATTAATGAAACATATGAATTTACGAAAACATTGGTGTCTAACTGCACATCCATTCTTTTTTTCCTCTTTGCTGAATGCTCAAGAAAGTTGCGTCCTCACGAATACACACGCTGCACACATACACTTCACTCTTAGAATTTCTTTTCTCATGGCCTTTTACTAGAAAGGCGGACAACCGCAGAAGGAGAACCTGCTTTTGCATATGTGCTTTCGATACTTAAATAATGTTTCAAATCAGCAAAAGTTAAAGTTGTTAGATTTTAGTACGGATTTGAAAAGAATCTAACTGCAGATGGACAAAAAATTTTAGCCATATTCTTGCTATTTGCCTTGGCATCTTTAGAAGGCTGCCTATTTTCGAGGTGATAACTTACTATGTCTATACAGAGTTGCAGTCATTCATTTGAAAATATTGCTTGGGAAGTGATGCAGCATCGCTTAACCTCTTATTCAGAAAGTTATACATGGATGAATAACCACGAGGCAAGCATCAAGTTTTAGTTAATGGCACTTCTAAAGTGAAGTTTTGCGCTTATTTAATTTGCCTGAACTCTCGAAAAATCAGATCTGCTCGAAAGACATGAATCACGGACAAGATTTGCTTCTCTGTCCGTGCTTCTTCTATTGACAGAAGTTGTCTTTCATATCATGCGCGGAATCAGCCATCTATAGATCCTTGGGCAAGGCATTAACTCAACTTATTCTAGCAACGTTTCGGTATGGAAGACCATCCACATTACTCACGACAACAGATGAGTTGATTCTCATAAGGTAAAGAACAGTTTCAACTCATTGAGGTAAGTACATCACGTGAAAGAAATAATTAGCCTTGTCACCGGGATGATTAGTAAAAAAAATTAGAAAATAATAGTAAAGAGCAATTGAAACTGGCAAGGATTTCTACTTTCCATGCCTCTGATATGTAAAGAACCATGAACTGGGTCATATCTGATCGATTGACCCCCTTCCTAGCCTGTTCAATTCGAGCCAAAGCTAGTCGGTTCACAAAAGAGATTGGTGGATTCTTAGAGATTACTCATGACATATCGGAGGACTTGGATATGGTGCCTAATACATGTATGTGATCCACGTACCTAACTGAGGGATCCTGGATAGGCAGGTTGCTGTCCTGAAAGGGAACACGAATTGATTATGCCACTCGTGCGTCGACTATACTAATATTATCTGCTTCATTTGTTTATCTCATCATCATCCACCGCCTACTTCCGCAATAATTAGTACCACATTTAACAAAAATGATGGTTCTTGATCTCCCCAGATCTCCAGTTTCTAGTCTCCCAAGACTCCTCTTTTGTCTTGAGATGACAAATGTGCGCACTATTATAATGCGCCTGCCAACTTTCACAGATAAGTCTGGGCAGTCGGTGACGGGACCGCCCGTGGGGCGAAGAGAGAGGCGAGATATTGCCAAATTCGAATATGAATCAAGTGATTTTGTACGAAGTGCACGATTCTTGATGCAGTGTACCTGGGAAAATAATAGAGATATAATGTTGCTCCATTCCGTATATTCAATGCCTTGTTGGTGGAAGAAATGACAACAAAGCTCATGCCATGAGAAACCCACACCGTCTTCCATGCTCATCTCTTGTTGATTGAAGGATTCAGATTGCACGTATTCAATAATCCCCTGTTGGGTATAAATACATCGTTATGATGGATAGTGGCATCTGATTAATGCAACTTGAGCCGACAAAATTTTAGTGCATCATGAAGAAACCAGGAATGGCCACTTTCTCGCCTGTAGCTAAGTGCCGATACAAGAATCGTTCCATAAGCTTGCCTGCTCGGTCACATCCAAGTGCCCGAAAAATCGAGGAAGAGCTCGACAAGCTCAGGTCCTGGCGGGAGGCACCGCTGTTGTGCTCCAATAAGGCGGAGGAATTGCTCCAAGGTCTACTTGGGCTCAGCGAGCTGTACACGTGCATTGCAGATTTCCTTGATTTGCCATCCACCAGGAGAGCTCTAGGACAAAGCCGGCATGAGATGTGGCTCGACGGGTTGCTCCAAACTTCCATAAACTACCTAGACATGTGCGGCAGGATCCAGGATGCGATCTCATCGTTGAAAGGAATTGTTCGAGAGCTTCAGTCTATCCTCAGAAGAAGCAAAGTCAGAATTCTTGATGTCGAGAATGACGTGGATGGATACGTTTCCTTCAGGAAAGGGATGAGGAAGGAAATTGCAAGATCTCAAGCAATGCTCAAGCAACAGGAACACAACATGTTCCAGGCGTTCACTCCCTTACTTCTCGACGATGACCTCTGCGCAGCGACAAGTGTTCTAAGCGAGGCAAATGTCATCGCTGACTCCGTCTTCCGCAAGCTCCTGTTATTCCTATCATCGTCAATCTCGAAACTGAAGCCAAGTAAATGGTCGATGGTTTCGAAGTCAGTGCTCAAACGGGTGATGGTCTGCGACGACGACGATCGTCGGCCAAGCATGGGACCCAATGAGCTAGAGAGCGTGGACATGGAGCTTACCAGGTTGCTGGAATCCACTTCAAGCAAACACATCGAGAGCGAGAGGATCGAATCGGCAAACTTGAAGTTACAGGCTTTGAGCGATTGCATTGAAGGCCTTGAGAGCGGATTAGAGCGCTTGTTCAGGCACTTAATCCACACAAGAGTGTGCCTCCTGAATCTATTTTCTGGTTAAAAAAGTCTCATCAATTGTTCTTGTTCATGTATAGTCTGGTTATGTAGAGATGAATAGTTCATTTATCCATATGAATATGCATGAGTTATAATTATTTCAAGAACAAAATGTCAATATGAAAGATACATTTTGTTTCACTAAAACTTTCATGAGCAAAGAAAATATTTTTCATGAAAATCATTTTTTAGAGAAATTTTTTTTTATTTGTTTGGTGGTTTAAGGAAAGTGATTTCCTTTTGAAAAGAAGCCATCTTCCCCAATCTAAGGTTCTTCTATTTAGTTCATGAAAAATGCTCGTAAATCAATTGATTTTCCTTTATCCACACATCGAAAAGTCAAAAAAAAAAATCAGAAATAATTTTCTTTCAAACAAATTGATCATCAAATAATTTCACATATCACCTAGACAATATCAAATTCAAATCTACCAAGCATATGTCTTGTCTAAAAGACACCTCAATTCCCAAAGAAGTTTCATGATCTGTCTGGCTTCTTCAAGAGAACTAGCATGATTTGTTTTCTGTATTCGGACGAAGGACATTTAATTTGATTTTGATAAAACAGAAGGACATGGTCAAAAAAAAAAGATACTCCACTATGGTTTTTTTTTAATTTCTCCGAGAAATTTGATTAATTTAATGATTGTCGGTTCACTTTATTTCGTTATTCGATTGAAATCACCTTTGGCATATTTAAGAATAGGTTAAAAGGATAATGAAGTAACAAAATCATATCATATTTCCTCGAATCACGGCGATATCCCCACATATACTTTGTTTATTAGATAAAACTCGATGCAATCAATGAGGACAAAAGAGGAAAGGAAATAGTGTGACCGGATGATGGTGTTGCGTGAAAGAGACTGGATGCTTTCATTCATATATGGCTAGTGGAGTGCTCTCTATTTGGTATTTAAAGCCAACATACGAAATCCCCTCCCCGTTATTCCAAGGTCCTTGATATCACCTGTATATATTATGTCCTGACAAGACACATCGTAGATTTTAATGATGAGCACCCGAAAATAGTTGAAAAATATATAAGAATTTTCTGCCACAAGAAAAATCAAACGGGATTGTAATTTCTTACTCAAAAAAATAACACAGACATAGACACAAACATGAATGCAACAAACTATTAGGGGGTTTTAGATTTAGTCTCATCGTTTTTGGGTCAATTTTGCGTCGACCTGCCAAACATGGATAATAATTGGGTTGTGTTAATGGCAAATTTGCAAAACATGATACTGACCTGCTAATCCGTTTAAATATCATTTTTATGTTGTGGCAATTTGGAATATAACCTTTTTAAGACGTTTATATTGGGAAAAGTACAAAAAAAAAAAGTCTTAAACTCATTGCATTTATATCAATTTATTTCTAAACTTTTCAATTATGACAATTGAGTTCACAATTCATCAATATAGTGCATCCAATCAATTCTAACTAGAAATCGCTGACATGAACACTATATATCCTATGTGGTTTGGCCATCATTAACATGGATAATTTTTTAATAAGATTTTTGAAAAAAAAATTTCTTCTTTATTTTTTTTCCAACCATAGGCTAGTGAGGTCAACAGCCATAGGGGAGGCATGGGTAAGGACCTCTAGCCCTTGTCAGTAGGGGTGAGCAAAAGAACCGGGAACCGCCCGGACCGCCGGATCCGGACCGGACCGGTCCGGAACCGGTGGTTCCTAAAGGGACCGGTCCGGTTCCCGGTTCCAATTTCTTGGAACCGGTGGGTGCCGGTCCGGTTCCCGGTTCCATGGGCGGATCCGCCCACCCGGACCGGACCGGTATATATTAATTTTTATTATAAAAAAAATTTGGTTGAAAAAAATTAAAATTTTGAAAGACCCTATTTAGAATTTTTATTTTTCATTTAAAGCCCTAAAAAACATATTGAATAAAGAAGTGGCTCAATTTTTATTTTCCATTGAGCCCATTATCGTGAAAAAACATCTTGTGGTGGTGGAAGACTGAAAGTGGAGGTGGAGCAGCCCATATTTGCAGATTTTGGAAATGCTTAGTGGTTTGTGTTATGAAGATAGCACTTGTGATAACAGTCCAAAAGCCATGTTTCCATGTACTACAACACACTAGATGCAACCTTTACTAGATTTTTCTTCTGAAAATAGACATATTGAGTAGGCGTCATTGTTTGGAGACCGGTTCCATGGATCCACCCGGAACCAGGACCGGACCCGGCGGTCCGGTTCTCGGGTGGATCCATGGAACCAAGCCCTTGTTTTGGCCACAAGTGTTGGTGTCGCACAAGTGTTGGTGTCAAGCTCTCACCTAGATGCAAGAGGAGGTTGCAAACCTCACTTGTTGGCCAACAAGGGCTACGACACCCTCGCCAAGCCCAAAGTTGTATGAAAAGCAAATGAAGAAAAGAATAAAAAAATTAATTCAAAAAAAAATATTAAGATTGTAGTAAATTTAATATTTATCATACTTTTCCCCTATTTATTCATGATAAGTTTAAAGCCAATATTATCCTTGGCACTAGTAACTAATTGTAATTTGATGTTGTCTCTACATACACTTTTAGTCATTTTATAGGTAGCATACGTGGGAAATTTAATTTCTCATTTTTTTTGACAGATAAAAAAGAAAATAATAGAAAAATATTCAAACAAATCCTCAATTCCCTCGCCTCATCGCGTTCTTTTTTGGGTTAATTCTATTAAAAAACCCCAAATCATTACCAATTTAAAATTACTCCGTCCAATATATTGTTAATTATATACTTGCCAACGAATGTGACAAACGGCTTCAAGACGGATCTCGCATCGAGAATGACAAATCAAAAATAGAAAACGGCAAATGATTGCAAGGTGCATTAGACGTGGAGAGCATCGGATCCAACGTGAAGAATTCACCTGTTTTGACACGTATACATCTAAAAAGGAATATTAAGCGATATGCTAATTTGGTATAGATCTAAAATAAGAGTATCATTTTGAGATTTTTTTAATAAAAATTAGTGTAAGATACCTATGTGATGAGATCTTTAATGTTATTAATCCATTTTGTTCTGACTGGGCATGCCAGACTATCTCCCTCTCTAAAAATCCAAATCATCACTATTTTTTTCACTCCAAATAGTGAAAGGGGGTCAAGAGAGAGAGGCAACGATGAATTCTTGCCTGGAGAGCCCACTCGAAGGAATACAAGTACAATCACCGCCCTTGATTTACGCGAGATCCGCATCCAACGGTGGTCGGCGACGGATCGCGGATCCATGTGTGGGCCTGGGCCTGGGCCAGACCGAGAATCCCCCTCCTCCGGGTCCCCGTCCCCCCCCCCAATCCGCCACGTGTCCCGCGAGGAATGGAGGTCGTGACGGATCCTCTCTTAGGATTTCTCCTTAGGATGCTCATTTACTACAAAGCACGCTCTCTCGTGCTCCCCCCCAACGGCTACATTTCCCGAGTCCCGAAGATTACGGCGCCACCGCATCCGCCAACGCAGCACCCCCTCCATCACCACCGTCGATCCTCGACCGACCAGGCCGCAGCGGGCCCCTCCACCGTCCGATCGACGACCGTTACGCTGCGCACTTGCGCTCCCGTAGTCCTCCCCAGAGCAGAAGTGCTTCACAGCTCGCACGCCTCCCTTTTCCTTCCCTCCCCCCCCCGGCTCTCTCTCTCTGCGTGTTAAGAGCGAGGACAGGGAGCAATGGCGGTGGCGAGTGCGGCCGCTTCGCAGGCAAAGAAGCTCATGAAGCTCACCATCTCGCTTTTCGGAGGAGGCTTCAGCTCTTCCAAATGGTAAGACTCTCCTTGCGAACCCACACTCCCCGTTCTTCTTCTCGTAGGAAAATGGCCGCGGCGAAGTCGCGATCCGCCGCGCTGCCGCTCGATGGCAGAGCGAATGCGGAAGAGATGGGTTCCCGATTTCGGCTTCAAAATGTCGACTTTTAGTTAACCCAGAAAATGGTTTGCTTGGGGGGTCTTTCTTATTCTGCGTTATTGTGTGATAGCAAATGAGGGGTGGGGGGGTTTTGTGGGTTATACTCATGGAGAGTTTTGGGTTGCTTGTTTTTGGGGAACGAACAGCAAAACGGCGGCGAAGATGACGGTGGCGAGGATAAAGCTACTGAGGAACAAGAGACAGGCGGTGGTGAAGCAGATGAGGCGGGACATCGCGTTGCTTCTTCAGTCTGGTCAGGATGCCACTGCTCGTGTCCGGGTACGTCTAGTTTTCCTACTACGATTCGCTTTTTTGGATCTAGCATTGGCATTTGGTGTTGCTTTTTGTATCGGAGGGAAGTCGTGTCTGTGTTGAGAAATGGGTCTTGAGATTAAGGGTTACTCTCAAATTCCAGTGGTTTTTGTACGTCTAATTTATAATTAGAATGCTTTGAAAGTGCTGAACTTGAAATGGTCATATCGGTTTCTGTATATCATTAGCTTCTGAAACTAAAGTCTGAATCTTGTTCGTAATTGCACCTTTTGGTCTGGTTAGCTGCTTCTGCAATTTTTTGTCTTGCTTCCCTCGGCAGATTCTTAATGTGTTTGGACATTACTAATTTAGTGATGTAATGACGTGACTATAGTAATCTTGGAAAAATCAATTGGCTGCTGGATTCCCTGGCTAAAGGATGGCAGATTGGCTCTTGAGGTGGTCCCTAGTGAGCTACCTGAGCTGAAGTCGAATCTGTTTGAATCGAAACGAACAAACGGAAAGTAGAAAAGAATTTTGGGCATAGCTTTTCTGAGAAAGACAGGATGTGGGAGTTCTGGGATAACCTTTTGAAATACCGTAGCTTGGACCAACTTAAGTAATCACATAACATACCTAACTACTTAGTTTTCTTGCAAATTAGTGAACTGAAGAACCAATTCGCAGTCATAGTTGTTGGAGCCTTTCTTGACAGTACAGTGTCTATCAAGGAGGGGTGAGAATGTCTCCAGTCATTGATTATGTGGACTTGTCTTGCATTATTGTACATGATTAAGTCTCTAAATGGTGAAAATTGGTGAAGAGACATTCTAATTGTAGGCTGGATCATTTTCCAAGTGTAATCCATTTGCATGTGTTCACTTTGCAGGTTGAGCATGTGCTAAGAGAACAAAATATTTTGGCTGCAAATGAGTTCATTGAGCTCTTCTGTGAGTTAATTGTTGCTAGACTTCAAATCATTGCAAAGCAAAGGTAAAGAAATGCCGGATCTTCAGAAAACTAAGCAAGTTTGCATGTCTACTTCTGCTCCGCAACTACTGAGTCCTGAACATACAGGGAATGCCCGGCAGATCTCAAGGAAGGCATTTCAAGTCTAATATTTGCGGCACCAAGGTGCTCAGAGATTCCAGAATTGGCTGCAATTAGGAAACTTTTTGAGAAGAAGTATGGCAAAGATTTTGTAGCTGCAGCGATTGAGTTGCGACCAAATTGTGGTGTTAACCGGATGGTAAAACTTCGAATGGACTGAATCTTTATTTGTGGTTCCTTGTTTATATGTTGTTTAAAAGTTAAAGAAGTTAATTATTTCCTGTCAATGCATCGATAGTCAGTCAATTGCAGCACAGCATACATGTTATCTTGTCCAAACTACTAACTTGAGTGAATTCTTTTCAGCTAATTGACAAGCTCTCCGTTAGAACCCCATCTGGTGAAACAAAACTGAAAGTATTGAAGGAAATAGCAAAGGAGTACCAGGTTGAATGGGATACTGCAGAGTCTGAACAGGAGCTTCTAAAGCCTCCTGAGCAGAAAATAGTGGGCTCTCTCTCTCTCTCTCTCTCTCTCTCTCTCTCTCTCTCAAATTCATGCTTTACTGTGCAGTCGAGAACTTGTTTATGTTCCCTGTTTCCTTCTGTTTTTTCTTGATCAGGAAGGACCACAAAATTTTGTTAGTGCAGCCAGCTTCCCAGTGAAGCCTGCGGCAGTTCAGTCCGTCGATCCAAATGAACATAGTGCGAGGTAAATGGATCACATTTTTATTTCTCCTCAATCAATTTCTTAAGCACGAATCTTTTTTTATAATTGCTCTTCTTTCACTGCTTTCCCCTTAGACCAAAAGGCAGCAACAGGGGAACTTTGCCATATGAGGACCCTGCATCAGCTGCCGAAGCTGCTGCAGAATCGGCCCGGAAAGCAGTTGCCGCCGCTCAAGCTGCTGCCTATCTGGCAAACAAAGAACCAAATCAAGCAACTCACATTCACCATTCCCCTGCTTCGTTCGTCCAAAATGATTATTCGAGCTTTTCTCACAATCCACAGGCAAATGCTCCGGGGGCAACATTTGGACATCAGAGTTATGAAAATTATGTGAGCAGTGAGGAGAGAAGGTATTCCCCATATATGGACACTGGAGTAGCTCATAGAAGGCACAGCCATAACAATGTCAGCTTCGCTCGTCCAGAGTCAAAGTTCGAAGATGGAGTAAGCGTTGAAAAGTTTCGTTTTTCAGGAGATGATGACTTGCTCTCTAACCATGTTGGCGATGGAAAGATGTATCGTAGGCACAGCTACAATGCTCCCTCCACCCGTTCAGACATAAAGTTTGATGAATCAGACTATGAGGAAGATGAAGATTCGGAAGATCCCTCTGGTGAAGGCCACCCACCGCCGGCTCAGCCTCCACCACTAGCTCCATCATCTGATACACGAGATGGGGTCCCTCGTGTTCATCCAAAATTGCCAGATTATGACGACCTCGCAGCCCGCTTTGAAGCGCTCAAGTATCGGAAGTGAAGTGATGAATCTGAATACAATCAATTACCCTCTTCGCATGCCACTTTTGTCGATTATGATTTCCTATCTTGTCTATGCAGCAATTCTATACAGTTTGTAAATCGATACAGTCTGTCCTTAATCCATACCATACGTTTGTCCACTGGTTTGTTCCGGATTATAGATAATCTCCTAGACAGAAAGATAACGAACAACAATCTGTCTTGATTCGATCGACACATACCATAAGAAGGTGATTAGCAAAGTTAGCTTCAGCGCCTCATCATTGGGGATTCAATCCAAATTAGATTTACAATCCTAGTCAATGAACTGGAATCAGAGAGGCACGAATTGACATTCCGTGTGTGAACTGGATGATAAAGAATTGAAGAACAAAAGCTACGCATAACTGCTCATATTAAATCATCGGTTGGGGTCGGGACAGTGCAGGTGCCATTCATGGAGCGACCCCATTAGCTGACTTTGGTCAATTCTTGAGTGCTCTTCCTGCATCCTTGGCTACGAACCGTCGGCTGCTCTCATCATTCATTTTCTTTCCTTGGAGTTTGACCTGGTCGTCCTGGCACAGCAAGACACAGACAAGACCATAGCAAGTCGAACAAATTGGACAGGTAGATGGTATTTGCATTAGAACTTCCTTTTATCCTATGTCAATGTAAAGAAGAAAGCACGAAATTGTAGGATGGATGTCATGCAATTTCACAATCCAGCAAGACAGGCTTAGATAGCAAATGAGTTTTACTCCCTTTGTGATCTTGGTTCAAAACCTTGTCAAGAGTACGTGGACCAGCCAAGGTCCGCGAAGGCGCAACCTAACCGTTAAACCCTAAAGAAAAGAGGATTTTTTTTTTTTCTCAGTAGCGACAAAAGAGTAATTTGGCATGAACTCTTAATCCAAGAGCACCTAAAGAAAAGCTATACCAAACCCATGCAAATATGTCAACTCTGATCAGAAAGTTTTGAGTTTTTTTAATGTCAAAGACATGGTAGATATGATCTACGTAGCTTTCACGTAGAAAAAGTTATGCAGCTTCCGGACGCAAAAGTCTTCGGCACGTGAACAGATTGGATTAACAGAACCCCACTTCGCACCCAGATCGTCTCTTCGTCACTGTAAATGAATGGCAACTCCCCAATGCATTGACCTGGTCATCTGCACATAGCTACTTCTCGATCACTGCACGACAAACGCTCGTCGGATCATTCGGTGAAACTCACACTGTAAACTCCGATTCATTTGCTACACAGGTCCGATAAGCTCGCCATGTCAGATCATTGCATGTTAACATTCATCGTGCATCAGGAAAACGTGGGCCTATTAGCTCATTAAATGAGATGAACATGACAGGAAATAGCAGCCAAAGTTGATCATAGTTCGCCTTAATTAATTCAAAGAGCCTGCTATACCCCATCCCTTCCATTATTTTTAGAGCTGCATCAGAAGCACCTAGTCTCATCACATACCCATCAATCTCCCACTGGCACTTTCTCTTTTGATTTTCTTTCTTTCCTTTCTAGAGAGATATTTCATATGCCTATTCATCGTAAAAATATCTTGGATGCCTTATGTACTACGCATCATCGACAGATGGTATAAAAATCCAATCACTAGAATCAATAATTGACTTGCTTCTACGTATCAGTGGTGCAAGAAATACTGAATATACTAAGATTAGTTTATAAAATTAATTTGTTAAATGATGTGACAAATCCTCATGGTTCTAAAAAATGACCCAGATTGACTTATGATTTTTCACTTTAGTTGGGGTACTTAGCTAGCTTTACTCTCTCTCCCCACCATCACCCTCAACTTGCACCTTCTAGGAACACCCACTTTCCTGGCCGAGGGTTGAAGTTCACATCCAGCACAGTTCCTGAATGCAATGGAAAATCAAGTATAAAAACAATTGTAAGTGCCATTACCATATTGCTCAAGTGAGGAAGAGTCTCTGTGTCACCCAATACGCCCAAATTACGGGATGGCCGACGCTAGCGAAATCAATCCAGCTCCTCCGACCACGGTGCCACGGGCGCTGTCGACGAGACTGGCTCCTCCGCCGCCGATCTCTTGCCCACCCTCCCAATTCAGCCCGACCACAGTCCATCCCAATGCTAATGCAGAGGCATTAGCCTCCAGCAAAACCGCCAAAACACCCAAAACACCGAGAACGCCACGACTGTCTCTCACGCCGAGGTTTCTGACTCCTCTGGGAAGCCCCATGAGGAAGGCGCTTCGCCTCACGAAGCTCGACCCACAAGACGCTTGGCTTCCCATAACCGAGTCGAGGAATGGCAACAAATACTATGCTGCTTTTCACACTCTTTGCTCTGGGATTGGCATTCAAGCTCTGGTTCTGCCAGTGGCCTTCACTATACTTGGCTGGTAAATATACACACCCAACAAAATTATGAGATCTTGAAGTGAGATCATTGTCGAGTATTTACTTTGAGAGTGACTCCATGGTTAGTGATCATATGAGTCGTGTCCACGTCGAGCTCAACCACACCATCGTGCTTGACCCGTGCAGCTCAAGAGCCTCTGCAGTAAAAACTATGCCTCATACGTTCGACATAGTCATGGTGGTATCAGCATATATCATTACCTTGATCCAGTCTTTCTTACTATAAAGTTAGCACTAATCGAGTCTCAAATTCTAGTTTGATTTTACAAGCATAACCTCATGAGCTTATTTGATTTCAGCCGCAGAATTTGATTTCACGCCCATAAACTCATGAGCTTAGTTGGTTTTCATCTAAAAACAGATATGCTTTTTTGTTCGTGTGACTCATATGGCGCTGATGAATGATCTGCTTTTTCCAGGACATGGGGAATAATAGGCTTGACTCTGGCATTTATATGGCAGCTGTACACACTGTGGTTGTTAGTCCAACTCCATGAATCCCCGGAAACTGGGATGCGGTACAACAGATACATCCAGCTCTGCACTGCTGCTTTCGGTTCGTTGCTGCCATACTTTCCATTTCAGACTCTTCTCAATTGCCTCAATCGAATAACTAGCTTTGTCTTACTTAAGGATGATCTCGTTCTGTGTTTGTTTCTTTTGTTTGTTCGCTGTCGCAGGCGAGAGGCTTGGGAAATTGCTCGGCTTATTTCCAATCATGTACTTATCAGGTAACAGTTCAGTGATTGGTAGCGTCCACTAGAAACTCGATATGCCATCATCTCGCCAATCCGTTATGTTCAATGCATAGTGATTTATCGCGTTCTCAGAGACGTGGCCTGGGACATCACTAGGCATGTACTGCATATGACATAGCAGGACTGACCAGAGCTATCGTGCACATGTCTTCGCCTAACTGTAGGTGGCACTTGTGTTGCCCTGATCATCATCGGCGGATCCACGTCCAAGCTCTTCTACCAGATCGTCTGCGGGACCACCGCGTGCGCTGCAAAAACGCCCCTGACGACGGTGGAGTGGTACCTGGTCTTCACTTGTGGGGCGGTGGTGCTATCCCAGCTGCCCAATTTGAACTCGATCGCTGGCGTCTCTCTGATCGGAGCAATAACGGCCATTGGGTACTGCACGTCCATATGGGCGGTGTCCGTGGCGGAGGGCAGGCTTCCGGGAGTGTCCTACAATCCAGTCAAAACCGGGTCTCGCTTTCACCGTGTGAACAGTGTGCTCAATGCACTGGGGATCATTGCTTTTGCCTTTAGAGGCCACAACCTCATACTTGAGATTCAGGTAAGCCTAAGGTTGTGTAAAGTGGACCGTTCAAATCAGGAACCACCCAAACTGGATTGGGCTGGCCAATTCAATCCAATTCCCAAAAGTATTAGTCCAGTTTTTGGTTCAAAGGGAGAATCAGACCAAATTGGATCGGACTGGACCAACTAAATATTTTTTTTAAATTTCTTCAAATAAATTAGTAAAATATGAATAAATATTATCTTGGTCCGGTTCCAAGTAGTGGGAAAAAAAAATGATTGGTTCTATTGGACTTGACTGAAACTGGATTGATGGTCCAGTCTAATCCTCGGTTTCCACTTCCACCTTCATGTTTTACTTGTATTCATGTACAGAACTTCTTGGAAAGCTTTGCTTAAGTTAAGACTCATTGATTGGTCTCAAACTAGCTTCTAGGCCTTTTGAGAGTGATTTGTCCCTTCCATTTATATGCAGGCAACCATGCCATCAAGTGAGAAGCTTCCTGCACATGTGCCAATGTGGAAAGGAGTGAGGGTTTCCTATACGCTCATCGCGATGTGCTTGTTCCCACTAGCAATTGGTGGTTACTGGGCTTATGGCCACCTGGTGAGCTCGAACTTCAGGGTTTTTTTCAACTTGCAAAATGACTCAACACTTCGATTGTGCTAAAATCAATCACTTCGAACGCGAGTAAAACGGTGTTCTTTCGACAGATACCTGCAAACGGCGGGATGCTTACGGCCCTTTACCACTTCCACTACCGCGACGTCTCACGACCCGTGCTGGGAATGACTAGCTTGTTCGTGATAATCAATGCTCTGAGCTCGTTCCAAATCTATGGCATGCCCATGTTCGACGACATGGAGTCAAAGTACACGAGCAGGAAGAAGCAGCCATGCCCATGGTGGCTCCGGTCGCTGTTCCGGGCCATGTTCGGGTTCGGTTGCTTCTTTGTGGCGGTGGCAATCCCTTTTCTGGGGAGTATGGCCGGGTTGATTGGAGGGGTCGCGCTACCTGTTACTTTGGCATATCCGTGCTTTATGTGGTTGAAGATGAAGAAACCAAAGAAACACAGTTTAATGTGGTGGCTCAACTGGGTCTTGGGGACCCTGGGGATGTTACTGAGCATCTTGCTGATCACGGCCGGAGTCTATGTAGTGATAGACACCGGCATTGAAGTGAGCTTCTTCAAGCCTCACTAGAAAGCCTCAAGTGCGCTACGTTGTAGCTACTTGGAAGTGTGCCGGTACTGCAGTTTGCTGCTTTTTGTTCGAAAAGCCAGGTTTGGAGGAAAAAACGCGACGGTGGTTGTACTGTGTTTCTTTAAGACTGATATGTGAATGGATTGATTTTCAAGATAATCTTAAGTTGTAATGGGCTACACGAGAATATTACAGGGCCAAATGAAAGAAAAGCCAGATATCGCCCTGCGAAGTATTTTCTATTTACCACCGAAAGAACAAGAAACAAGCTCGTATGAGCAATTTGATCAGTGCAAACGCCAGCATCTGAACTATACAATATATATGCACACACAAAAATAGTTGAGTAGAATTACAAATAGGTCAAATGCTTAGCAGCACCGGCATGTTAGGACATCCAAGCAAGTGTATGGTCTCAACTTCTCTTCGAGTTCAAGAGCCGTGGGTAGCCTTTCCATATCGTTAATGCTGCTTCGAGCACAACAGAATCTGTACAAGTTTCCGCATACACCTTTACTAAAGGGGAACAGTCCTTCAGGAATTCCTCTGCAAGTTCACGAGAGGAACTAGGTGAGAGAGCTCTAAATTCATCATTAGAGCCCCTTACAAATTTGGCCAATTATGATTAGCTACTCCAAGCCTACTCTCTATGAAAATGGGCTTATCTAAGAGAGTTTTCAGCAACATATATGGACACAAGCAAATAGTCGTCATTTCATGTTTTGTTCAACACTTACATGAACATAAATTGGCTAACGTACATAAATGTCCTTGAAAATTTTCTCTGCATAAATCTTTTATTAAACTTTATCTTTACCAGAGAAACCTTATGCCAAGCAACTTTGTTTAGAATGTAGCTAGAGTAGAGAAGACTAAAAAAAAAAAAAAACATATTGATCAAGAGTAAAAGACAGTGTTGCTCAGTGAGCTAAATTGTAAAGGAGCCTCTCATAGCCATTACTCTAACCATTGAATGGAGATTTAGTAAACATCCCAAAACACTGTAGCAGTGACCAACTTACCTGAGGTAATGGACGCGTCTACGTCTGACAAGTTCATAGGTGGTCTGATTCGTCAGTACAAGGTAGCTGTACAGAAGGTTATGCAAGCATTAACAGGTATGAATCTACATAATATGTGCAGAACATCCCAAACAAAACATTCAGGTCATTCAGCTGCTTGTATGGAATGAGAATTCACAAACTTCCAGAACCAGTCAGATCAATAATAACAACAGAATACGATGGATGAAAATGTAGGTGAAATTTATCCAGCTCATCATACAAGTCAGTTTCCTGAAGCAAATGTCAACCAGGAGAAAGAATTTGCCATAATATGACAATACAATAAGAGGGTCAGAAAGATTTGATCCATTAACACCTCAATGACAAGGATAATATTTATGCATCCAAGTCATCGACTCAAATAACATGACAGCCAAAAATCAAAAACAGGACATGTGACCGTTCATGGGAAAGAACTGGAGACCATAATAAAGATAATTAAGGGAAGAAAGCTAAAGTTGGATAAGCAAATTCTTTGGAGAAGATGAACGATAGCAAAGTCCACACGTACCTATGAAAAAGCAGTAGTAGGAGAAGAAAGATGAATAAAATCACCAGAGAAATTAATAGTAGTATCATTATCAGATCCTTCCACCTGTCAACATAATCAACAAGGACTTCAGATACTAACAGGTAACATATAGTAATGTACAAGACAAGTTACACCAGATAAAAGAGTGACTGTCCCAAACCAATTCACTCTCCTTCTGAGGGACTGCACAGTAATAAAACAATAAAAAAAGAATGCTCCCATCACAGAGGTCTGTCCTGATATTGGCTATTTAACATGCCTAATGACTGATGCAGGGTAAGCAAAGAAAGGATACCAAGCACTTTGAGCTTTTGAATCTTTACACCTTTTGAAAACCAGGAACTTGGTTGTAAGGAACAGTTGGTACGCATTTTGCTTAAGGGAAAATATCTATATCCTTGACAATATTTCCTATTACACCTCAGATTCTCAGATTCTCCCTCTTACAGATGATTCTATGTAAGGCAGTGCTCCCTTGGTACCATATATATTAAATAATTTCCCTTGCATTGCATATGAAGTCAAACATCTTTAAGAGAAAAACACATACCAAGCCCCAGATATGCTAGTCTTCAGGTATGTAATGTACAAGATGCCAGTCCACAAGCACAGTGCAGTCTCTTCAAATATATACCACCTGGCAAGATAAAGCACAACCCCTCAGTAGGAAAGATTAGTCATTAATGAAGAAAATCTATTATAAAAGACTTATTATTTATAATTTTTTTACTTGAAGTGATGGTTCAGTTAGAGTGTTGCTTGTATGTTGGGCTAATGCTCTTTGTGTTAACTTAGCAAAAAGAATATTTTGTTACTTAGCATGCTTCAGAAAGTCTTTAAAGAATATAAATATTGAAACGCCAGTGTTCAGAATTTAAAAAAAAAGACTAAAAAATTGAATGGCCCACCATGTAAATGGAGATGAATTCTGCACAGGAGGCACTACCTCTGTATCATTGCTAGGCTATCAGTTGTTTGATGCCACAATTGACATCGCTTTAATCATAATTCACAAGATATTTGAGGAACCATTTCCAGATCCTCCCAGTGCCTCAGTGCATGTCCCATGATCAAAGTTCCATGACAAAAAATGTGCTAGCTAAAGAAATGCCTATTTACAGGACTAGCTCCAGGGGACGAGATGTAAACTCACCAAAAACGACAGTGATTACCCTGCCCAATGCATGTTCCAAGCCATACACAGTGGTGATCAAATTGAAGAACGCATTTATCACAATCATGACAATGCTTAGCTCTTGGAGGCTGCAATTTGGATTCAGTGAAGTTAAACCAAGGATTAATTATCTAAAGGACACAAAAATCTAGTGCCAAGTTAGAAGAGATAAAGTTATCTAATAATTAGAAGATTTAAAATTGTCACAGTTTTGACTCATAAGAACAAAAGATGATAGCGATATCAAGGTAAGAATTGGACATAGGAAGGAAAGCTCAACAATATTATCAACAAAATGTACTCTCTGAGCTTCTCCAACTATAGCTAGGTTGCTGTCCAGTGCAAATGCATGCAGACAGAGTCCCTCAAGAATCTTATTTACAACTTACTGAGCTGAGCATTCAAACATGTACTAATGATGTTTAAGTGTTGATTTTGGTTTCCAGTTTGCTCATAACATCATAGGGAGCAGAGACCACTGGATCACTGCAGGGTTGACTGACCGAATAGCAATCTAAAAGACAGTGATTGATTTCAACTGAGCCAATTTACCTAAGTAAAGGATGTCCAGAGATATATGAGTTTATATATCGATATCAAAGAAGTAAATATTGCCCCTTTCTTGCCAGTAAGACATCCCCCCCCTCCCCCCCCCCCAAAAAAAAAAAAAAAAAAAAAAAAAAACCCCGGGGCAGCACGCAGGGGATTAAGTATCACAAAGGAATGGAAGTTTTGTTCAAGCTATTAACTTTTATAAGAAACACAGGACCACCAGTTCCGTTGCAATTGTCAAAGAGCATTAATGGGAGCATGCCCGGATTATATGCAGATAAACAGTAGCCTAAATCAAAAAAGGAAGAGACAGTTACCTGCTCAATATTACAGTACGAGCATGTCAAAACTCTGCATAATCATGACAAAAAGAGTTAGAAAGAAAAAAGTTTTGTCCGAAGGGAAAAGATAGATATCCTCTTTATAAAAGCTAGTTTTGGAACAACTGAGAGTAATTCAACAGTAGTATACAAAATCATAATACTGCAGGCCAAAGAAGAATGACAGTGCTGGAAGAACTCAACATGAAAAGTCACAGCATATTACTTCAGTAACTGTAAACATATCTTTGCCATAAATGACTTCCTACCTCATGGAAGTTCCGGGGGGATAAAATTCCAACACCATCTTTGACCAAGAACTTCTTCCAAGAGAGTTTCTTCCAGACTGACTATTATCCACTGTCCCCATCAAGCTACCATTTTTACTTGAAGCAGTATGTCTTCACTTAAACATTGTAAAGGTATCCAAACAGCAAAATGAGATGAAATACATAATCATGAATTTTGTGTTGAATAACAAAGTCCAGAAGAAGAATTAAGTCCTTACTTTGAAGCTGTTGGGCTCCTCGTAAACAGTGTGTTTGCTTCATTGTAAGTTTTCATTGCATCAAGGACATATCTAAAAGTATAAAAGAAGAAAGTACATCAGGTATAAAGAAGCCTTGGCAGATCATTTACTCCAAGTTGTTCGACGGATAGATTTTCGGTTTTGACATCTACCCTGGGGAAGATCCAGCTGTGATGAAGTATTGGACTAATGCAGCAACAAAAAGCAGCAAATACAAGCCAATGTACCTGACAATTTAAGAAACAAAAAATAGCAAAGTGAAGTAGCTGATTTTTTAAATCAATTTATTCACAGATGAGAAAACATTTATGAAGTCAGCGCTCATCTTCAAGCAATATACAATAAAATTTTAGGACAGTGAACGTGTAGACACCTTCCAGATATGGCAAGTTAAAAATAATAAATGACCATCTTATTGCTTGACCAGAATTGGTCACAGCAACTATGGCTATGAATTTTAAGCTTCATACAGGAATTTTCTCATCCAAAACAATTCCAAGTATGCATGAAACTTACAATCATTTTTTATGACAAGAAACACACCTTAAGTAGGTAAACCTCGATGACATGAAATACTGCAATCTCATAGGCCATTTGTGCAAGCAGAAGCCCAAGTGGATGCCTAAACATGAAATTGTTTGCACTTGGCATCATGGGGACAAAAATGTTCTGTGTGCGTAATCCATGCATATAATCTGTTCCTCAACTACTAAGCCAACTCCATGAGATTCTATTATCATATTATAATTTCCTTATTTGGACTAAAAAACTACGAATCGAGGAATGTTTGGGGTGGTAGCAGGTTTGTGTCTTTTGACTAGGGTCTTTTTCCCTTGAGTGCTGCTTTGAACTCTTGGTTTATCTGAGCATTTAAGAGACATGTATTAAGTAGCCTTTAACGATCTCAAATATTTACAACTTAACCAAACTTAGTTTATTAAGCAACTTAAACTTTTTGAAACATTAATATGAGTTGTCGAACAAGCCCTCAATCCCCGAAAAAAAAGAATAAAAAAAAAAAAAACTGAATCTTACTTCCCTTCAGTGACTCCCTAACAGGTAAAAGCAGCCTTTTCTCAGATGAATTCGGCCAGAATGCCTACAGTGGCCAAATTGAATTTTAAGACGGTTTAAAAGAGTATTATCTGCCAAAAAAATCTGCATCTAATGCTCCAATATTATTTCAGAGCCGAAATTGGAGCTCTAAAGTTCTATCCTACCTCGCACTACAACAAATCCCATGTTAACTAGGAATTTCGACAACCACAAATTACACCGCGAAACCTCGATTATAACATTTATCCAACACGATGGTACCAACAAAGGAGAATAAATTAACGTACCACGGTTCCCTTCTCGTCTTCTCGATCAACTCCTCGTCAAACAAAAACAGAAAGCCCGCATAAACAAGATGCAGCGCCACCAGAGCCACCTTCAACGCCAACGAAGATCTCCGGGCTGCAAAGTCACCCCATCACAAGCCGAACGCGACACCGAATCAGACCGGCACAAATGCCAAATGCTAAGGAAAGCCAACGGGACTCTAACCTCGCCCAAATCAAACCGCAGAGAAAGCAAACTCCCCCACGAACCCTCGCGGAAAAGCAAAATAAAATACTCCTAGCAACAACAGAAACGAGGACGACGACGACGACAGGGACGGAAGCAGAGCTCACCGGGATCGTCGAGGCAAGGGAAGCAGAGGGAGCACCGGTCCAGAGCTCGATCGCGCAGTTCCGCGATAGGCGCGCACACTCCGTCAGTCGGCATCCGAAAGAGCCAGCGCGAGCTCGCATCCGAGCGCCGATCTTTTGGGGGAGGGGGGGAGGGTGTCAGGTCGCGGCCGCCGTCGCGCCGAGGCCGTGCGCCTCGCTTTCGCTCCGGGGAACGGAGTACGCTCCTCTCCTCCCGGTAAGAAGATTTCGCATGCGATCGAGCCGGCGAGAATCGCGAGTTCCCGGAGCGGAAACGGCGGCCGCTCGCCGATAATCGAGATGGTGGGGAGGCGAGAGGATTCGAGAGCGAGAGGAACTGAAACGACGATGGAGGTGGAAGATGACAACTCGTGTCTGGTTTCCATCGCCATTTTATTTTTTCTTTTTATTTACTTTTTTTTTTAAGGAGTGGCGCTCCTAACTTTTTACTAGAGGGGTACAAGAACGGATTACCCAAATCGAAAACTGCTCGAATCGGATCTAATTAGCCTATATGCTCTAATTTTTTAGAGTGTCGGTCTTATTCTTATTCCTAAAAGTAAAACTGATATTCAAACAGTTTAATTCTTGATTTCAAGAAGAAATCAGACCAAACTAATTATATATTTTATCATTTAAAAAAAATTAATAAAATATAATTAAATATCATCTCATCTAATGATATCACAAATTATGATAAAACAACTTTTAATTCATCGTCGTTTCCGGTTAATATTATAAGATTTTTCAATTTCTTATTATCCACAACTGTTTTTTATTAGAAAAAAAAAAAGTACCTAGTTTTGTTAGACTTGACTAGAACTGACAATTCGATCTAATTCCCGATCTTAAGACCAAACGGTCCAATCTCCGATTACTAAAATTGGGAATCAAATTGGACTGAAAATTGATCACTTCTCTCTACATGATTTTTGGCCTTTGCCTAATAATTCTTTTCTTCTTTTTGTCGGCCAACAATTATTTAGGTGAATTAATTATTCTACGGATTTGAGCCGTCCAACGAAATTGACGTATGCGGGGATGCATATATTATCGCGTGGATCACCTTTATTAAAACATATCCCGTAGAGAAAAATAGAATTAAAAGTGAGTGTCTTGGAACCGACTTTTACTTTTTAAATTGTATATTTTTTTAAAATTTCCAACTTTTTTTACTTTAATTTATTGTGAAACACCCGAAAACTTTATAGAAGAAAATGTGAATGGCACACACTAATTCGATATTAAACTTTTTAATTCATTTAATTTAATCTTAAATCTTTTAATAATCTATCAATTTACTCATTCCGATCAATTTAGCTAGAAATCGTTGACATGATTAGTGCTAATCACCTATCAAAACATATCTAGGTCGATGGTTCTCGACTCTTGCATTAGGACAGGTTCAGAATCGAAAAACATCTGTGGAGCCTGGACATAGCGTTGGAAGAAACTTAGACCAATTCAAAGGAACAATTGCCTCGTTGGTGAACAAATTTCTCGACTTTTAAGAAAAGTTAGAAAGTGACAAAGGATTGAATCCAATTAATTTACCATAAAGTATTACGCTGTGCGCAAAAGCTGCTTTATGCGATTCCTTAAAAGCGACGTTGTGTTTTGGATGAAATGAATTGGTACATAGATTTCATTCCAAGATCCTTATTAGAACTTAGGAATGCAATAATTAGCCACGCGTCGATTGCCGGGATAGGAAACTATATTTGCCTGAGCTTAGAGCTGAGCTTGTCAATTTGTGAACTGGATTCAAACTAATTGCGAGATTGTGAGCTTAAGTTCTTAAAAGAAGGACATTATAATTGTGAAAGCATTATACAAGGTTTCAACGGGGTTTATATGCATATGGTCTCACTCTATCTACCTTTTGAGAATCTTCTAATCAAAATCATTGTTTGAAGTGCATCTTGATTCGAATCCAAAACTTTAACTAAGATGGAGATTGCATAATTAGAAGACCGTACTTATTTGTGCTTAATAGTCAAGCAATGAGGGATGATACTTTAGCACTTGTTCTCACGTATAAGCCACATCAAAACAAAAGCGAAAGCTTGAATCTATTACCATGTTATGATATCGAATCTGAATAATTATAGTTTTGGACTAGTCTTTTCGGTACAAATTTCGAGTCAACACCAATTTAAACATATGGATCTCAAGAAAATGTGCAAAAACAATAGTTCAAAACCTAGATCTTAAACAACAAAGACATAAACTTTTTATCACACAAGCAACCCCTATGCTAGCATTAAATTGGTTCAATCTTGAGCACTAGGAATGTCATAACCGAACCAAACTGAATATTGGTTCGGTTTTCGATTAGAATAATGAAAAACAAGAACCGTTCTTTTTTCATGTTTGGTTCGATTTTTGATTTAGTTCCATTAACCACGCCCAATTGAACTTTTCAGCAAAAATTGAATGCCTTACTTAAGATCTCTTTTCTTTCTCCCTTTATCTATTTCGTTTCTAACAAGTGAGGTAAAAAAAGAAAACCGAAAAACCAAACCGAACTAAACACATTATTTCAAGTTGGATTCGCACCCTATCGGTTTGGTTTAGATTTCCTAAAAACCCAAATCGGACTGAACCGAAGCATCTGGCAATGACTAGGTATAGCAAATCAGAAGGAAGCATGAACACAGAACTGATACAAGTAGTTCTCTTTTTTTGTCTATGCAGCATTATGCCCTAACAACTTATTCCCGTTGATCTGGCAAACTTGCTTGCCATGACGGTATGCAGCATAAACCATCTCCTTTCTCTTTGGACTATATACTCTCTCCACCCGTCTGGTATAAAATCTATTGGAACAATCTACCTAGAACCAGTTGGATCTTGTAATAATGATCCCATAGTTCAAGTCA
This sequence comes from Corymbia maculata, assembly GCA_014182735.1. Classification (NCBI taxonomy): domain Eukaryota; kingdom Viridiplantae; phylum Streptophyta; class Magnoliopsida; order Myrtales; family Myrtaceae; genus Corymbia; species Corymbia maculata. Next base: position 17,836,921 of record CM024690.1, read on the forward strand.
CAATATAATTTGGCGAAGTTGCTGTTTCTAGAACATCTATGTTCCTTGTTACAGCAATGACTGTGGCGATCTTGCTGTTTCTAGAACGCCGGCTTTCTTGTTCGGTGACTCAACGATGGATGTCGGGACTAATAACTTCTTGCCAGCGAGAAAAGCAAAGGCCGACGTTCGTTTCTATGGGATCGAATCTCGTGACTCGCAGTAATGGCTGGAACACTGCTGATACACGACCGTTGTCGGATTCATTCGCGATTAAATTGACATTGGTTCGTGACAAATCTAAACAAGATAACAAAACATGGAGAGATCACGAGGGAAGGCCCATTGAGTGATCTTGACCTCTCTTATCCTATAAACTAATTTAAGATATGAGACTTTTCCTCACACTTATAAACTGATCACCTATCCCTTTCACAATCGATGTGAGATAACCTTAACAAGGCCTTACTCTTGAATTCCCTCTTTTTCATCAGTGCTGGAAGCAACGACATCTTCAACTACTTCGAGTCCAATCGATCTTGGAACCCCGAGTTCCTCATGGATCTTGGTAACCAATATGAAGCTTACTTGAAGGCGTGTAATCTCGACCTCTTTCACGCATGCGCCGCACCGCGGGGAAGAGGGGGAACGGGAAGGGCGATTCATTGGGCTCTTTCTTCCCACTTAGTACCTGACGAGCGATGTTCGGCGTAAAAGACCGAACTAAGCGCTATATGTTTACCACGTTTGGCAGAATCTGAATAGACTGGGGGCGAGAAGGTTTGGCATCGTCGGCGTCCCGCCGATTGGGTGCATCCCGATCCAGAGGCTGAAGGGCAATGGCATGGGCGGTTGCGTGGAGGACATCAACGGCTACGCCGTGGCATTCTTGGCCGTAGTTGAAGGAATCTTACAGAAGCTGAAGGTCCGGGTGTTAAGATGTGCAGTTCTCTCTTGGGAACTCTTATTCGATGACCATGAGCATCATCGACAATCCCCTTAACGTTCCGTAAGTGATCTTCGTTATATGACTAATGACTACATATTTGCGTTTCTCTTCAAATTATGTTTCGAGGTAGAAACATATTTTTCGGCTTTCGTAATAAAATGGCACCACGCACGTAAATGTTTGTACGACGGGTCTCGCTTGACTCTATCCAACGGACCTGATCGTGGGGCTTGGCGATTAGCCAGCCAGCCGAGGCATGTCCTGATATCATGTTTTGGAAGAGCATTCGGTGAGAAAGCCCGGCCCGAACTAATTGGGCCCCAGCCTAGCCCGACCTATATCAGAGGTTTGTATAGAAAATTATATGATGGGCGGGTCTGAGCAAAATATCTAGGCACGATTTCAAGCCCCGGCCTGTACCTGCCCGACGATCCCGGCAGTGCCGCCTTTCATAAATTTATCAGCAAAAATGTTGTCTTAATCATCCTCTCGTGCGAGTCTTTTACTATTGATTACTTCGCAGGCATCAAAGAGGTGAAAAAGGGCTTGTTGCGGCAACGGGAGGTGCGCCTTTCACGACCAACCAGTGTATCCGACCAGCATTAGGTGGACTTAGGACCAAGCAATGCCTCGGTAGGAAAGACCAAGATTTGCATAAAGGTGAGCGTTTCATATTATGTATCAATTTCGTATAGGTTTTACATGACACTTGAAATTTACCCGTTAGAACATATTCCTCATTTTTTAGAATCTGAAATTTACTGTCATGTGTACGCTAGAACTTGATACCTAACTTGTCATAAGTTTCAGGGTCTACCTATATTTCACCTGTATTATTAATTAAATAATCGTAGTGAGTTACTTAATATCATAATTTACTAACCATAACTTATATTTAAACACATAAAAATATGAAATATAAAAAAATATAAAATATTAATAAAGTAAAAGTCTTAATCATAAAATGGAAGCTCAAACTCGTGATTTCAAATCATATACCCATCATCAAATCTTATGAAATACCGCAGGATGGCGCTAAAACATAAACCAAGAAAAACTTATTCTAAATTCCAAATTCCACCAACTGTTCGTTGAAGCAGGTTCTATAATTTTTGAAACTTGGAACCTACTCTCATATCTTGGAACTTGGAACCGGATAAATTCTCACCGGTTCAATTTTCAGGTTCCAAAATTTATCCTGAACCACGCTCACACTTAAGATTTGCAGCCTTACGATAGTTTGGAAATGTTTGACATGCATAAAAGTTGGTTTGAACACCACCTGACTATTTAGTAAAAGATAAACTACATTACTATTCTACTGGGAATATATAGAGTTTGCCGATTCCGATAATTCTCGCCATTTTGATCCACTTTTTTCTAAAGTGGTTCATGATAGCTAAACCTATCTTTAATTAAACATCTCGATGTCATCAATGTTACAAAAGATGCGTTGTCGAAATAAAAGGATGTTACACGGATCCGCAAGAGAAAGATAACCTCATATGATCAATTTAGACTGCAAAGAAAGATAACCACGTTTTCCTTTTCTACCACTACGTATCCACCCACGTTCAAAATGGGAAATAACTTAGCCTATAAGGGCCTGTTTGGTAACACTTCCGGGAATAACTGATTTTGTTCATTTGTTCTTGAAAACATAAATCCATTTGGTAAATTTTTTATTCTCAAGAATAATTTTATTCTGGGAAATAGATTTGGAGTAGAATCGAAAATAGAAAAAAAAGTTGCTTCTCGCTTTCAGAAACAATTTTGGGAATCAATTTTTTCCTCTCTTTTCTTTTTTCCCTCCCCTTTCTTCTTCTTCTTCCTCTTCCTCCTCTCAACTCACTGCCACCCCCATCATCGCCCCATTGCCGCCCTAAGGTTGCCTCCAGCGAGCGGCCAAGCGAGGTCTGGCAAGCTCACCGAAGTCCCGTTAGGCCAGGGCGAAGTCTGGCAAGCTTACCTAGCCACCGATGAGGCTCGGCCTCGAAGATCCGGGCGAGGCCAAGCCTCGCCGGTGGCCGGCGAGCCTCCAATGATCTTGCTTTGTACCTCGCCCGGCCACCACCGATGGCAATGGCCAAGAGGAAGAATGGGAGAAAAGAGAAAAAGAAGAAGAAAAAAAGAGAAAAAGAAAAATATAACAAATTATAACAAAAAGTATTAAAAATTAAAAGAATAAAAAATTCTTACCAAATGCAATCATATTTCTAGAATAAAAATTTTAAACAGTTTATCAAACACCTTAAATACTCAAAAATTATTTTTGGGAGCAAAATAAAAATAAAAATATTTCTGATTAGGAATTGTTCTCAAGAGTAGAATCGTTACCAGACTGGCTCTAAATATATCTAATCTAGGGTTTGCCACCAAAATCCTCTTTTGAGGAAAGAGGCACGGTCCTTTTCCATCTAGATTTTTCCGCATAGGTATAATGCCCAAATCCTATGAATTTACTAGGACGTGACTAACTTCCGTGGCTAATGACCTTCAACCCGTAGATCTCATTAATTAGTCGTATCATGAAGGGCATTCAATTTGATGGCCCCTTGTCAGCATAAGACGATGAAATTTCGTGACTACATACTAATAATCATGTATAAAGTAAATAGTGAGGGGTGTATTAATTCAAAAATAATGATAATAAAAAGTAGCACAAATCTCCCTTGTCGAGAGAGGTAGGTCTCACAAGGGTGAGATCACCCGAGGTTAGCAAGGATCGACCTTACCGGCTTCAAGCGAGGTTTGCCCTAGCCAAATCTAACTAGGCCAAACATTGCCAGAGGATATGGAGAGTCACCTTCTCTAGCTTCTTGTGAGGCTTAATGCCAGCCTTTGTTGAGCCTCCTTGGGTTGGCGAGGTTGGCTCTCCCAGGCTCTCACATGTGGCTAATTGCAAGCAATCAAGGAGGTCGATGATCATAGAGAAAGAAGGAAAAGAAAAGAAATAAAAAAAGAATATAATAAACTTAGAAAAATAATAAAAAATTGCAAACGTTGTCCACGAGATAACACTGACAATAACATGCAAAATGGCCAATGTCTATGTCGGCGATTTCGACCAAAATTGACCAAATGGGCTATATTAGCAAATCTTTAAAATGTCAAGGATTAAATTTACCAAATTAAAAGATTCATTATTGAATTGATATAAGTGTCATAAATTTAAAACTTCTATTTTTTTTGGGGTCCTTTCCATAAAAAACCACAAATTTTATGTTTAATCCCAAATCTATTTTGAACTTTTTTTTTGTCTAAAAAAAAATCATAAATTTTAGATTCAATCTCAAATCTGCTCCGAGCTTTTCTTTTGTCTTAGAAAAAACCCTAAACTTTAATTTCAGTCATAAATCTACCTTGAATTTTTTTTTTGTCTAAAAAAAATGTCAATACCATAAAAACTCCCATACTGGTACACATATGATAAATTTACCAAAAATTAATTTTTTGACCACTAAAACAAATTACTATCCATTAGTTTTTGTTAAATTTTACTATAAAATTGCTAAATTAGATAACTTGTGGCAATTGACAAGTATACCAATTTGGGGTTTTACCTTCCGTTTGTACAAAAAAGATTACCAATTTTTGATATGTTCTCAAATATACCCCATGGTCTAGTCCCAACTTAACATAGCATTTCCATATAGATAATAAATACACATTAGCAAAATGTCATAGAAAATTATTTTCAAAATAAAACCGTTTTAGCATATAAAAAAATTAGGGATTACTAATACAGCTTTTGGACAAAGGCTAACAGGGGAAAATTTAGGACTAGAGTAAAATTTGATGATTTTCTTTTTGACTAAAAAATTGGGATAGATTTGGGATTGGACCTAGAGTTTGGGGATTTTTTTAAGACAAAAGAAAAGTCCGAAGTAGATTTGGGACTAAACCTAAAATTTGAGATTTTTTTTTAGATAAAAAAAAGTTCATGATAGATTTGGGATTGTATCTAAAGTTTGGGGTTTGCGCTTGAGACCTCCCGCACAAGATCTTGGGTTCAAATTATCCAATTGCTAGCTATTTAAGTGGGGGCTCTAATGGTGGGTTCCTAGGCTAGCTACCCTCTAGGTACAATCGGTGGTTATTGTTGGGCCTGTCGGGCCTGCGATGATCGTGCACTCCTATAAGGTTGAGCGGCATAAGTACAGTAGGAGTGCCACAACTTGGCACGGAGGGACACTTAAGTGCCATAACTTACAAACGGTACACTTAAGTGCCACTTTTCAAAAAAAATGGATCACTTAGGTGCCAAGTGATCGGAACCTTGCCGGAAATCCTACGTGGCATTTTTTTATTAATTTTTTTGCCTACGTGGCTCGCCGAAAATACTAAATCGGTGAAAAATCAGCCAAAACGACGTCGTTTTGGGCGACGTGGATTTATAAAATTTTATTAATAAAATAATATTAAAATAATAATATTATTATTATTATAAAATTGATTCTCGCCGATCCCCTCCTTCTTCTATTTTTTTTTTTTAATAAAATCGATTTTAAATTTTTTAAAATCGACGTGGACAATTTTTTTATTAAAATTGCCACGTGGATTTTTTATTTTTAAAAAAATGCCCGTCGTCAAATGAAGTCGCCGGAAAATGGACACGTGGCAATTTGGCCGGATTTTTCGCCGTTGGCACTTAAGTGATCATTTTTGCTCCGAGTTTGGCACTTAAGTGTACCGTTTATAAGTTATGGCAGACTTAAGTGTTCCCTCGCGCAAGTTATTAAGACTTCCGGGGTCCGTACGTCAAGGTTGAGCTATACTGAATCTGAATATAAAAAAAGAAAAAGTTAAGAGCATATCGGACCTAAAGTTTTTGGTTTTTTTTTTAATTGACCCAATTTTTTTTTTTTTTGGTAACAATCCATTTAAATACGCTGACGCCCGATTACCTCGATTTCTCAGTCCACGTGGCACATAAAGATTGGCTGGTCCCAGACAAGACAAAGGTCAAATCTCACGTACAAAGCGAACGGGAAAGTTTCCCCTTGGCAAGGGGCACGTTCCACGCACTTACACGTCGGTCCATTACAGGCGGCACCTGCGCATTGGTCAGAATCGAGGGCTCTCCGAAATAATTGCCTTTCTATAAAGTCGGATTTCGGACCTCATCCGCTTGTTCACTTTCTAAACCCCCTCTCCTTATATCAAGATCCAGTTCCGATTCACGACCATAAACCAGCACTCGATCTCTCCAGATGGCCGGAACGTCCTCCTTGATGTCGTTGCTTCTCTTCTCAGCGGTCGACGGCGTGCTGATGGCCGCCTCGGCCTGGGCAGGCAACGTGCCTACCGTCTTCATATTCGGAGACCCGACCGCTGATGTGGGGACGAACGATTACATCCCTTCTGCAGCGAGGGCCAACTTCCGTTGCAATGGGATCGATTTCCCTCACCATACACCGACGGGGAGGTTCAGTAATGGGTACAACACCGCCGACCAGATAGGCAAATAGTAATGTCATTCGATCGCAGCCCATCAGGTTCCCTGCACGACGTCTGGTCGGGATACGTCGGTTGCTCAGAGAGTCTCGAAAACTGTATGATTAATGATCGCTGTCTTCTCGATTTCTTATCGCCAGTGAGGCTGTTAAGTTACCAGCAGAGTCCGCCGCCTTTTCTAGCTCTTCCCCAGAACCAATCGGCCTTCCCAAGTAATCTGCTTCACGGTGCTAACTTCGCCTCCAGCGGAGCTGGACTTCTTGATCCGACTGGAATAGAAAGATACTAAGCAGCAGCAGTCACCTTGCTCTACCTCAAGATTCTGCAGAACTTTTCTGTGTTCTTGATTCTTAACCATGATCTACCTACGTACGGCAAGACGTGATATCAATGTCGCAGCAAGTGCAGCAGTTCGCGACGGTTCGAGGCAACACTACGCAGCCGCTGGGTCAAGAGAAGAACGCCGACTTCGTCGCCAAGTCGCTCTTCTTCATCAGCGTCAGAAGCAACGACATCTTGGACCACCACCTGTACAACCGGACCACCATGTCCCCGCCGCAGCTAATGACGGCCATGCAGTTGATGGTAGATATCGAATTAGTGCGTGTCGGAGAATTATTACACCAGAGAGAATTGTTCAAAGGATGCATCTGCTAACCATACCCTTTTTTTTTTCATTTTTCTCAACCATTTTATGGCAGAATTTATACAGCTTGGGAGCTCGGAAATTCGGCATCATTGGCGTCCCTCTGCTCGGGTGCTGCCCCACTACGCAGGTCGAGAACTTGACGAAGAGCGGGTCGGGTTGCTTGATGGAGCTGAACGATTACTCTCAGGCCTTCTATTCGACGGTCTCAGCCCTATTGTTGAATCTGAGCTCACAGCTCCCAGTGATGATATACGCACTCGGTAATGCATATTACATGACCACTACCATGATGCAGGACCCCCTGGCCTTTGGTGAGCAACATTACTAATCACTCCTTAATAGCCGAAAGTTTCGATCCCATCATCATACTCATCGCAAACGGCTTAGAACTCAAACTAGATATGTTTAACCGATTACACTGCATACTCGGGCCTGCAACAACGGACAGTTTCTTCTGGTTTTTCCTCTTTAATAATCCAGTCGCGTCATTTCAGGAATCAAGAACACTGAAGAGGCCTGCCGTGGAAAAGGGCGGCTGAATGCAGAGAAGGCTTGCTTCATCTATTACAGGCCGAACCTGTGCCGGAACCGCGAGGAATACTTGTTCTGGGACAAGTACCACCCAACAGAATTCGTGTCCAAGCTAGCCGCCCTCACCCTGTTCAATGGAAACTCGAGCTTCGTCACGCCGATGAACTTCAGCCAGCTGGCTCAGGCCAGTCCATGAGGGTCGACTGATGCGGCACCCTCCTCGTCTATTCCCTTCATTTCCACAAATTCCGGCTGCCAAAAACAAAACAACCCCCTCTGAGGGCATCTCCAGGATCGAAGCTGCCGAATCGTGGCATAGGAAATAAAACTAGTACTCTTGTATTTCAGCACCAGCATTTTCCTCGACCTCTTCTTCATCTTCTTCTTCTTCTTCTTCTTCTTCTTCTTCGGCATCGTCGTCATTATTATCAACGTCAATCCCCAGATGATATTGATCTTTGACGCCTGATGTTGTCGATTCCAGTGAGAATTAACGAGAATGGGAAACTTCTGATTAGTATGAACTGATAAAGAAAATATGATGAATGAACCAAGGTAATCTCAACTTAATTTTCATCCGAGTCCCCCCAACTGTTGTAAGGCTAATTACACAGTATAATGTCTTGGTTTTCGTATAATTAGATTAAACAAGCTACAAAACTATCGCATCAAACGTAAATATCTTCATGTGATCGTTTGACTTACATCAACCATACTTAGAGCATGGAGTTTTGCACTAATTGTGCCTAATATAATCAACAGGCACCTAATCTCCGCGGTTTACTAATCTTCGATTTATATAGTTTTCATTTGGTTGTCTGCAAAAGTATATTAAATTTCGTACCCAGTTGTCATCTCTGTCGGTAGAATCCACAAACTCAAGGACGCAATCATAGAAATTTACGAAATCATGAAAAGTTAAGATCATCTGATCATCATGAAGGTCGCTGATGAGGTATTTAGATCTGGATGTATCTATCTGTCGATACATTTTTACAGCCTGGTTGATTTTACTTAAGAAGGGGGCATATGCCAGAGAACCTTCAAAAGATCATTGTTATGCTCCAAAGCATGTTATGTCAGGTCAAGAACTAGGGCTCTCCGCCCGAAACATCTGCTTCTTCTCTTCCGAACCAGTCTTATATAATGATGCAGGGCAGTAAGTTTTCAAGAACAAAACACATCACCGCTTGATCTGTCGAGAGTCAAGAAAAACCTGAAAAAGAGTATAAACCTCCTGAAGACATGGCTGGAATGTCTTCCTCGCTGTTGCTTACGTTGTCCTCCCACATCAGGAGGAACTTGATCCTTTTCTGGGCCGCCGGCGTGATGCTCGTCTCAGCAGTGCCGGACCCTCCCATCTTCATATTTGGAGATTCGACAGTCGATGTCGGGACCAACGATTACATACCTTCTACGGCAAGAGCCGACTTCCCTTATAATGGAATTGATCTCCCCTACGCCCAAGCCACAGGGAGATTCAGTAATGGATACAACAGTGCCGACGAAATAGGTATATGATAAACTTGCTAGTTCCTCGTTCGCGACTAGAAATCCTTTTCTTATTTGAATTTCGCCATGCAATGGTCCCCAATTTGATAAACGTGAATTCCTATTACCAGCGAAGCTGTTGGGTAACCAGCAAAGCCCGCCACCTTTTCTGGCTCTTCTCCGAGACCCATCAATCTTCCAGAGCAGACTACTTCAAGGTGTTAACTTTGCCTCAGCCGGTTCCGGAATTCTTGATGCAACCGGAAACAAAACCTATGTAATGTCATGTTAAACCCTTTTACTCCATTTTTTTAAAGCTCTTCCATGCCATTTAAGTAAGGAGCATGATCTGGCGTAGTTGATCGAACTTGAAGTTTTACAGCTGAAGCTTGACTAAATATGGCGGCCCGCCTACTCGCGTCTGCTTGTATTGTGTGCTCCACTATTTGAAATATTAGTTTCGATCAATTAAAGCTGAGCTCAAGTATCTACATCACATATTCATGTTGCTCAAGCGAGCCAAGCCCGAGCATTTGACAGGAAGCTTTAATTAACGCTACTTTGTGCTCAGATAAATCCTAGTACAAGCAGTCTGAATGAATAATGGATCTTCCTAATGTACAGGGGGACGTGATATCGATGGCGGAACAAGTGCAACAGTTTGCAGCGGTTCAGGGAAATATAACACAGCTCCTGGGCCAAAATAAAAGTGCAGAGTTGATCGCCAAGACGCTTTTTGTCATCAGTGTCGGCAGCAACGACATCTTTGAGCACTACTTTTACAACGAGACTACCGTGTCCCAGCCAGAGCTGATGGCCGCCATTAAGTCTAACTATGCAGACCAACTGACGGTAGATATCGACTCCGTACCATTACTGTCGGAAACAATTTCTTGTTGTCTGTGAAAAGCCTAGACCGACCTGTGAATCTTGAAACTTAAATTTGGTAACATTCACATATAGAGTAACCCTGAGTTGCCTGGACAAAAAAAAATAAAAAATGCTCTGAGTTATTGAGCAGGTGCTAGTCATTAGATTTGCTAAATTGCATATGCTAACGACTTTGCATATTAATGGAATTGGAATCCCAGGCTTTGTACAACTTGGGAGCTCGGAAATTCGGGATCGTGAGCGCCCCTCGGATCGGGTGCTGCCCCTTCGCGCAGTTCGTGTACTCAAAGGAGGGCGGGTTGGACTGTTTGCCGGAGCTGAATGATTATGCTCAGGTCTTCCATTCGACGATCTCAGCTTTATTACAGAATCTGAGCTCGCAGCTCCAGGGCATGATATACTCGCTTGGAGATGCATACGCCATGACCTCTTACGTTATGGAAAATCCTGGGGCCTTTGGTAAGAATGTAATCAATATCTATTTCTATACAATTCTTCTCATCCTTTCTTTCGTTTATTTTATGTTCTGAGTTCATCTTTGATCTTATGTTGCAATTAGGCATCAATAACATTGACGCAGCATGCTGCGGCAAGGGGTATCTGAACGCACAGATACCATGCAACATCGCGGACAGCCCCAACCTGTGCCCGAATCGCAGCGAATACTTCTTCTGGGACATGTACCACCCGACGCAGCACGTGGCCCAACTAGCCGCCGTCACTCTGTTCACCGGGGACCTCAGTTTCGTAGCACCGATGAACTTCAGCCAGTTGGTCCAGGCGAGCGCATGAGATCGACATATCTGATGCTCTCGTCTCCTCTCTTCGTTCCGGAGCAATTTCACTTTATGTTTTCCGTGGATCGTCATTTCGGCTGCCAATAATAAAACACCCCCTTTAGCCTGTTTCCGGGAATGAACCTCGCCGGATCCTGGGATCAAATGAGCTATATAACTGCTGTTGTAAAGGCATCGTCCCCGTGGACAAACCAATAAATTCTCCCGTGTTCATCGTAGTTTGTTCTCTCTTCAATGTTGATTTCCATACGATTTTGATGATATTCAGGTGACTAATCTGGCCGATTCCCATGAAAATGACAATGAGGAACCTCTGATTAGGAGTTTGTGCGTGTCCCGTGTCGATAGGAAGAGAACAAGCGAAGCGATGCGGACTAATAAAACGCTAAAAGTCAATCGAGCTTGGAAGTATACATGAGGGCGTGAGTTACAAATCGGTTTTGGTACTTCCTATGAAATCAAAATCCCCGACTATTATTTTTTTTTTCTCGTTGTATTTTTGCCGAGTTCTAAAGTAATCAGAAATAACAAACTAAAAATTTCTCGACTAAATTACGTTATAAAAGATTCCGGGAGATGAAAAGGCGATGCATGGACTGAAAATGAAACTATAATTATGTCGACTGAATTTTCATCTTAGCCCCGACAGTCGAATGGCTAATTACGCAATCTAATGTCTTGATTTACACGTAACGAAATTAAAGAAACTGTCAAACTCTCGCATCAAGCATGACTTACAGCAATAATCTCCACGACTTCTTAAAGACGATGTCATTATTCTATGTCATGCGAATAGAGCTATCGAGTTTTTTCTTTCTTCTTTTTCTGGTCAGAAAACATCTTTCATTACTAACTTAGGCATTGATTACAACCTAATCCAAGCTCATAACATAAGATCGTCGATAGAAAATGCAGGAGATAAGCAACCCAGTTCGATAAGAGAGTTCTAGCTAAGTGGGCCTTGATTACCCAATCCGCAGCCTAATTTATGACTCTAGGCTTATATAGCAATCAAACTCCTTCTAGCTGGGCTAATAAAACCTGGCAATCTTTTACTATCAATTGAGAAGCCCATGAGCTTTCCTCCTGACCCAAAATACATTTCACGGCTGATAAGCTATCAAAAGCCAAAAATTACATGCAAATTAAAGACAAGTACACCACTTGAACTAGTTTGACTTTTATTTTTTTCCCAATATAGAGCTTTCCTAATTGCTAGGGTTTCAACAACGAAGGCAGATGGGGCATGGATCGATCAAGCAAAGCCATCTATAAGGTTTCCGTCTTTGTTTCTATATAGATCCATCCCTGCTATAGATCCATCCATCGACAAGCTCCTCCATCGACGTTTAGTTGGAGGGATCCCGGAAGCAATGGGTTCCAAATTTTCGTTGGGGGACTCGATCATGTGTTACTTCAAGCTATAACTATTGTTCCATTTTGCAAATAATAGGTTTGATAAATCTACTTCACCCATGATTCGATTTGGTTCTAGCTTATGTCCTTGGAAAGTGAACACATTTGATACCTCCATATGTACCACAAGATACTTACGAATCAAGCTTTGAACTGAGGAGAACTATCTGAGGTGAGAACTTCACATACCTTTTTGTCCATTCGGGAAATATTTGTTGGGGAGGTGTCGATTGCTAATCTAGGATCTACCCAAATACTCCTGGTCTTGGGGCATAGGAGAAAAAGTTGTTCTATTTATTTTAGAGCATTTCCGCACAGGGTGCATAGTGGCTTGGGTGACAACTTTCTTCTATGGAGATTTTTTTGTAGGAAGAGCATTATTACAAATTCCCATAGAAAGAATCTAATCTTGGGATATATTTGTAATTTCCAAACTTCAGCCCATAGTCTTTTGGGGTTTTTGGATGTTCTGAATGTATGTTCCTCTAAGAATGTAACTTGTTATAGGCACTTTTGACCTTGTATGACCCTGAATTATTTGCAATCCATAATAGTTTATCAAACCCGGGGTTTAGGTTTAAAGGCGTAGCTCGTATTTCCCGTACAATGTTTTTCTACAAAGGTCTCATCTAGAATATAGAAATTCCATTCCCCTGTTTTGTGGTTAATAAGGTCAACCGCAAATAAAGGGGTCATTTAGATTTGCAGGACCTCTAATTTTTCCTGACACCAGCCATCCATCCTCTTTAATTCTTATGCTTTTGCCATTCCCAACTTCTCATTTTATCTCCTATTCAATAACACCCCTTCTCATGATAATACTCTGCCAACCCTAAGATGGTCTAGGGCCTCTATGAGCACTCCAAAGGCTTCCTCTAGGGAAGTAAAGTCCTCTAAATATTTTGCTCCATAATGCCTCCGGTGTTTGGCTAAGTCTCCAGGTTTGTTTCCCCAACAAGGCTCTATTAAAGTCTACTAAGTCTTTGAAACCTAGTCCTCCTTGATCTTTCCTTGCCTTCATCATATTCCAATTTTTCCAATGGACACCTTTCCGAGTGGCATTTTCTTTCCACCCGAAAGTTGAAACTATCTTTTCAATTGCTCTAAATTTATAACTAGGGATTTTAAACATTGACGTGGCATATTGAGGTAGTACTTAAATGACTATTTTAATCAAAACTTCCTTGCCTACTTTTGATATTAACTGCTCTTTCCATCCCTCTAATTTCCTATCAACTTTTGCTAACACCCAAGAAAACATTTGTTTTTCATTTGACCATAGTTCAAAGGTATTCCAAATATTTCCTTGTTTTCTCCATAACAAGCACACACAGTTCTGTTGCAAGATTCAGTCTCAACCTCTATGGGCAAATTTCCCAAAAAAGATTTCTGATTTATTAAGGTTAATAGTCTGACCTGACGCAAAGCAATATTGGTTCAAGATGTTTACGAGATTTTGTGCCTCTTTGATAGTGCTGTCCAAGAAAAAAATAGCATCATTTGTGAATAGAAGATGTGCAAGAGTAGAGCAATGAGAATTTAACTTGACTCCTTTTATTGTACCATCTAACACTGCTTTGGACATTAGGGTATTTAATACATTAGCCATAATAATAAAGAGGCAAGGGGATAAAGGGTCTCTTTGTCTAATTCCACGGGATAGCTGAAAAGCTTCACTGTAGTCCCCATTTACTCTAATTCTGAAAGTTACTGGGGGAAATACACCACTTTACTAATGAAACCCATTTGTCACAGAAACCCATTTTTAGCATATAATTACAAAAGAAATCTCATTTCACCATGTCATAGGCTTTTTGCATATCTAATTTCAACATCACCTAAAACTTCCTCTTCCTCTTTCTAACTAGAAGTTGATGTAAAACCTCCTGAACAATGAAAATGATGTCTTAAATCTGTCAACCCCCTACAAAAGTACTTTGTTATGGGGAGATAATACTTGGGAGTCAGGGTTTCAATCTATTTGCCATAACCTTTGCAATGATCTTTTGTTAAAGTTACACAGGCTTATAGGTCTACACTGGGACAAGCTCTCTCGATTTGTGACTTCAAGGATAAGGGTTAACTGAGTACAATTCAAATCAGGATTGAAAGTACCTTGGTTGAAGAAGGAGGCCAACATCCTGAATATATCCTCTTGAATTATTGGCTGGTTACTATGATAAAACAGACATTTTAGTCCATCCAGCCCTGATGCCTTTGTAAGTCCCATTTGGAATGCTACTATTCACACTTCTTCCCTTGTTATTGGCCTAACTAGAGCTTCATTAATCTCACTTGTAAAAACCTAAAGACATTGCTCTAATATAGGCTGATATTATCTAGGCCCAACTAATGAATACAAATTCTTGTGAAACTTCGTTATGTGTTGCTTGAGTACCGTGGGATCCCGACTCTAATTATGATTATCTATCCTTAGCATATAAATTTTATTATGTTTCCTTCATTGGTGGTGGTGGCATGAAAATATTTTGTATTCCTATCCCGCAATTTTATCCAATTAATTTTGGATATCATGCACCAATACATTTCTTCTTACTGCCATAAGTCTTCAATTTGCTCCACAATCTTTGTGTACTCCTCCCCATTTGATGCCCCTTCATCAGCATTTGTTAATTCTATAAGTTTACCTTTAAGAAAATCAATTTGAATGAGAGTGTTCTTAAAATTCTTTCTATTCCAGCTCCTTAACTCCCTTATCACCCTCTCTGTCTTACTCACTATATCCCTTTGGTTGCCTATATCAACTTCCCAAGCCTTCTTAACAATCTTTGAACATTCTGGCTTGTCTAGCCAATATGCCTCGAATTTAAAAGGTTTCTATTTTCTAGTTCCAACAAATTGCAATGATAAAATAATTGGACTATGATCCGAACCAATCACAGCAAAGCAAACACCTCAGCATTCGGAAAAGAGACCCTCCATTCAAGGTAACAAAGAGCTTTATCCAATCTCTTCTTAATTAACTCCCCCCCCTCCTCCCTTTTATTTGTCCACGTATAGGCACATCATTTACTCTCCATATCCATTAGGGCACAGGAATTCACAAACTCCCTAAACGCCAACATCCTATACTAGTTTGCTTCTCTTATGCCAATTTTTCCCAAGGATACAAGACTTCGTTAAAATCACCAATGCATAACCTTGGGAAAAATTTTGGTTGATTACAATTCCTCAAAGTATGCCATAAACTATGTTCTAAAAGTTAGTAGGCGCATGGAGAAAAGAAATTCTCATTAAGATACCGCTACCTAAGCCCCCATAAAGCGCCCCAATTAACTCATCGGAATTGAACTACACTTCCATTGTCACCTCTTCATCCCACATAAATTTCAAACCACCCGCTATACCAACTGGGTTGATAATTATAGAGAACCTAAACTGGAAACGCTTTATTAGACAATTGACCACCTCTTCTCTGTTCTTGATTTCCATAAGGAACACCAAGTTGCACCTTTCATGAGCCATTAAGTACTGGATTGTCAAGGGATTGCCTAGCCCTTGACAGTTCTAACTTACAAGTTTCATACCTTGCATTGGTGGCTTATTATGGCTAGCCACCAAAGTCCTTGTATGCTCTCCTTCCCACATTCGAATAAATGTTTCTAAAAGATTCTCCTCATCAAACGAGTTTCTTGATTTCATTTGATTCCGTAAGGAGCAAATCTTTTTTGTTTTTTCACAACTTGTGTTTTCAATACTGCTTTCCTTTTTTTGGATGGCCCTATGCATTTCTTCTAGTTTGATGAGGTTTGAGACATTTCCTGATAGTTCTGAGTTCTTTTTCTTGTAGTTAGGCAAGCATAAGCAAACATTATTCCATCTACCTTTGACTCGTTTGGTGCCGGATTGTATAGGACAAGAGCCTTCTCATTCAGTGCTAGATTGTCATTGTGTAGAGTCTCTTCAGTAGGAGCGATGAGCATTTCAAGCACCATTTCCTCTTCAATAAAGCAATGATCAATTTCCCCAAAGGAAGTTTTCCAGTAGGGGCTCAATTCTTTAACCTCAGCTTTAAACCACGGGAGTTTCAAGCATCATTACCTCCCACATTTGTCTTGAGGTAAGCCCATCTCTTCATATGGTATTTTTGGACAAGAACTTGCACAATGGCCAATGCAACCACACAAATAGTAGTAATGTGCTAGTCTCTCATACTTAAAGTCGATCCACCATTTCTTACCTCTCAAATTAATAATAGTTCTAGTTTTGAGTGAATTAGCAAGTTCAATTTGACATTGGTTTTGCCAATTTTTACAAGAACTGTTATTTTTTGCATCAATCTTCACTTCCTCCACTTTACCTATTTTCCTAGCAATCTGCCTAATTGCCTCTTTTAAAATCACAATTTGAGGAAGGTCAATAAGTGTACCTAGAATGCATAGTGAGTGAAATCATAATAGTGCTTTGGAATGTTTGGGTCACTTTCTTGTAGAACAAGGAGATTACTCGCAAATGACCAAGGTCCAAACTCTAACACTCTTACTTTCTCCTCTACTAAATTGAAGATAAATAAAAACCTGAGCTTGATTATTTTGCATTTTACTATCCCAATCTTCCATGCTCTCTTCATCATACTCAAGAATGCTTGAAAATTAACATCAGGCCTCGAAAAAAGCTCTTCGTAAAGAAGGAATTGACTTTCCTAGTTTATGGTCTCTAGGATGGCAGTGCTCAACTTTGTGATGTCTTCTTCGGCCCACAAATCCGCCATTTTTCTGCATAGAGCCATCATATGCAAGTGATGTTCCCGTTCCCCTTCCATCTTCTTTCAAGAGTTAGTTGAAATAGGGTATATGGGGTTTCTGGGTTTATGGAGTGAAGGGAGCCCTATGGATTAGGGTTAGGTCAAAATCATCACTTGTTTTTCATTTCAAATGAAAAGCTTAAGAAGAGGGGAGAGGATGGATGACTAGGGAAGGAGCTAATTTGGTGGGTATAAAGTTGATTCTACTGTGGATGCTGACAATAGAAAGGGGAATGGAACAGTAGGGTTTCTAAAGAAAGGGATGGACGAAGGAGAAGATGGAGCTAATACAGTGGATGCCGGGTTGATTCTACTATGGAGACTCACAACAAAGTGAGGGATTGGGGATTAGGGTTTCTAAGATTAAGCTATCATCTTGTGGGATAGAGAGGAAACTCACATTGGGTGAGAGATCAGTTAGAGCTTTCAAGTTCATACGCAACAATTTTATCATTCGACAGATAGAAAGAAACCAATTACCCTCGAATTCCTCCTAGAAAGATAAAGCAATGTCCGCATCCATCAAGTTTCTACTCAACACTGATTTTGAGTCCAACTAAGCAACTTTGCATTGGTTGTTCCCATGGCAAGAGCAGATCTATGGTTTGTAAGCAACCCGAAGACACATAGGAATTTATAAAGGAGGATTGATTTCTTATGGCCAGAAATCTAGTTGGTTTGCCACCGAAAATCTCTGCAAGGAAAATGCACGAGTCTTTTCCTTTTGGAATTTCTCATCAAAACGTACAAATTTAAATCCTATGAAGGTACTAAGATTCTGTCCTTATAATTCCATCCACGAAAGTTAAACAGCATATTTAGAGCTTGGAATTTACAATAAGTGTGCCAGATTATAATAAAAAACGCGACTAACCTCCGTGGATTACAATCTTTTAATCAATGTCATTTTCATCTGATTGTCCGTAAGGTATTATTTTGTTTCATGGCGCATGATTTTGCGACCAGTTGTCATTTCTCTCGTTAAAAACCAGAATGAAGGACCACAGACAAAGAAATGCATCATAGAAAGCTACGAGACCATGAAAGGGAAAAAAGTTTATCTGATACTGAAGGTCAGATACGACGAGTGATTGCGTTTTGGTGCATCTAATCTTCCGATGCATTTCTTACATGTCGATTCATTTTACAAAGAAAGGGCATATCCTAGATCCTTCGAGAAGATCTCTTTTTTTTGTTCCTAAGTGTGTTTTGTTCTGTTTGAAACTAGGGCTCTCCGCCGAATTTATAGTTGTTTAAATTTTTTCTGATTTTTTGTTGTCTTTTGAGTAGTTTCAACAAGGTCGGATTCGAAACTAGCATTGCTTGTTCACTTCCTAACCCCGATTCTATAATATTGCAGAGTATCAGAAAACAAAACCCATCGTCACTCGGATCTCTCAGGAGTCGAGAAACTCGAAAGAGTCGCCCTCCTAGAAACATGGCTGAACCGCCTTTCCGTTGCTGTCTTCACTGTCTTCTCACAACTATAGGAACTTGCTTCTTCTTTGTGCTGTCGGCGTGATGCTCGTCTCGGCTTTGGCGGACGACCTGCCTCCCGTCTTTATATTTGGGGATTCGACGTTCGACGTGGGGACTAACAACTACATACCTTCCACGGCGAAAGCTGACATCTACTATTACGGGATCGATTTCCCTCACTCACAACCGACGGGGAGATTCAGTAATGGATACAACAGTGCCGACTTAATAGGTCATTTACGTCTTCCTAATCCCATCATAATCAATTTCATTTGGTTGGTCCATTAATTAAACTGGAAATCCTTTTTCGTTTGAAATTGACCATGCAGTGGTCCCACAACTGATAATTGTGAATTCATACTGATAGTGAGGCAGCTGGGTTACAAGCGAAGTCCACTACCTTTTCTTGCTCTTCTCCAACGACCACCAACCTTCCAACGCAATGTACTTCGAGGTGTCAACTTTGCCTCAGGCGGTGCTGGAATCCTTTATGGAACTGGATTTGCAACCTGGGTGCGTTTTCAAACCTATTTGGAGTCGCTTCAAATTCTTTTACTCCATCTTTCGAGCTATGCATGCCCTTTTAATTTCTTCCCCATGGAAGGAGCATCATCGAGCTGAGTCGAGTTGCATAGTTCTCTCCTGGAGTGCTCGGCTTGTCCGAAAAGTTCAATCAACTCCCTATAAAACCTCGATCAAACTTGAAGTTTACTAGATGGAGCTTGACTAAATAAAGCCGTCCGTGCACTCAAAGCTGATTGTATCGTGCGCTTCACTATTCAATATATTAGTTTCAATCACTTAAGAGTCAGGCTTGAGTAGCTACTGTAGCAGACCAAGTCCGAGTCAAGCATTAACAGGAAGCTTTAAATAACGCTATCGTGGACTCAGATGAATCCAATTTCAAGAATTCAGGGAATTATATTATGGATCTTGCTAATGTGCAGCATGACGTGATACCGATGGCGCAACAAGTGCAACAATTTGCAACGGTTCAGGGCAATATCACATGGCTACTGGGTCAAAATGAAAGTGCCAAGTTCTTTAACAGCTCGCTCTTCTTCATCAGCGTTGGAAGCAACGACATCTTCGATCACCACATTTACAACAGGACCACAGTGTCCCAGCCAGAGCTGATGGCCTCAATTCTGTCCAACTACACAGCCCACCTGACGGTAGATATCAATTCGATACTGTAACTGTTGGGGACAATGTCTCCTTGTCTGGGAAAAGCCTAGACCAACATCCAGCAAATCCTGAAGCTTAAATTTCAAAATATTTGCATATAACGAGTTGCCCTTTAAACAAATATTGAGAATAATTTAGTGAGCTATTAAGCAATAGCTAGTTTTGGTTCAACTGCATATGTTAACGTGGTTCTAAGTTTTCTGGGCGACTTTGCATATTGACTCGAATGGGAATGCCAGGCTTTGTACAACTTGGGAGCTCGGAAATTCGGGATCGTGAGCGTCCCTCCGATTGGGTGCTGCCCCTTCGCGCGGTTTCTGAACTTCAGTGAGAGTGGCCAGTCGGGCTGCTTGGCAGAGCTGAACGATTATGCTCAGTCCTTCTATTCGACAATCTCGGGTTTATTGCAGAATCTGAGCTCACAGCTGCAAGGCATGATATACTCGCTGGGAGATGCATATAACATGACCTGCACCCTTATGGACGTTCCTCTTGTCCTTGGTGAGCATATAATGATGATCCCATTTTTTAGCCAATTCTTCTTGTTCTTTCTTTCTTTTCTTTCATTTTTTCATCAATTTCTATTGACCAATTTTCTCTGATTTCGTCTTTAATCTTATGTGCAATTAGGCATCGAGAACATAGAAGACGCATGCTGCGGAAGTGGGCCATTGAATGGAGAGGCCCCATGCAACATCACGCAAGTCCCCAACCTGTGCCTGAACCGCGCTGAATACTTGTTCTGGGACTGGTTCCACCCGACCCAGTTCGCCGCCGAGAAAGCTGCCATCACTCTGTTCACCGGGGAGCTGAGGTTCGTATCGCCGATGAACTTCAGCCAGCTGGCCCAGGCCGGCGCGTGAGAACGACCATTCGCGGGGCTCTCATCTTTCTCTCTTCATTCCGATATGATTGACTTTCCCTTGCGTTGTTATTTCGGCTGCCAATAATAAACACTCTCTATAGCCCTGTCTCTGGGATGAAACTCGCCGAATCCCGGGATCGGATGAGCTGTACACTCCGATTGCAGAAGCATTGTTCTTGTGGTCACACAAATAAATTCCAGTTTCCCTCTTCAATGTTGATTTTCTAGACGATCTTCATATCTTAGCGGCTAACCTCGCCAGGTCCCCATGAAAGCGACAACGAAAAAACTCTAACTAAGTGTTCGTGGGAATCCCACGTTGATAGGAGGATAGTAGCAAGTGAAGTACAAATTGGACTGAAAAGAAACTGCATTCAACATATAACAAAAATTTATGACTACATTAAATAAATTAAAAATTCAAGGATCACATTACACATTAGATTAAAGTTTAGAGACTTCTAAATTAAACATCCTATCAAATTATCGCGTCAAACTAAATTACAAAAGTAAAATTTGAGAGAGAATATGTTGATCACATGCACAAATGCGAAACACCTTCAATATCCCAAGACTATACAGATATCTACTTGTGATTGTATAACTTACATTAATCATCTTTATACTTACGGGTGTAAATGCGTCGGGTGGGTCTGAGTTATCCTAATGCCTAACCCAAAATGAAAGCACGTCTACCCTAACCCAATACCCGAACTACATATATCCAAGTCGTCGGGTCGGTGGGTTTCAAATTTTCGAGGGTTTTTTTTCCTTTGTATTGTAGCCCCCCTCCCCTTCCCCCAATTAGAGGAAAATGAACGCATATTGGCTTGAGCAACAGTTGTAGCAAATATATGCACACAACGAAATTCCTTAAGGCGCAAATAATAACCATTCTGACTAGAAACTGATTTCTAGAACATAACTAGATTTTTCTAATTTCTAATTGTAACATCCTGAAATTCGAGTCCTTTTAGGGAGGAACGAGCGTTAATTTCGTAAATGCATTGTTGGTTGATCTCACTCGGAACTGATCACTCCTGAGATACTGACCTTGAGGGGAAAGGCTAATGAGGACAGAACTCGTGCGACTAAAGAACTTGACACGGGGAAAACGACTCGACCGTGAGACTTGCGTAAGGATGATCCCGTAGTCATGCGGGCCGATTCCAAGGACGAATAGGAGTCGATTCGTGGGCAGAACATAATGGGACGACGGGTGATTCCGCCTACTATTATCGAACTGCGAATGGCCCCGTGTCGATCCTTAGTAATCGTGTACTTTGAAATAAGAATCGATTCTTCGCAATTTCATGTAGTCAAGGACGTCCATGTGTCGAGAAGTCTTGAACGTGAATTGGCACGAGTCGGTTACGCGTGAATCCTCAAAGCCGCCGTCGCCCGAGCGGTACCAAAATGGCATTCGGGCGAAATTGACATAGCATGAGAATCCAAAAGTATTGGACTTCGAATTTTCGGGAATGTTCGAGAAGGACTTTTGGACGATGCTTCTTAGACAAGTCGACACCGCTTAGGTTGAGCCGAGTATTTGGAAAAGGGATTTTCGGACCAAGAAAACGAGCCTATGAGGACATGGGCCGGGCAAAATCAGTGTGGGCCTCACGTCCAAGGTGGGACAGCCACCATGGAAGGCCCGAGGCAAGCAAGTGAGCCCGTTGGGCCAAACCGACCCTTTACCCTTCCGAGCCCATTGTTTAAAACCGAGCCGATTCAAGCCCAATAAATTCCCGAGCCCGTTCCTATTCATTTTCCAGCCCATTTCCTAGGCCCGCCCCTCCATTTTCAGCCCAAGGACAGATTAGGAAATGTGCAAGGTGGAAATGACCAAAATGCCCTTGGATATTTTGAAGAAAAGTCAAAAAGAAGAAAGAGAAGATGAGGTCATTTTCTTGACAAGTGGGGCAAGCATTGAAGGCTTTGATAAGCCTTATCCTTCAGCCTTCACTTCACTCTCTCTCTCCTCTTCATCTTCCCCAAACCGCACACCCTTCTCTCCCATGGTTTTCCTTCATTCCTTCTGTTTTTCAGTTTGACCTTTCACCGAAATCTGAGTTGTTCATTGCCTTCCCGTTGGAATCTCGTCTCGTGCCACTCGCCGTTGTGTTCAGAAGACGAAAACCGTTCAGACAGCATCGGTCGATCGCCGGAAGGAGCCTCCGATCGTCCCGTATTCCGGCCGAAAGCCACCGCCGGCCTGGACCGTTTTCTGACCGCCCGCCGCTGTTCTGTTTTGTCTGTTTCAGCCATTTTCCTCCCTTTCCGACCCAATCTCCGCCCATACCAGCCACAAGTGGTTCCCCCTCGACCCCCAGTGCCGCGTCGCTGGCCCATCGCTCGCCGGAGCTCCGGCAGCCCGTTCAACTCCGGTCAGCAACTTTCCTCCCGTGCGTCAGTTTTTCGAGTTGCGAGAGGGATTTCAAGTTTGTTGCTGCTGTTCTCAGCCCCGGGACCGCCTTGGATCGCTGTGGTAGAGGTCCCCGGGTGTCGGGTTCGTTGCAGCCGCCGCGTCCGTGTCGCCGGCCCGCCTAACGGGTGAGTTTAGCTCCTAATCCCTATTTAGTGCCTAAACTTGCTTAGGGTTGGTTAGTTAGTGTTAATATTGGTTTAAGGGATTTAATTAAGTTGTATTAGCCCTAAGATAGGTGGTTAGATAGATGGTTAAGATTATATTAGCTTAATTTTGCTTATTAGGCTTAATTGTGCTTAATTTGTGATTAATTGTGCTTATGTGTTTAATTAAGCATGATTTGCTTGAATTAGTTGGTTAATTATTTTAAATAATGTTTTTTTAATTTCTAGATTAAAATTTTTAATTAATTGAATATCAGAAAAATCACTGTTCATAATTACGTTCACGACACTGTTCACGGCACTGTTCATCCGAAGCTAAATTTTGTCTCGAATTTGATGTGCTATTGATTGTTATAATTAATTGAAGTGCCGATTGTTAATTATACTCGTGAATATTGATGAAATGCGTGATCGAATGTTGGTTGAATTGAATTTTGGAAATTGTCGAGTGAGATTGTATGACATATCGTGTGGGTTATCTGAAATGGCATGTCGCATGAGCATGAGCGTATGAGCGATGTTGCATTCACGACCAAGCAAAAGCAAAGACAAGAATGAACTGTTTGCTGATGTGTTGCATGGTCAGATTAAAGTTGATAGCCCGGTTGAGCCGGATGACCGCCAATCCTTCGGGGTTGTGCCGTGACCATTGGGTCGCCCGACAAAGTGGTGGTCGATGCGGAGTCGCGGTTGAGGCCGGGCCCATGCTCCTTATGGAATGCCGTCGGTGGGGAAAGCCCATGACGTCGCCGTGCCTCACGGGGGAGGACGATGCGGTTTACGACCGTTGACCGCCAACCATAAGGTTGTGCCGTGGCCTAGAGGGTCGTAATAATCGGAGCATATGTGTGGATCGAGACATGAGAAAGTTGTGTGAGATGCTCGATTATTCGCATGCTCTTAATGTCGTGATGATTTGTGGTACGCACGCATGAGTTGTGATCGTGCGGGGTGTGGCAATGGCCAGGTGAGATCGCTTGTGGCGCGATTCGCATGTGATTGATGAACTGTTTCATCTAACGGCCATGTGCCTTGCGTGCATTGTATGAGATTGGACGCGCAGGGTATGGCATACCGGGTAAGGTTGCATGCGAACCGAATATTGATTGTGGGTTGCCCTGTCTGTTGTTGGCTGTTGTTTGGTTTTGGTTGTTTGTTGTGGGTTGAGTGAGGGGTGGTTCTGGAGAGATACCCCGGGTTGAGTTGGCGTACTAACCGGGGCTTAGGGGGAAGAACTCGCCGAGATTTTATCTCAACCCGTCGTGGTAAACATTTTCAGGTCCTTAGAATGGCGTACTGCGGTGGAGAATCCCGCCCCCGCTTCTCCGGTGATCGACTCGACGGAGCTTGAGTCCGATGGGTCCAAGTGACCATGGTGTTGAACCCGAGGGTTTCTTGTGTCTTGTTGGATTAGCCTAGTTCTTTTGGTTTCGCTTAGAGGATGGATCGGCCCTTTTTGTCGGGCTTGTAATTCGGAAACAATCCTCCATTGGTTAATCCAGTAATTTGAATAAATGAGTAGTTGCTGTTGTCATTCTTTGTTTATCCATCTATCCCCTGTTTGATTGTTTGTTTGTCTGGGGATGGTTCGTCTTCCGCTTGCGCTTAACGAAAGATAAAATGAATGGTCGTCGACGGGTCCTGGGACGTCGCTTTCAATCGACCAAGAGAAGGGGTTGCCACGAGCTCGGGGGTTCGGGGCGTGACACTAATTCTACTCTCGGATGAGTTTTTGAGTAAAAATATGCATTTTATAACGATATTAAATTTATATTCCCGAAATAAAAATCCGTTTAATAATGACACAAAATTTCTCTCTCCCGAGTAGTAGCGGTGGATATTGGCCAATGATGGATGATGACGGCGATGGACAACAGCCGGCAATGACTGGCAACAAACAAGGGTGGACAACAGTCAGTGACAAACAACAAGGGAAGCAGTTGATGACCAACAACAGCAGTGGGTGGATGGCGAGGGGGTGGCGAGGGGGTGGCCAGTAGGTGACAATGGCAGCAAACAGCGGGTGGGTGGTTAATAGGGAGGATGAGCAATGATAAGAGTTTTTATTTTTCATTTCTATTCCAAAAATAGAGAAGTAGAAAATTTTTACTTCTCATTTCGATTATAAATTTATTCTAATATAGAACAATGAAATTACATTACCAAATGAATTTCTACTCCGGAAATAAATTTGGAACAGATCTAAAACATAAATATGGTGATTATCATACACACCATTAATAAATGGGATTCTATGACAAAATCATAAGGAAATCAAAATTTATTGAAAATAAAAGATTACCTAATATTACAATCTTAAAACTATGTAAAGAGAAAATTTACGACAACTAACATATCCCTGCGTGAATGTTAATAGATCATTCCCTCTCCTAAAAGAATCAATCTTGGTGCACCTGTCCATGTGGATAATGACAACAACGTCAACTCCTAAGCATGATGTGGACAAGTTTTCCATCATTCACTTTCATAAAAAGATCAATTTTGGCTGGAAATGTTTTTGCTAATGTTAAATCTTCACGTGATTCTTCAAGCTATATAGATATGCAAAATTGTTTGCCTTCCGTTTTATTTATTCATTTGGTGATGTATGAAGTCAGAATACTCTTGAGTCCGGTTTCACTCTCTTGGAAATGCCGAGAGTACCTTGAAACAAATAATTTTCTCTAATGATTAATTTTGGAGATATCTTGCAATCTTTTTCAATCTCATTGTCCTTAAGTTAAGATCTTGTAAAGTTTCTTATTTTTTATCTCATTTTTGTCAATTTTGGATTGAATCTTTAAATATTCCTTTTGATGAACTATAGTGCTTGATAAAGGTAAGAAGGCAAAAAGCAAAAAATGAAAAATAAAAAATGAAATCCTAACCGACCTGACTTGACTAGAACTAAACCAGACCTAACCAAACCGAAAACTTACCCAAAATCCTTAACTTGTTGCCAAACCAGAATGAGACCCAAACCAAAAGACCTGCAATTTTCAAGTTGGATCCAATCGGGAAGGGGAGGGTTTTTTTGGTAAGGTGAGTTTATATATAGTCGACCAAAAACTAGTACATCAATAGGGACTCGGTACCAACGGCCACTCAGCTGGACAACATGTCGCTGGAGTGGATGGGTACCGTGAACCACAACATAAAGAGTACAACCAAACTAGCTCTCCAAGGGAGCCATGGAATTACGAACTCCTATCCTGAGGCCTAGGCAGCTCCACAACAAAAATGCTAGGGTCTATCCCCCAACTGCACTGCAGTCTTCTATTCCTGGTACTATCCTCAACTAGAGAGAAGGATAGGGCTTTGTCTTTGACTACCTTAAAAAGATATAGCTTCAAAGCAAGAACAAAAAGGTTGTGGCCTTGGAAAAGGATCTCATTCCTAGTCTTCCAGATGATTTGGCATAGAGAGCCGAATGAGAATTGAGCTATTTCCTGGAAGAACCCTTTTCCGGACAAAAACATCATAGCCCATGGAAGATTGTCGGACCAGGTGGAGTTGCGTCAGGGAAGATTACATTTGGCTGCCCAGAATTTAGCCAAGGATTTGGATATAGAGCAATAAAAAAATAGGTGATTAATTGAGTCTGGTATGAAATTACAAAAGGGGCACATCGAGCTCGGAATCCTGCCATAAGACATGAGAAACTCCTGAGTTGGGAGACGATTTTTTGTAATGAGCCATAGGAAGAATTGATGCCTATGAGCAAAGACCTTGTCCCAGACAAAGGCCGATCACTGTACCGAGTTGTGCTTACACCGAGTAACATTCCAAGCCGAAGTCATGGAGAATTTACCGCGGGGTCATCAATCCAAGTAAGAGTGTCTTGACTGATAGAAAGCTGGGGAATCGATATTTGCCATAACGGCAATTCCTGGAGAAGCTGGAGCCCAACTGGAGAATATAGATCCTTTACTTTTGCTTGTCTATGCAAGTCTGACTAAGAAATGTAGTCGTCTAAAAATAGCAGGTTAAGAGGCCCGAAGTCTAGCCAAGGATCAAACCAAAGTAAGGTCGATTCACCATCTCCTATATGCCACTTGAAATGAGGTTGAAATTCTGCCCTCAAGGAAAGAATCTTCCGCCAGGCCCAGGAGCAAAGGGAGGGGAGGGTATTTTGGACTCCCTATACCTCCAAAAATGCTAAGCTATATTCCTATGTCATGTAAATAGAGATATTGAGCTCATATTGAGCAATTTTAGTGAAATTGATATCATTTAGAAGCTGCTTCTAAAAGATTTTGCAAAATAGGTGAAATGGGAAAATTAAAAAAAAAAAAATTCTTAATCGTATTGCACTTATACAAACTTAGTCCTAAACTTTTTAATTATGTCAATTTAATCATAAATATCTTCACATTTTGTTAATTGAATCTATTCACAAATTTAAGCCTGAAATTATTGATGTGAATGCCAATCTCTTACATGGCACTATAGGCACCAATGTGGTCATTTTTAATAATATTTCGATAGTTTTATTGGGTCATTTTATAATTTTTTTGGTTTTTTCTTTTCTTTACATTTTTTTTTTTTTTGGACTAAGGGCCAAAATGCCCTCTCTGGCACTAGGTGAGGGCACTATGATAGCCTCGCGTGTAAGATATGGTGAGGGCATCATCGCCCAATGAGGGTCTACAAGTCCTTGCCATGTGGCCAATGAGGGTATGCCCTCACCTAGAGTCGGCAAGGGCTATGACACCCTCACCTAGTTTTGGCAAGGGTCAACCAAATTAGTCAGCCCTCAGTCCAAAAAAAAAAAAAAAAAAGAGTAAAAAAAGAAAAAAAAAAAGCAATAAATTATTATAAATTATTATAAAAAAAAGTTTGCGTTAACGTTAACCGTATCATATAAGACTATTGGCGTCATGTCAGCAATTTCCAATCTAAATTAGTTGGATGGAATTAATTGGCGAAATTTGAAAAATTTTAAGACTAAATTAGACACTTGAAAGGTTTAAGGCCAAATTGGTACGAGTGTAATAGGTTATGATAGTTTTGGTAAATTTTTTAACTCAGCGAATATATCAATAAACAATCAACAAATGAATGACGACAAGCCCTGATAAATTGACAAATCCAATCAGAAAAAGAAATGTTGAAAGTTGAAGACATCTTTATGCGAAAGCTTTTGCTAATTGCAACTCCAAGAGAGATTTGATCTCTGTGCAAAAAATATATAAATAAATAATAACCTTAAATTTATTTGAAAAAGACAATGGAGAAAAGGAAAGAAAGGGGGACAGAAGAACCTTGCAAGTTACTGGTAATGAATCAAGAGATGCCATAGGCAGAAGTTCCAAAAATGACAGGATGTGGTTTGGGTTTTTAAGGATGCGGTGGCACTCATTCATTCTCGAACCGTATTGTAAAACAACTGTGCTTTTATGTTAAAGTTGTTCTATATGTCCGAAACTTACTGTTGACACTAAAAAAAATCGACTGATTTTTAGTCATCATCGACGTGGTAAGTTCAGCCGATGAAATAGAGTCGGTGAAAATAGAAGTCATCAATGAATAAAACAACTTACCAATAAAGTTACTGATAGCAAACATTATGAAAGTTATCGACAGGGGCTTTCATTGATTGACAGGGGCTTTCACTGATCGACAAGTGTCACCAATACTAGTTATTGCAAATTTTTCTAAGTGTTGGAGTTCAAAGACAAACAATAGATCAACGCAAACACATGATTGCCAATTGGTTATTCCTATGATCTCGGCATTTTTAACTTCTTTAGGATAATCATTTTCAAATGACAATCCTACCTAGAATCTTGAAGAGGATTATTGCTAATCAAAAACCGTACATAGAATTACAAAATTATTTGTAGATTCAAAATTCGTCATTGTTTGTAAATAACTAATAATAGTTGGATACAAATACCAACACTGCAATCTTTGTGCAAAGTCGCCTAATCAATCACTAGAAAAACTGTCCATTATAAATTTACTTATCTCGTTAAGTTTTCTACAAATTTACATTTCCGGTACCTTTGAAATTCTCGTACTGTTTACGTTTTTTGCAATCTTTAATTTTAATACTCTCATTTTCAATTCTTTTACTTTTCGACCATTTACTTTCCTATTCAAAATCAGTAAAAAACCATTTTTCTACAAACAGCCATTGATTTCATCCATACTATTATTTCACTTTTTCCGGTTTGCAAGCAACCCTAAGACAAAAATGAATCCTTCCAAGTAAAAGTGGATTAACTACCTATAGCAAGCAACCCTAATTGGTTTGCCAACAAAAATTTCTTCAAGAAAAATGCATGGTCTGTCTTTTTCGGAATTCCTCACAAAAAATATACGTATCAGTCCTATGAAAAAGTAACAGGATTCTATCCTTAACATTCCGTCCGGGAGAGTCAATGAACATATTGAATTTTGTGGCCAGTTGTCATTTCTCTCGGTAAAGGCCAAAGAAAGCGCATATGCTATCTTCATCAAAAGTTCATTTATAGTTCCTAAGCGTGCTATATTTGGTGGAAAAAACTTGGGCTGTCCGCCGGAATAATGATTGCATATATATATTTCTGTCTTTATCTGCTAGCTCCCTTCCTAGACCCCCTTCTAGTATTTATGCAAGGTACCATGAAACCACACATACCACTTACGTCTCTCAGGAGTCAGGAAACTCAACAGAGTTTTCCTAGAAACATTGGCTGAAATGTCTTCTCCCAATGACAGGAACTTGCTTCTTTTTTGGGCTATCGGCATGATGCTTGTCTCGGTTTCGGCAGGCGACGCACCTTCCTTCTATATATTTGGAGACTCGACAGTCGATGTGGGGACTAACAATTACATACCTTCCAGGGCAAAAGCCGACTTCCCTTATAACGGGATTGATTTCTCCTACTCCAAGTGGACAGGGCGATTCAGTAACGGATATAACAGTGCCGACGAAATAGGTAAAACAATGTTTTCCATTTTCATCAGCTAGGAATCCTTTTTCATTTGAATTTTAACCCTGCAATGGTCCAAAATTGATGATTGTGAATTCATGCTACTAGTGAGGCAGTTAGGTGGAAAGGAAAGCCCACCGCCTTTTCTGGCTCTTCTCCGGAACCCATCATCCTTCCAAAGCAATCTGCTTCAAGGTGTAAACTTCGCCTCAGGCGGCGCTGGAATTCTTGATGCAACTGGAAGTCTAACCTGGGTGCGTTTTCAAACCTATGTGAAGTCATGTTAAATTCCATTGCTCCATTTTTTTGAGCTATTCCATGCCCCTTCTTAATTTCTTCCCCATGTAAGGAGCATAATCGGGCCCAGTCAATTTGCATAGTTCGCTACCCGAGAGCTCGACTTGTCTGAAAAGTTCAGTCATTTCCCCCTAAAAACTCGATCATACTCGAAGTTTTATAGCTGGAGCTTGACTAAAATATAGCGGTCTGCGTACTTGAAGCTGTGTGTATTGTGTGTTCCACTATCCAAAATGTTAGTTTCGATCGGTTAAAGCCGAGCCCGAGTCAAGCATCGGCAGGGAGCTTTAGCTGTAGTCAGAAAATTAAACTCCGGATCTTCCTAATGTACAGGGTCACGTGATAACGATGACACAGCAAGTGCAACAATTTGCGACGGTCCAGAGCAATGTCACACAGTTGCTGGGTAACAATAGTGCCAACTTCTTTGCCAACTCGCTCTTCTTGATCAGCGTCGGAAGCAACGACATCTTCGACCACTACTATTATGACGAGGCCAACGTGACCCAGCTACAGCTTATGGCCAACCTTCAGTCTAGTTTCTCAGACCAACTGACGGTAGATATCAACTCGTTACTGTTACTACTGGAGACAATTCCTCCTTGTCCGAGAAAAGCCTAGACCGACCTCTTGCGAATCTTGAAACTTAAATTTTCGTAACATTCATATACAGAAAAACTCCAAGTTTCCTGTAAAAAATGTGTTCAGAATAATTTATTGAGTTATAAAGCAGGAGCTAGTCATTTAATTTGTTCAACTGCAAATGTTAACGAACTGGGAATGCCAGGATTTGTACAACTTGGGAGCTCGGAAATTCGGGATCGTGAGCGTCCCTCCGGTCGGGTGCTGCCCGCGTGCGCGGCTCCTGAACTTGAATGAGAGCGGGCAGTCGGGCTGCTTGACGGAGCTGAACGATTATGCTCAGGCCTTCTATTCGATGGTCTCAGAATTATTACAAGATCTGAGCTCAAAGCTCCGAGGCATGATATACTCGCTTGGAGATGGATACCAAATGACCTATCTCCTTATACAGGATCCTCAAGTCTTTCGTAAGCCTATAATAACTATCCATTTTTAATCAATTCCTCTTATCCTTTCTTCTTTCTTTTGTTGTTTTCGTTTTGATAAGCTGATGATTTCATCTTTAATCTTCTGTGGAATTAGGCATTGAGGTGATTGACAAAGCATGCTGCGGAAATGGCACATTGAATGCAGAGAAGCCATGCGACAACGTCAATTACAGCGTCAACCTGTGCCCCAATCGCCGTGAATACTTGTTCTGGGACTTCTTCCACCCGACCGAGTACGTAGCCTACCTAGCTGCCGTCACTCTGGTCAATGGAAATAGTTTCGTAGCGCCGATGAACTTCAGCCAGTTGGCCCTGGCCGTCACATGAGATCGACATATGGGGGCGCTCTCGTCGCCTCTCTTCATTCTGAAACAATTGACTTTTACAGTGCATTGTCCTTTCGGCTGCTAATAATGACCGCCCTCTTCACAGCTCGTTTCTAGGAATGACCTGGCCGGATCCCAGGATAGGATGAGCTGTATGCTGTGGCGATTGTGAAATAAATTCAGTTCCCCTCTTCAATGTTGATTTCTAGATGATCTTGATATATTAAAGGCTCGTCTCGCCGATTCCTATGGAAAACGAGAATGAGAAACCTACCGTTAGGCATGTAAAATGGAGTCTAAATAAAGAAATGAAAAAGCTCAGGGTTGGCTGGCTGAAACTAATAGCCGCACAACCTTCTTTTCTTTGCCTCCATATCTCTTCTTTTTATTTAGGGGAATTGATCAGATATCTGTGGATTTAACCGTGTACTTAAGATTTCTTGAAGCTATTCCTCCCGAGATGGTTGAGGTGAAATTGAGTCAAACTACTCACAAACAAGGGTGTCGGAACTGAACCAAACCAAATTTCATGCATTTTCAATTCGGTTTGGAAAATAGAAAAATAGTTTTTTTTTTTTTTGGTTCAATTTAGATAAACGAGCTAGACAGAAATTCTCAACAAAAACTGAATATCCGACTTAAAATATCTCTTCTTTCTCACCCCTTTTACAGTTCGGTTTCCGTAAATAGAGCAAAAAAAGGAAAACCAAAAAATCGAATTGAACCAAACCAGGTTCGTATTCAGTTTGGATCGCGAATCAGTTCGATTTGGCTGCTCAACCTATCAGTTTTTTTTTTTTTTTTTTTTTTGGTAAGGTAAGATTTTATAGAACAATCATAGAACTGTACAACAAAAGGGGGAATACATGGTACCAACAGATACTCATCCGGACGAAGTGTCCTTGGAGTAGATGGGTACCGCGGTCCCAAAATATACAAAAGGCTAGATGCCCAGAGAACTAAGAGGACCTAAGCCATCCTATACTAAGTTATAGGTGGCTCCACTCCAAAAATCTGAGGGTCTATCCCCCAACTGCGCTGCATCCTTCTGTTTCTGGGGTTGTCTTCAACCGATTTGAAGGTTAGGGCTTTATCCTTAACTGCCTTATGAAGGACCTGCTTCATAGAGGAAATACAAAGGTTATGGCCACTGAAGAGGATGTCATTTCTGGTTTTCCAGATAATATTGCAGAGAGAACCAAAGGAGAAAAGTGCTATCTCCGTGTAAAAACCTTTCCCAGACAAAAACTTGATGGCCCAAAGTAAATTATCCGACCAAGAGGAGTTGCTCCAAGGGAGATTACATTTGGCAGCCCAGTAGTTAGATAGGGTATTAGAGATGCCGCACGCAAAAAACAGGTGACTGACTGAATCCGGCATAGAGTTACATAGAGTGCAAACCGAATTAGGGATTTTGCCATAAGACATGAGATATGCCTGAGTGGGGAGGCGATTTTTTGTAATCAGCCAGAGAAGAAATTGATGTCTAGGGGTTAGCGTCTTGTCCCAGACAAAAGAAGACCAATGAACCGGGTTGGATTTGCGCCGTATAGTAGCCCAAGCCAAAGCTATTGAAAATTTTTCGGAGGAGCCCTCCACCCATGTGAAGGTGTCTTGACCAGTTGAGAGATGGGGAATCGGTATTTGCCACAATACTAGCTCTTGGAGTAACTGGGTCCCTTCCAGAGAAAATAGGTCCTTCACTCTCGCTTGTCTAGGAAGGTCCGATTGATAAATGTAACTGTTAGAGAATACTGAGTTTAGAGGACCAAAGGCAAGCCATGGGTCAAACAAAAGCGATTTCAATTCACCATCTCCTATTTTCCACCTGAAATGGGGTAGGAATTCCTCCCTTAAAGTAAGGATCTTTTGCCATGCCTAAGAGCAATGGGTAGGAGTCGAAGTATCCCAAAAATTCTTCCTTTTGAGATAAGTAGCATGAATCCATTTGCACCATAGCGACTCTTTATCGGTGAATAGCAGCCAAATGTGTTTTGCCATGGCTGCTTTGTTGCTATCCCTTATCCTTCTTATTCCAAAGCCCCCCTTCCTGATGGGGAAGGCAAACATTATCCCAAGATACCTTTGCACCTCCTGGCCCCATAGTTGGGCCCTTCCAGAGGAATTGCCTACATATTTGTTCTATCTTGTCCACTACCGCCGATGGGAGCCAAAAAATGGAGGCCCCATAAGCTTGGATGGCATGTAGCACCGACTTAATAAGTTGAAGACGACCTGCAAAAGAAAGAAAGCAGTGGGTCCAAGATTGGACTCTAGTAGTGAGTCGGCAAACTAGGGCATTGCAGTCCACTTTGCTCAATATTGATGAAATGATGGGTACACCCAAATATCGCACAGGAAGGGAACCACGGTTGAATCCAAGAGCTTGTATAATCTGCTCATTTGTGTTCTCCGAGCCTCCTGAGATGAAGACTTCACTTTTCCTAGGGTTAGGGACCAATCCACTCCAATTAGAAAATAAGGTAAGCCCGTTTTGGAGGCAAGAAATAGAAGCAAGTTTCGCTTCACTAAAGAGAAATACATCATCCGCAAAAAAAAGGCGGGATAGACGTGTAGCCTTACACCGCCAGCGGTATCGAAAATCCGGGTGCCGAGTATGAGAATCAAGAATCCCAGTAAAAACTTCCATTATCAAGGTGAAAAGGTATGGAGACATAGGGTCACCTTGTCTTATACCACGTCCACTTGCAAAGAAACCATGGAGTTCGCCATTTATGGAGATAGAAAATTTCGGGGTCCTAACGCATACCATAATGAGCTTAGTGAGATGAGAGGGAAATTCAAATGCTTGGAGGGTCTTCTCAAGGAAGTTCCAATCAAGGGTATCATAAGCTTTTCTAAAATCCACCTTGATGACACACTTCGGTATATAAGGCTTATTATGAAACCCGTTGAAGAGTTCTTGGGCCAGAAGGATATTGTCACTTATTCTCCTTCCTTTAACAAATGCAGTTTGAGTCGGACTGATTAGGTAAGGGAGTACCGCAGCAATTCTAGAGGAGAGTATCTTGGAGATACACTTGTATATTGTGTTACAACAGGCAATAGGGCGAAAATCGGAAACCGATGTCGCATTGGGGATTTTGGGCACTAGGGCAATGATAGTATTGTTGACTTCCTTAAGCATACAACCAGATACAAGGAAATCCATAACCGCCTCAGTAACTGAAAAGCCAACCTTGTCCCAATTCTTTTTGAAAAAATCAGCATTATAGCCATCAGGTCCAGGGGCTTTATTTCCAGCCAAAGAGAACATAGCATCTCGAATTTCCGAATGGAGAAACGTGCTCAACCTATCAGTTACAATTCAGATTTCTGGAAAATCTGGACCAAACCATTACACCCCTACTCACAACTAGTTTGAGTCTGGCTTAAAATAAAATTGACCCACCGAACAATTCGAATTACGCCAATATCTTGTTGAGTTGAGCTCAACGTCGCAAGTACTCGGCACGATAGGCTAGCGAGCTAATCAAGCTTGACCGAACTTCTACTTTTGTACCCTTTGGATAATCAATGGTTATTCCTTAAAATTACCCGGTATGTACACGTATCTGTCGGTGCAATGAAAATATCTCGGCTTACTAAGCTTAAGATCTTCTTCATTTAAAATGAGTTGAGATGAACTGAAGGGCCTCAGTTTTTCTGTTCCGCTCATGCTCGAGCAGAAATGTCATTATTCAGTCGAGCTTGAGTCAAGCTTCAAGCACCAAATATATGGGGCGATTTGACCTCAGGCACGGATGAAGTTTGGCTGCCGATGCTGCTATCTCACCGTGTCTATCCATAGCCACAAAAATGTGTGGAATCATCAGATCACGACCAATTATGCAGAACTCACTCACTCACTCTGGCAACATAAGAAAGCTGGAGAAATTGTCGAAGAGACACAACGAGGAAAGCGACCTCATTTGCTCTTTCTCGTTCTTCTCGCTCACTAGCCCCACCTCGTTCCCTCTGTCGATTTTCCCGGAAAATCTGGCCCAAAGGTATTTCGTTTTCTCATCCTGTCAATGCCCTTACATCTTGATATATGCGCTTACATTGTTCTAGTTTTGGTTTGGCTTTGCCTGCATATACGATGCAGGAGCATCAAATTCCATCGACGATAGTCAACTCACAAGCCCACTTCATACCTTATCAATCGTTCAAGCCCATTCGATGCCTATGCAAGCAAATGGAGATTTCGGCCATAACATGATCCAAGGCCAACGTAGGAAAGGTTTTTAAGACGGGCTTCTTTTCTAAACGTTGAAAAACAAAGGCTCATTCGGCCAGATCAAAGCCGGAGGGCCCTTTCCTGATTAAAATGGCTTTCCAAATCTAAGTAAGTCTAATAGCTTGAGTGGCTTTCGTTTCATGTTTGAGTAGGTTTCCAAATTTGTGTAGGTTTTCTAGTTTAACTGAGGGTACGTATGGCAACATTTTTGTTTCAAAAATCAATTTCTGACCAAAAATTGATTTTTCTATATCTATTCTCCAGACAAATTTCTAAGACAAATTAGGCGTTTGATAACGATATAAAATTTATGTTTCTGGAATAAAAATTTATTCAGCAATATTATAAAATTTCCCCTTATGGCGGCGGTGATGGTGGCAATGGCGGTGGCGACCAGTAGCGACGAACGGCGACCGATGGGTAGCGGTGGCGGGCGGTGGCGACCAATGGGTGAATGGCAAGCGATAACAGGAACGAGCAATGAAACAGGTTTTCATTTATCACTTTTGTTCAAGAAATTGTTTCTCACTATTATTCCAAAAATAAAAATGTAAAAAATTGTAACTTATGATTTCTGTTCCAAAATTATTTCTTGAGTATAATTTGCTCCAGAAGCAAAAAAATAAAATTGCATTACCAAACAAATTTCTATTTCAAACATATTCCCTGGAACAGAGAAATAAAGAAATAAAAAAACGTAAACATATTTTCATGTGCACCCTAGATTTCCCAAGTTAAATACGTTCAGGTTTTTTAATTGGTAGTTTTATAAATTTGAGTAGATTCCTGAGTAAGTTTTCAAGTTTGAGTAGTTTTCTAAGTCAAGTGTTTTCCTAATTAAAAATTTTCCAATTTGTCTATATATAGGAGTTGCATTCTCAATTTAAGCGGATTTACATCCCTAATTCAATGTTTTCAAGTTTGAGTAGGTTTACTAGTTTAAGTAACTTTACATCTTAAGTGGTTAAAGTACCAAAAAAGTTTCAACAAAAAAAAAAGTACAAAAAAAGTTTTAAACCTATTGTATTATTACCGATTCAATTTTAAACATTTTAATTAGACCAATTAGTCCTTAATCTTTTAACATTATGTAATGTCCCGAATTTTCATAAAATTTAAACCTCGAATGATTATATACCTTAACTTCACTTCAATCATCCAATAGAGTAATTAATTTATCCTCAATTGTATAAATAATTTAACCTATGTCAAAACCTTTTGCATAGAAATCCGTCTCCACTTTTGTAGGAGAATTATTAAGAAAGTCTTAAACTTATTGCATTTGTGCCAATTCAGTTGTAACCTCTCTTTTTTCAGCCAATTTAGTCCTAAACCTTTTTCAATCGTCAATTCAATCCATCGATCAATTTTGACAAGTCAATGCTAATGTGGATGTCAACAGACGCTAGCCAATGTTGATGTGGACAATTTCTAGTAATAATTTGTCATTTTATTCTTTTCCTTTTTCTTTTCTTCCTCCTTTTCCTTTTTTTTTCCTCTACAGTGCAAGCGAAGTGCGTTGGCCTCTAAGCAAGGGTCGCAAAGCTCTCACCTAGCCTTGCTCGGATTTGGGCAAAGCCAAGGGACCATAGGCAAGGTGGCTTTGCCCAAATTTGGGCAAGGCCTTGGCTGCCTTCACCAAGGCCTTGCTGGCCATGGGCAAAGGCGGTGCTTTTGTCCACACCCAACTAAGGCCATGACAAGGCTAGCCTCACCCAAATTTAGGTGAAGCTGCATTGCATGTGACCCCAAGCCTTCCCTAAATTTGGGCAAGGGTCGATGACCCTCATCGACAGCTAGTGAGGGTTTCATGGCCCTCACTCAATGGTCAGCTAGCCATTGTGGGGGAAAAGCAAAGATAGAAGGAAAGGAAAAAGAGAAAGGAAAAAAAATTAATAAAAAAATAAAAAAATGTCATTAAGAATTATCAACATCAGCATTGACCAGTCAAACTTAGTCAAATAGATTAAATTGATACAATTGCATAAAGTTTAAAACTAAATTAATCAAAAAAAAAAAGTTAGGATTGAATTGTTATAATGACAATAAGTTTATGATTTTTTTGTCATTCTCCTCACTTTCGCTATCCTAGTTGAATTCTTACAAGTGATTTTCATAAGCATCTAAAAGTTCCTAATCTCCTAAACTACATACGGATCAACAACCATACCCACCGACAAGCCATAGCCACCAAAACCAAGGGAACCATCGAAGCCTCTCAACAATCCAACTAACTCTATGCCAATGTTCTAAAGCAGCGACAAGTCAATGGGGGAAACCACTGTAGTAGCCCCACGACGACCCATACAATAGAATTACACTTAATATATACTACTAATGATTCTGGTACGAGAGCGTCTTGATATTCAATCCATGGAAGCTTAGAAAAGCAACGACCATGGAATCCATCCTACATATCTGTAAAATAAGGGAGTGAGCCGAAATTCAATAAACTGGATGTAGAGATTGACACCCTCTGCCTCTCAAGATCGTGCTTTCGAATTTGGAGAATGTTGTGGTATGCGCATTCTGCGAAATATGCCGAGTTTACCCTGAACACATTTTGTGTTTGTTCCAGGGTTTTAGCGCCATTGTGGATGTAGCCGGTGGCTACGCCTCTTGGACAGAAAACGGACTCCCCACAGACCTGTGAATGCGATCTCACCTTCTTAGAGATAAGGCGTGATGGCGATTGGACTTGGCCATAGAAGAAGCAGAATAGGCCCTGCATCAGCTTTAGATCTCATGGACGGCAGAAGATGCGGCGTGCATCGTCGATGTGCTAGAGATACTGCACATTCCAAAGTCAAAGCAGTCACAAGTATGTGCAGCTCTGCTCGTTCCTTCTATTCAACGATCTCAGCTTTATTACAGAATCTGAGCTTACAGCTTTCATCAAGAGATCTCTTCCAATTCTGGCCAAGAGTATCTTCGATGCATTTTGCATGTCGGTTCATTTTATAAAGAAAGGGCACTCGCTTGATCCTCCAAAACATCATTTACTGAGTAGGTAAACCATCATAACCCGTTTCATTTGGTCGTTCCTCTAGTTCGACTAGGAATCCTTTTGAATTTTACACCAATTCACAATCATGAATCGTATTGCCAGTGCAGCAGCTGGGCTACGAGCAAAGTCCCCCACCTTTCCTGGCTCTCCTCCAAGAACCATCAACCTTCCAAAGCAATCAACTTTAAGGTTCTAACTTTGCCTCAGGCAGCGCCAGAACTCTCAATACAACTGGATTTCAAACCTATGTAATGTCATGTTAAATTCTTTTGCTCCAATTTTCTAAGCTCTTCCATGCCATTTAAGTAAGGAGCATGATCTGGCCTAGTTGATCATACTTGAAGTCTTATAGCTGAAGCTTGACTAAATAAAGCAGTCCGCATACTTGAAGCTGTGTGTAATGTGTGCTCCGCTATTCGAAAAATTAATTTCGATTGATTAAAGCTGAGCTCAAGTAGCTAAATCACAGATTCATGTTACTCAATCATCATACTCGAGTGAGCAGAGCCTGAGTTAAGCAATCAACGGGAGCTCTCTTGTATTTAGATGAATCCTAGTTCGAGAAGTTAGAGAATTGAACTATGAATCTTCCTAACGCACGGGGTGATGTGGTAATGATGGCACAACAATTGCAACAATTTACGGCGGTTCAGGGCATTATCTCAGATCCACTGGGGCAAAATGCGAGTGCTGAGTTCTTTGCCGAATGGCTCTTCTTCACAGCGTCGGAAGCAACATCTTCAATCATTACAGGTACAACAAGACTGCTGTGTCCCAGCCAGAGCTGATGGCCGCCATTCAGTCTAACTACAGAGCCCAACTGACGGTAGATGTCGACTCGATACTGTTACTGTCGGGGCTAATTCCTCCTTGTCTGAGAAAAGCCTAGGCCGACCTTCCTGTGCATCTTGTACCTCAAATTTTCATGTCATACGCATGAAGGATAACCCCAAGTTGCCCAGGAGTTTTTTTTTTTTTTGAGAATTATTTAGGGAGTTACTAAACAGGAGCTAGTCGTTTCAATTTTGTTCGCACTGCATTGTCACGGACGACTTTAATTTCTCTCTGACGACTTTGCATTGTCACGGAACGGGAATGCCAGGCTTTGCACAACTTGGGAGCTCGGAAATTCGGGATCATGGGCGTCCCTCCGCTCGGGTGCTGCCCGTTCGCGCAGCTCCAGATCTTGACAGTGAGTGAGTCGGGCTGTTTGACGGAGCTGAACAATTATGCTCAGGCCATCTATTTGACGATCTCAGGTTTACTACAAAATCTGAGCTCACAGCTCCAAGGCATGATATACTCGCCTGGAGATGCATATACCATGACCTCTACCCTTATAGACGATCCTCTCCTCGTCGGTAAGCATATAGTTACTATCCATTTTTAGCCAATTCTTCTTGTTCCTCCTCCTTTTTTCTGTTTTCTAAGTTCTGATTAGCCAGCTTCTTATGATTTCATCTTGAATCTCGTGCAATTAGGCATCGAGAACACTGAAGAAGCATGCTGCGGAAATGGGACGTTGAATGCAGAGCAGCCCTGTTACTTCACATACGACCCAAACGCCCTGATCGCCGCGCATACCTGCTCTGGGACATGTTCCGCCTGACCCAGAAAGCCTCCGTCACTCTGCTCACCAGGGGCCCGAGCTTCGCATCGCCGATGAACTTCAGCCAATTGGCCCGGGCCAGCGCGTGAGATCGACCACACCGCGATGCTCTCATCTTCTCTCTCTTCGTTCCTAAACAATTAACTTTCCCGTGCATTGTGATTTCGGCTGCCCATAATAAACACCCTCTTCAGCCCGTTTCCGGCCGTTCGTGCATTGATATTTTAGCGACTAATCTCGCCAATCCCATGCAAAACGAGAATGACAAACCTCTTGTCAGGGATGTAGATGGAGCCTCAATAAAAGCACTTGAGAAGACCTACTATCAAGAGTGGAAAAATTGCCTAAGAAGTCGTCAACTTATAGTGCAGTGGCCAATTCAACTCTAAATATTTCAATTGTACAAATTTAGTCTTAAATAATTTTTATTATTTGTCAATTGAGTCATAAAATTTTCAAATATGTCAATTTAATTCTATACTTTTGACGATTTGTCAATTTAGTCCTGAACTAATAACGAGTTGTCAATTTTGTTATTAATCTGACGATGATTTGTCAATTTGGTTATTCTAATTAATTTTGGCTAAAGATTGTTCACACGATAACTTAGCCAATATCTGTGCTTTTACAAGACATGATTAACATTGACGTGTATAATTTTTATTAGGGAAAATTCCAATTAAGGGCCTACAGTGAATTTTATTTCAAATTAAGGTAATAAAGACCTAAAGTTGCAATGTTAGTCTTAAAAATTGGCATAACTAACTAGATGATAAGGGTATTTTCATCCTTTATATTTTTGAATTTTTTTCCTTTATTTCTCTATATTAGATAAAAAAATAAATTAAAAATTGGAAGGGAAGGAAAACAGTGAGGGCTCTATAGGCCCTCACCGCT
This sequence comes from Corymbia maculata, assembly GCA_014182735.1. NCBI lineage: Eukaryota > Viridiplantae > Streptophyta > Magnoliopsida > Myrtales > Myrtaceae > Corymbia > Corymbia maculata. Next base: position 17,878,336 of record CM024690.1, read on the forward strand.
ACCCCACCATCACCAGGAAGGGCTAGCGATGGTGGGGGATGGCTAGGGAAGGGCTAGTAAGGATCCTCGGACTCTAGCTAGTAGTCACGACCCTTACCCAAATCTAGGTGAGGGTCGTCGGCCCTCGCTCAAATTTGTCCGGGGGTTGCCACTAGCGAGGTCAACCATAAGAGACGACCCTTGACTAGATTTGAGTGAGATCTGCAACCCTCACCTCAAAAATTGGAAATAGAAGCAAAGCAATTTCAAGTTATAGGATACTTGTCCTTACCTACAATTAGCAAGGATCGTTAACCATTGGTCAGGACCCGATGACCCTTGCCTATATTTGGCTAGCCATCCCCCACCACCGTTCCCGGTGATAGTGGGGTGACAACAACAATGAGGGCTTAGCCCTCACCTGATTTCATTTTTTAAAAATTAATTTATTCATAATATAATTTAAATAATTATTAAAATAAAAATTATATTGGACAAAAATGCACTTGGCGGTCGGAAGACACTAGAAGCCCAAAGCATCGAGACACAAAAAGTCAACGTCAATTCTTAACAGAACCCATAATTTATGAGGGGGTGGAAAATCGTGATTTAGCGTTCATAAATCACGATCGACAGCAATCAATGCGATTATGCAGAACCCAATGTTTAGTTTCAACATCCATAGGGAAAACAGGATGAGCCTAGGAGACTGAGACTCTCTCTCTCTCTTTCTCTCTCTCTCTCTGACTCAAGACAGCCGTGGCGGTGGCAACTTTCCAGTGTTGAAACTTATCCATTGCCCGAATTGGAGAAATCCACATGGGTGTTTTAGATAAGGCGCTTCGTCATTATCTGATCTTCCCCTCTGTTGTGGGCCATTCGTTTTTCTATTAACACCTTAAAATAATCTATCTTCGACTCGATAATTACTCACGGTCGAACCCTACCGAATTTCAATCGGACTGGAACTCGAGTCGCTCAAATATCTTGTTAGGTTGAGCTCGAGCTCTCCCCCTAGCCTTAATAGGACTTTTCTTCTTTTTTTCCCTCCTTTTTAGGCAAAAGTCACCAAAAAAACATAAATTATGTCTACGATATATTTACCCTCCATTGAAATTCTATCAATAAAAATCATTAAAAAATAACTTTTCTAGATATCAAAAAGCAAACATTATTGACAAAAGCGAGTTGTTTTGGCTGAAAAATCGTCTAAAAGAACATTGATAGTAGATAAATGTATTACATGAATATAAATTTTGGGGGTTTTTATGTCACGAAGAGAAGTTTATAGTAAATGTGTCAAAATAAGTATAATTTGGGGATTTTTATTTCACAAAAAAATAAGTTATGTGTTATGGCAGACATAATTTGAGATTTTTTGTGATCCTCCCTCTTTTTTGCCATGAAAAAATTCTATTGCTAATCTTATTACACAATATGCCCACATATGAGAAAATGCAAGAAAGATATCTGCTCTTAATAATCTTGATTACATCATTTGAATCGAGATGAGATGAGCCAGAATACCTCAATTCCCTATCCGGCTCGAGCTCGAGCAGAAATGTCGCTACTTGATCGAGCTCTAGTCAAGTTTCCAACATCTGAATCGAGTTTAGAACAGCAAGAGTAGCTGTAACTTTAGCCGTTAGGAGGAGGGAATCTCTTCACGCGGCTGTCCTAATACGACGTGGCTCGTGAGGAAAAGAGCAAGAAATTTCGGCTGCCCCATGCCATGCCAACATGTCACCGTTTCTATCCACAGCAGCACTCGCTCCCACAGCACAGGGAGACCATAAATACATCTCCACCTTCACTTCACAATTCGCCAAAGCATATCTCCACCAGACTCGAAGGGAGGATAAAGCTGGGAACGTAGTCCAAGAAACACAAAGATGAAAGCGACCTGCTTTGCTGCTTCTCCTTCTTCTTGTTTCACTGCCACTGCCTCGTTCTCTCCGTTGATTTTCCGGGAATATCTGGCCCCTCCAAGGTTCCTTCGATTTGTCGTCTGATCAATTCCCTCGCAAGCCTCTCTTCATGTCTGAATATAATATATATGCTTATGCTGTTCCAGTCTTGGTTTTTGCTCTGCTTGCAGATGTCCTTTGGTGTCAGTTTCGATTGCGAATCAGCGGAGTCGGGTGGATGGCTTCAATCCCAAGAGCTCAATCACCACTCGGTACGCCACTGCGAGCGTAGAATCCATTTTGATGTCACTCTCATCTGAACAGAAAGATTTCTCAGTTGAACTTTTTATGGTATTTTGAAATTCAAGCTGTTTTCATCCTGCTCTCTGGAGCTGATTCGATTCCCAGCTTGAGATTTTCTAATGTGACGTTTGTTCATTCTTGTGCCTGGCGTGATAGTTTCGGGTTCTCGGGTTTTCATCATTCTATCAGTCTGCACGCCCGTGAAGCCTCGGGTTGCAAATTATTACATTGGCTATTCATCTTGATCTATTTGATTATGCATGTGCATATATATTGGTTATCTTGTTAACCATCTACCTGAAATTCGTTGATTTAGTCCCAAGGCAACTTTGAGAAGTGACTTGGAAACAGCTGGGATTCCGGTTTCGGTGCCGGTGCGGGTAGCACATGAGCTCCTTCAAGCCGGACACCACTATTTGGATGTCAGGTGTGCTGCGTATGACTAAAAGATCTTCTTTAGTCATATTTAGCCTTAATTCACCGCATATGCCTGCAAAACTTATTTGCTGTCTGATAAAATATGTTAGTATGGTTCTTAGTTTATTCTGGGTTTGTCAATGTGTACTGTAGGACTCCTGAAGAATTCAGTGCCGGTCATGCATCTGGAGCTATCAACATCCCTTACATGTACAGAGTCGGATCAGGTTTCCAATTTCATTTGCTTATGAGAACCTGAGTTCGTTTCATTTGTGTTTGAGACGCCTTCGTGACATGCTATCGCTAGTTGATCACACGGACTACTTGATTTTTTTTTTTCAGTAGTTTCTGTCAAATTATTGACCATGGATCTTCGTATTCCTGTGTTTGAGGATTTCTAACTCCGTTTACCATGGTTTCTGCTTAATCCTGTAGGGATGACGAAGAACCCGAGCTTTATCCAGGAAGTCTCAAAGCATTTTAGAAAGGATGATGAAATTATCATTGTACGTCACCAGACTTGGTTGTGATTGTAGTCATTCCCGATGACTCTCTGGATCGCGATTCATTTCTATCTTGAGCTTTGCTATTTTGTTTTCTGGCCCCTGTTTGAGAGATTTCATTTCTTACCTTTTACAGGGATGCCAGCTTGGGAAACGATCAATGATGGCCGCAAAAGATCTACTTGCTGCAGTAAGCAAAACGCCTCTCTCGAAATGTTTCAGCGAGCCTAGAGTGATGGTCTAAAAGAATTCTGCTATTGCCATGATTAGAGTCATATGAGCAACGAATGAATGCTCTGATTTGAGGAAGAACTAGAGTTCACTGTCGGCAATATTTAGCATTAGCCAGATCAATCAGTAGATACTTCAATGAATTGATGATAACTGCAAGCAAATTAATTGATTTCAATGAGCTGCTGAACAATACACATGGTTGGGGTGAAAATTGGGGAGACAGATTGATTCCCGCTCCCTCTTGAGATCACGCTTTCGATTTTGGAGTGTGTTGTGGTACGCGCATTGTGCAAAACATTCTGAGTTTACCTGGAACCCGTTTGTGTTTTGCAGGGTTTTAGCGCCGTCACAGACATAGCTGGTGGCTATGCCGCCTGGACACAAAATGGACTCCCCACAGACCTGTGAATGCGCTCGCGTCTTCTTAGGGATGAGGCATGAAGGCAATTTGATTTCGCCATTGGAGAAGCAGAGTACACTCTGCATCAGCTTAGATACCATCGACAGCAGAAGACACCGCGCGTGCTACCAATGTGCTAGAGATATCGGTTGTTCCAATGTCGGAGCACACTCATAAGCATGTGCAATGAACATTGTAGCTTGAGCTCCACATTATACAGGATTAACTCTTGGATTATAAGAGACTCTAAATGAACGGTTGGTGTGCTAGTCTTCAACAGAGAGCCCTGTACAGTGTTAATATCACCTCTCTCTCTCTCTCTCTCTCTCTCTCTCTCTCTCTCTCCTCTCTCTCTCTGTGTGAGCAGGTAGATTTCAGATAGTTAAGCCAGAGTCTAACCTGGCATGAGGCATTAAGCTGGTTGGTGCAAGTAATCTTCTAACACAAGTACACTTAAAAAGAAAGGATCCTCGTACCGTACGTCCTTTGAGGAATCAAACTTACAAAAAGGTTTTCGGTAACAAATCAAATTAGAAAAGATTGTAACATTTCATTCTACAATTATGAGTGAGCTTATATAATTTTAACAGGAAATACGTAAAAGGATCCCCCCTTTCTTTGGCGGAAGTTCATTTATGTGTCTCTTCGTAAACTCTTCCACATTCAGGAGATCATTACACATAATTCATAAAATTTGACTCAATGTATAATATGATATATAAACTTTTAATTTATTTAATCTAGTCCCTAAAGTTCAACTAAATATATAATGTCATCCCTAAACTTCTACTTTATTCAATGTGATCCCTGAATTTTTAATAATTATGGGATTTAGTCCCTAAATTATATGAAAATATTCAATATTGCTCTTTGATTAATTCAAATTATCATAATTTACTAATTTGGCTTACAATATGGTATATTTGAACGATGAACAGAAAAATAACGCTACACATGAATTACCTACGTGGGAAAGGGGAGGTGAGGGATTCGAATGTCCACCTTCTTGGGGGGTTGGGGGTGAGGACAATTTAATTTTAGTGTAGGTGTTGATTCTCACGCATTGTAAGGAGGTAGAGAAAAAAAAAGATTATTTGTGTAGATATTCAACTTGAATCAAGATACAATAATCAACATCATCAAATAATATGAATAATAAGTTTTCTTAATTATAATAGGGATAATTATTTTTCCAAATTGAACAAATTAAATATTATTATATTCTTTACGTGGATAATCCACAAGTAACTTTAATTTTATTGTCCACCATTCAAGCTTATTGGATTAAAAGTTAAATCAACAAATTCCGTTTACTTAACAGAATGACGGTATTGAATATTTCATATGATCTAAGGACTAAATTGAACATGTACTAAAGTTCATGGACCAAATTGCATATTGGGTCAAAGTTCAAAAATCATTTGTATAATTTTCCCCAAACTCAACAGTAAAATATAGATCACTGTACTCTCTCGACAGTCATAAGCTGAAAACACCAAAATTGTGCGCAAGATAATAAAGGAAAATTTGGAGTTTGAAACCCGGATTAAAAAAATGAGCAAAGATTTGGAAAACCCTTTTCTTTTCTTGATGTTCAAATTGCTTCAAACTCACATAACATACGACGTAGGAAATCACCCAGCCACGTTGTCTGGGGCTTGAGGAGAGAGTTGTTGTTTGGCAACTACTGACCGAACCAACCCTCTTCAGACTTCCAACGAAAGCAAGACATGGTGCGCACATCTATCATACCTCCTCCCTAACACCAACCTCCATCGTCACTGCTTTTTCCTTTTTCTCTTCCTGTATTTGTGCTTGAAGAACACGAACAGAAGTCCGAGGTTGAATACGCAGGAGAGGGAGAGGGAGAGAGAGAGAAAGAGAGAGAGATGGGACTATCGCGGAAGTGGTTCAAGCTAATCCACAAGAAGTTCCGCAGATCATCTCATAGGAACCTCATCAGTAGCGATGGTGACCACGGTCCTATAGAAGAAGCGTTGATAGGGGATGAGGTCGGCGATGACGTGCTGGACCAACAAGCCAGCCTGCCAGATGAACCCATTTCATCGATGTGGATACCGCCACGGCGACATTTCACGGAAGAAGAGCTCGCGGCCATCAAGATCCAATCGTATTTCAGGGGCCATCTTGTATGTCGACTCAATCATCTCTTCTGCTGCTGCTTCTTCTTCTTCCTAACTTCAATTTGAGTTATTGTTCCTCAGCTCTACTCTTGCCACTTGCTATATGATGGTATTTGACTTGGAAACTAACGGGTTATAGAACATAGGCGAGACGGGCGTTTAGAGCTCTGAAGAGCCTGGTGAAGCTGCAAGCGCTGGCTCGGGGCACGTACGTGAGGAAACAGGCGCAAATAGCGCTCCGGTGCATGCACGCCCTCGTACGATTGCAGGTCCGGGTTCGCACCCGGCAGCTTCACGGAATCTGTAGTGATGAATGATCGATGCACGAAATATATACAGGAGATGCGACAATTGCTGTAACAAAGGATCATGCTGAAACGCGGTCCGACATTATGAATATTGCAGAGGTTCAACACTAGTGTTTGAGTCGATCGCCCTGATCCTAACTGAAATCCTGACGTCTTCTTACGCATTTGTTTCAAAAGGGGCAAGACTTGGAAACTTCCTTTTTTCTGAATAGTTGTTTGATCATTTTGATGTTCATGTTCAGTAAATCTGATTCCTGACTAAACATGTTTTTTCCTAAGGGTGGATAGCTTGTTAACAGGAGACCTTATTTTCTGAATACTTATTTGGTCATGGCGATGCTCATGTTCAGTAATTCTGATTCCTGACTGACGTTTTCCCCAGGATGAATAGCTTGTTAACAGGAGACTAAGCATGTTCATTGACATGTGCTAAAGTCATCTCGAATCTGCGGATTTGGCCCAGATATGCCAGTAGGAATGTATGACAACGGAGTCAAGTCGAGTCAACTTTGGAACTTAAATTCGGTTAATAACTGTAGATCAGCCAGTGCCTTTAGGCACAATGTTCGACTCGAGCCAGCTAGATAGAGATTGAGCTTGATCAGGCCTTGCTTATAATATTTAAACTGGACAAAGTTCAAGCGCCTAGTCTTCATATTCGAAGACGTATAACTTGAAAGACAGAACTGGCTCACCATTGTTCGCGAGTGACTCAAATCAAGTACAAATTAGGCAAACTTGAATTACGAAAAATAGATAGCAGCAGATCAGCCAAGTGCCATGGACCAACAGATTCTTGGTCGCGGAATGGAGCATACGGTATCTGGTGACCCAAGAACAGCAGGCCAGCCTTCCTTCTAAAGATTGTTCCTAAAAACAGTTTTGAGAATTCCATCTTCGTATTAGATTGTACCACATTAAATTCAACTCAGGCATCCAAACTTTCGAGCAAGACATACATAACAATTCAGTACAATAACTAGTTTCGGCATAGCATAATCTTATTAGGAGAGCGGCATTAGCTTCCCATCAATTTGTGCATGAAAGGTCGACCCTGCCTCTAAAACTCCTCAAAGCTATAACCATTCTATCATAGAATTCCTAGAACAAATGCCATGATCCCACTCTTACATCATCCCTTCTGCATCAATTACTCTTCACCCTAATGCCGCAAAACTCCACTCTTCAACTCATAGGGGTGCAGAAGAATTCAGTCGATGACATTCTCCCCCTCCCAATTCTGCACCGCCCTTGCTGCAAGCTAGTCTATCACTCTCTTACATTCCACAACCATCAATGTCACTCCCTCGATACTTACATGAATGGCAAACGGCCCCTCAACAAGACAAGGCACTCCACTCCATCGATAGCTTCCCGAGATGAAAGCTATTTGTGAATCTCCAATTACTTGTGCTCTCCCTCGTAATTTGTGGAATCCCAAGACAACTACTCTCCCTTGACAACACCTTCTTTCACATTGAGATTCTCCCATTGAAACAAGTTCCCTATTTGATGATCAATTCAATCAATTCATGTCCCCTCCATTGCCTTCGTAAAAGTTTGATGAGAGTCGAACCTTGTTTGAGCCGCCTTAACCCTAGTGATCACTCCCCGCCCTCATAAAATTGAGTAGATCACAAGCTTTTCTCGAATCACTCACTTACTAGAAGGATTCTTGCTCTAATACCGTCGATCACCGACTGGTAGATTCTTGATTGCAAAGTAGTCCATGTGGTGCATAGTAAGACAAGACCATCAAGCTAGTCTTCCTTTATATATTGTTCCGAAAAATAGTATAATAAATCATATCCCCGTATCAAATTATACCATGCTAAGTTTAGCTCGAGCATCCAATCCCTCGTGCAAGACATAGAGAATACTTCGATACAACAATTGGTTTCGGCCTGCCATGGCCTCATCAGGAGAGCGGTATCAGCTCCCGACCAGTTTGTGCATAAAAGGCCAAACCTCGCCTAAAGTCCTTAGAGTCACAAACATTCTATCCTAGAACTCCAAGCAGAAACTCTTGACGAAAAAATTACATCATCATTTCTACATCAGTCACTCTCCACCTCAATATCACAAAGCTCCACTCTTCAACTCATAGGGGCACGAGAGGATTCGGTCCATGACACATGCTTGAGTGGTATAAACCGCATATAACTTGAGCGACTCTACTTGTAGCAACCTAGCAGCCAACCTAGTCAAGTCGCTACCGCTGATCATCAAGATGAAAGGGGCTACTAATAGATTTATCGGCGTAAAATGGACAACAGTTAGAAAATTGATGGGTTAAGATACTTGGTATTTAAATGACGCCGTGGCAGCGGCATTGGGATAGCCATCCGTAAGGACTATTACTCTGGCACAATTTAGAGATGGCGAGCCCAATAGTCAAGATGATTGCGGCGGAGTTGAAACCTTGGAAAAAATATTACATTAACTAAAGTATAAATAATTACATCTCTAAAGCCAAACATATTCGGGGTGCTTGTCGCACGGTCTATCTAACCATGTGGAACAATATCATCTCGGAGATTAATCACGTGAACCCTATCCACAGGACTCGTATAATCAACGATAGAAATAGGCTTGGTCTTCATAATCTCTAGACCATTACAATTTTTTTCTCCCAGGAAAGGACTTCAACTTCTAAAGAAAAGAAAACCTTTTGGTAGTAAAAGTTTGTCCGTAATGACATTTGAAAATCGCTCGTCAGTTGTGACTTTCCCTTCAAAACGAAAAAGTCACTCCAAATTCTTGATGACTGAGAACAAAAATCGTATAATTTCAAAGAGGTTAGATGTTTGATATTAAATAGACGTGAAATCTTAAACACCAAAACACTAAAAGCAACCGAGAATAATATAAGGATTGAGTTAAACAAACTAACAACATTTCAATGTCGTTCATCATACATCAGGAAATTGACAAACGACGACAGAGGAATCAGAAGAAGAATACAAACGGCAGAATGAGAACACATAAGCAAATGGACATTGTACCTTCTTTTTTTCTGGAAGGGAAATAGCAACAGTGTCCCTAAACTTACAAAGTTTTGCACTTTAGCCCCTAGATTTAAGAGTTCAACATTAGGGAGCTCTTCTTTTGCTCAACAGTCCCTGAGTTATTTGCATTGATTTAAATTAGTCCTCGAAGCCCCATTTTAGACAAATATGGGCCACGTTAGCAAAATCTTTCTCCACTAAATAAGTCCCTAAATTTTCTTTAACTACTCACCTGTATGCATCACAAGAAACATGCCCGATATTCGCCTAAAATTAGGTTGAAGGACCAAAATATGTCGGAATAAATTCTAATTCTAGAACTAAAGTACAAGACGAGGTAAATTTTGAGGACAAAAGGAGCTATTTTCCATTTCCTTCCTTTTTTTTTTGGGTAAAAGAGAAAAAAACAAAAGGCAATAACTCAACTCCCAAAAGAACGGGCAAACAATCATTACGACTTCGGTTAAACACCCAGGCAAATTCTGTACAGCATGTAGCTACCCTGTTGTCACCAGCATCGCCCTATATGATTAGCTGGTCAAATATATACAGATTCTTTCCTTTCAATCTCAATGATGGCTCCTTTTGAATGCCGCAAAGAATCCGCCCGATGATTTGTCCTTGCGCTTATCTTCCCCTTCCTCGCCAACCTGAATCAAATGATGCATATCATTAATTTATTTGTGAGGAATGAAGAATTACTTACAAGCAATGGATTACCTCCTTTGCTATCTGCTGAAGGATCTCCAAGATGTCAGAGAAGTTGGGCCTCCTCTTGGGGTCTCGCTGCCAACATCTTTGAAGTAGTTCTACAAGCAACGGGTTAGTGCCTTTCGGAATGGAAGGACGGAGATCCTAGAAATATGTCCATTCAAGACAATTTGTCATTTCTAAGAATAAACCGAACAGCTAAATTATGAAGCATAAAAAAACCAATAGTGACTATTCCAACCTTTTGTACTACTCCAATAGCTGCTTGCAGAGGGGTCATGTAGGCGTAAGGAAGCTGGCATCTCAGTGCATAAATAAATCAACTTTGATGGCATTTATTAAATGGAAGGAAGACAACGTGAAGAAGAAGAGGAACTTACTTCTCCAGTCAGAAGCTCCCACAATACTATGCCAAAGCTAAAAATATCTGCTTTGTGGTCATACTGTCTGTGTTCAATTACCTACATTTAGCAAAGCCAACATAAGTAATGGTCATTTACAGTAATCATGGGAAAACGAGTATAACTTACCCAATTAAAAAAAATTGCAAAAAATTGCAGCTGGCCCAAATGATTAAAGGAAAGGACTCAGAAGATACCTTTAGCATTCCTCATCCAATGTAACTATCATCTATGGTTGTGTGGAACAATATTTTGTGACAGACAGTACTAGCTGAAGCAAAAACTAAACCCCAGAACACCACACCCCCCCCCCCTTAAAAAAAAAAAAAATAATAATAAAAGAAGGGAAAATGGAAAATCCCCCAATATGGTAAAGCATATATAAGCCCACAATCAATTAGAAGCTCCATGACAACCAACTCGATTAGATTATAAGAGTCATTCAAGCAGTGTAGGAGACTGAGCCCAACAATTGGTACTCTGAAGTGCTTCTATAAGATAGAGCAGCTACAGCAACTGTAGCAAAAAGGCTAGATGTTCAAAAACGACAAACACTCTCATTTACTCGCATCCACGATACACCAAGATGATTGGATAAGGTGACGCAGAAGATCATGGCAGGTACATCTAACATAATATTATCCCTGATCTGCATAGCCTTACAGATAATAATATCGGCATTGATCTTCAGACAGAGACGCACCTCTGGGGCCATCCAGCGGTATGTTCCTGTTTCAGCCGTCATTACTCCAGTTTCAGCCTGCACCCTGGCAACCCCAAAATCTGCCACTTTAACCACCTGTCAGAAATAGGAGATAGACCTTAGAGCAGCAAGTTTTAATCTCTAATATCTCTTTGGGAAGTAGATCATCACACTATAGTTATATCATCTTGGTCCAAGAACACTAATTATTAGCCACACATGAACTTTGTGCAATATTATCTTAACCCAAAAGAAGTGCTCTGTTTCCTTGTTCTCCTGAACCTGATAAGCTACTTAGACAGTAGTCCTTTCTCCACCTTCCCTTACATTCTACAGCCCCTTATTTCACATGATTTCATCTGAAAATTGCTACATTTATTCCTGCCTATTGTTGAAAGGATCCACACTTGAACCAGCTTTACAACTTTTTCTTTTCGTTCTTTCATATTTCAATGAAACTACAGCCATAGCAAAACTAATATCATAATGAAAATGTAACAGCTTCTCCACGCTGATTAAATACTTATAACTGAATGATAAACATTATGCACCGAGAAAGGAATTTTAAATTTAGTTCTTCAAAAGTGTCAAACTCTTGTTTCCCCATTCTGATTGATCATTCACAATAAGCACTGGAGTGTACATTTCTAAGCAGATAATTACCTCATTTTCATCCATGAGAAGATTGGCAGTCTTCAAATCCCGGTGAATTATATTGTTCTGGTGCAAATAGTTCATCCCCTTGGAGACATCAATAGCCACTTTAAGTAGAGAAGGAAGCTTAACTGCACCATTTTGTTTATGTAGAAAGTCGTATATGCTTCCTTTGGACATGAATTCTGATAAAGCAATGCACAACCAAAAATTTGAAGGAAAAAAAAAAAAAACTGTCAGCTTAATTTAAAGGATTAAAACTCCATCTTCCAGTACAGAATGCAATAAACTTCCAAAATGAAAGATAAATGTCAATCAGATTCGCACCTTTCTATTTATGAACATTTACAGAATATTAAATAACCTTATAAACCAGGAAAACATCCTCAAGAGTATCTTATTCAAATAAAGAAATAGTGTCCACGACAATTTTTCCCTATCAGCAACATCACATATACCTAAGACTCTGATACGGATCAAAATTCTATCCTAATATCGGAAACATCGCATCTGCTCACTAGAAAACACTCAGAAGACTAACCTGTCACAATGCATAGGTTTGGTGGGTGGGTACATGCACCTATAAATTGCACAACATTCTTGTGTCGGATTTTCCTGGAAAACATCAAAACACAAAACAAGAATTTCAGAAATATGTTGTCTTGGGGTAATCCGAATATGAAAATGGTCGTTTGAAATAAAGGGACTATTTGCAAAAAATGGAAGCATTCATGCATTCTTAAAAGAAAGCTATAGAGGGGATCTTTATAACCAGGAAGTAACATAAGGGGTATGCCATTCCTCAGAGCTAGCTGACATGTTGATGAAAGTCAACTCAAAATGCTCCATCTCAAGTGGCCAGCTAACTTCGGAAATGTGTTGATCAACACCAGAAGACAACACTAGCATAACAAGAAATATACCAACACAAACCTCATTATATAAATTTCCTGAGCAAAGTCTCTCAATATGGCAGCATTGGCACGTCCAGGCTTTAGGATCTTGATAGCCACTTCCTGACCGCAATATGTACCTCTATACCTGAAGAAGTGAAACGACATAAAGTACTGCATCCCAAGCATATGTCAAACAAGCCTCCCGCAGGAAAAAACTTACAAATCACCAAATGATCCAGATGCAACTTTAACTCCAGTATCTATCTGCCTCAGATCTATTTCCCATACATCAGTTCCATCTGTGGGAATTTCCACAGAGTCTGGAAAACATTTAGTGCCATTTTGGTTGTGCTCGCCTGGGGCTGGCATAGAATGATGTTTTGGCAAAACCTGCTCCTGCTGAGGAGGTTAAATGGTTTATCCATACTAATCGACTTGATAAGGATTTAAAACATAAGGAAAATACAAGCCAATCAGCACCACACAAAAAGTATTATAATTTTCAACTCAAACAGAAGAAGTGGAGATGGAGATAGGAATGGGTCATGGACCAATCACCAGAAAGAGAAAACTTCTGCCAAGACTGAAGGGTTGGCATCTTTAGTTTAAAACCAAGCAACAATGGATAATATAAACTTGCATACTTCAGTTTCCTCTCATAAAAAGGGAGCCCATAAGTTGTAAGTGTGACAGTTTTCAGGAAGTAGCTAGAGCCTAGATCTAATCAGCAGCAATTACATTGCAATAATACTAGCAAGATTTGAGGTTTGTTAAAATCTTGTGAACATTGGTATCAATCCGTTAGAATCGCCCTTTTCCCCTTTTCATTTTAAGAAAGGCTTTCTAGAACCTTCTCTATAGTCTATACGCTTGATTCTTTTATAAACTGTGCAACCACTATCAACTTATCTAAAAGCTTAACCAGTTAGATATAGATGCGATATTTAAATGTTCTGACAATCCTCCTCACTTATATAAGTCAAGATTAAGCCAGAAAGAAAAGTGTGGAAATTTATTATAAACAGAGAGGAAAAAGAAGGGCCTAAGAGACTCAAGCAGAGGACATTGCTAAATAGAAAACGTGGAATCACTAACAATTAAAAAAAATAAAAGGGAAAAGTGCATTGGAAGACCCAAAACTTGTTACTAAAGTGCAATTAAGTCTTAAAATTTACAAAAAGTGCAATCAAAACCCTACAATTTGTCAAATTAGCACAATCAAGTCCTTTTTTTAACTCCATCCAACTTGGCTAATGGAAATTGTTGACACAGTTTTTTTATTATTATTTTCTCTATCCTTTGTGGCAATAATAAAGCGAAAACGATGTTGTTTTGGTCCAAATCTGATCCCTCACCACCTAGTTTTGCATCTCTCTTTTTTTCTTGAATTTAGTTTATCTTTTTAATTTAATTTAAATAAATTTTGTATTAAAAATCAAATTTGGACCAAAAGAGCATTCTCTTATAGCTTTATGTATTATGTTTTAGCCATGTCATTGCCACACAGGGGATAGAAAATATTAAACATTTTCCAGTAGCCAAGTTAGATGGACTTCATGAAACGACTCAATTGCACTAATTTGACAAGTTTTAGGACTTGATCATACTTTTTATAGGTTTTAGGACTCAATTGCACTTTCGTAACAAATTTTAGGACTTCCAATGCACTTATCCCAAAATAAAAATAACAATAAAAAACTTCTAGGCATAAGTATGTTTAATTTAGTTGCTCTATAGTTCTCATCAAAAGTTTACTAATTGAACCTATAGGGATGGATGACTCCCAGTATATCACATGAACTTCATAACACAAAAAAACACCTCTAAACATCCCAAAAAGATATGAAGATGCTCAAGTCAAGAGAAGACATTTACCTTCAATTTTACAATTCCTTTCTCAACTTCTTTCCTAAGATCCTCTTCCTGAAAATTTCCAAAAATAAGTCACAATAATATATATATGCAAAACAAAACAATAGAAGTTTGGCTGTGATCTTTCAAAATCAATAAAACATTAAATGAGTGTCTTCAATCATGACAAGGATTAAAAAAACCTATTAGATAAAGACAGGAAATTTGCTCACCCTGAAATAGGATATTATTTCTTGATTTAATATGCATCAGATGGTGAAAAGTACAATAAAACAACAAACAGGTTTTTTTAGTCATGTAAAGGATTAAAACCTACTAAATAAAGACAGGAAATTAGCTGACCAAGAAATATGATGTAAGTTCTATTTGATTTAATATACAACAGACAGCGAAAGGTGTAAAAGACATACCAATAAAAATCCTACTCAGAAAAATTAACAGATATTGGCATCCAGAAAGAAAAGCATATTATTCTACCAACAAGCTATCCAGCCTATGCGGGGGGAGCAAAAAACAATTAAATCCTCAACCTAATTGACAAAGATAACAGACGATTACAGAAAAAAAAAATAGCACTGGAAGTGCAAAGAAAATAATGTAAGTGACAGTTAAGAGCATGTCAGTTCCTTAGATAATTAAGGAGGCAAGCTACAGACCGCTCCATCAAAGGCAACAAAGACATCTTCTATGAGACAACTGTATGACAGTCAAGGAATAGAGACTGACTAAATTTCCAATAGATGCCAAAAAAACGATGACTTCAATGCCAATGGATGCTAATTACATGTTGATGAGATGTAATATGCAGTCTGTGGTAGTCATGAAAGAATGTTTTCAAGTAACTTCCTGCAACATTTTGAGAGATCCAGCATATATCAAACTGTAACTTGAAGTTCAATTGCTAAATAATTGCCACAAATGATAAATATATACCTCGGAGTGCCAACCATCAACTACAAAGACATCAAGAGAGAACCCATCAACAGAAGAAAAGGCATGAGCTTCTTGAATGTTAAGTCCAATCTCAGCAAGCAAAGCAGTGAGCTGGATCCAATTAAAACTAATCATTTAGATACATAAATACATACATACAAACATATATGCATACCTATAGAGAGAGAGAGAGAGAGAGAGAGAGAGAGAGAGAGAGAGATCCAGCATGAGGATCTGTACATGTCACGCATTGTTTTCAAACATTAAATTACTTAATGTAATAGAAAATCTAATTTTTATGCATCACACAATAATCAATGCTTCTGCTTAAAAGAGACATATTGAAGCAAATTTGATATTAAATTCTGCCTCCTTATGTTGTACTTCACCCCTGGCAAGAAATAAGAGAATCATTCATTTCCTATGTGTGAAGAAGGAACTCTGCATGTTCATCAAATAAGCTAAGCTTCAACCAATGTATCTTTAAAGCCTAGTCACCACCCAATAGTTAAGCGATAGATGAAAACAAGAGACGATATGTCTTTACTATATTTTTTAATCCACAGAAGCCAACGACAAAGAACTACAGCACTCACCTTCATGATGTACGCAGGGAACCACGTACAGGCAACTATTTAATTTTCTTTCTAAGTTTACCTGTTAGTTAACCTTTCTCCAAGTTTCCAGACTATGACAAACAAAACAGAATATGTCATTAAAACATATTTCCTGTTACTTGTCAAGTGGAGAAGTAAGTGTACTTGGCAAAGAGACCTAAATAATACTAAAAACTACAGAAGGATACTGGAAACTAGAAAGGCCAATCAGCTGCAAGAAGATTGCTCAGTGAGTCTTCCATGTATATTTAAACATGTAATTCATATAATTTGCAGCTTAAAGGAAACATGCTAAAAGGTAAAGCCTTTTCTGTCAACACAATCAATTATCACTTGGTCCATAGTGATAGGCACTCCCATTTGTTCAGATCAAGATCATCTTCCTAACAATGAGCATTTTAACTCGATATCCATTGTACATATGGGCTAAGAAAGGGGATATTGCAGGAACATGTAGCTACACATAAAGACCCTTCATAGGAAATATGCTATCATTTCTAAACTAAAGTTATTATCAGCCAAAAAAACCATTTCCTCATGCAGATAAAAATGTATATCCCAATTGGCAGTGGTTAGCTATCACCACACTAAGCACTTCCCAAGTCTTGATTTCATTCTATTAATTATGGCAGGACAAAAGTACAAGAAAGACAATAGTGCCACCGGATCATGTACTCACATCATATACACTGCTTTCTCCAGTTTCATTTTCTTGTTACATATTTTTCAGGTTCAACTGCTTAACTTTAGTTCCTACAAATAAAAAATCTGGAGTGGAGCACCCCCTTGGTTGTATTTCTTGCGCTAATAAAAATATATGTTGATCAATAAAAGAGAACATATATATACAGCACCCACAGAGGTAGATTCATTGGTCAATTACCTCACTTAATAGCTTTCGCTTGTCAAGAGTTGAGAAGGTAATTTCATGCATAGGCCTACAGGACACGTTCACAGGAAATGAGTGAGATGAGAATTGCTCACCGAACAAAGTATTCAACAAGCTTCATAACAACAATAACAACATCAACATTATCTCAATACAACATAACAAAAAATGCAACTAGACCATAAAACACCTGTCGTATGACCTGCAGTAGTAAACTACACATAAGGAGCAACCATGATAGCATTTGACAGGAATGGTACGTCAATGCTCTCATGTGTGCAACATTGAGGAACATTTAAGCATGCATAGACAAGCCAACTCATCTGGACATCATAAACATAGTCAAATTTACCTTTGGTATTTGATTTTCTATCACAATTAATGTGTGCTTTCTAGCATGCTAAAATCTATGACACTCAAATTGAGCTCAAAATAGAATGGTAGAATTGGGCATACGCATCAAATCAGATCGTCGACAATTAAACACAGAAAGGTACATCTCGTAGCTATGTTTTTCAAAAGCAATCAGTGGAGATAAGCAGGGACTTCACAGTTGAGACATCATGTGAAGGAGGGTATTCCAAGAACCCTTATGAGTTGTTAATTCTAATTCCTTATATGAGTGACATTTAAAAGAAAACATCCCGATTCTTCTAGAAGTAGAGTTTTATCTGGTAAAAGAAAAAATTCACAAAGTAAGAGAAGACAAATAAACCAATAATGAAAAGTGTTGTCCAGGTTACCGAGAAACTTGTGGATCTGACTTCACTACGCTGTCTCCATCCCCAACGTTGTATCTATCTTGCAAATTGAGTCCTTCGAGATTGCTCGATGAACCAAATGTAGGTAGTAGATCAATTCTAAACAGGAGTACACAGAGAAGAAAGAGTTAAAAGAGATATCTGATCAGACAGTTTAGAGGTGAAAATTCACAAGGTACAATGAAGCACTCCACAAATAATATGGCCAAACGTACCCCACTCTACCAGAATAATTTGGAATACTTTGAGCATCATCAGCCATGGCAGAATCTGAATCAACAGATTCATTGCGGTTCCCATTAACATTGGGATTGACCTACATCACAAGAGAAATTGCTCAAGAAAGACCTAGAAATGCAGAATCTTTTGAAGTGTATTCATCACATATTGGCCCCTCACCTCAAATGTTTTATAACTTATTCTAGGAACATCTAAAGCCATTAATAGTGCCATATACAGGGAAATACAAACATGAAGCACAAATGCTCGTGAATATCATGAATGCATTTCAACAACATAAAGGTATAGAAAACCCAGTTGAGTCAAATCAAGTGAAGACAATTTCTGCAAAATTGAATCTTGTGAAAAATTTGCCAACATAACAAGTTGTAAAATTACTAACATTGCATTTTGTTTCCGTCGAATGTAGCGTTATCAAATTAGTGATTTCCCCTTCATTTGCTTGAGAGAAGCACCAAAGCATTCAACCAGCATTGCAAAATCATAATTTGGAATATTTATAAATCAAGTCTCAGTTTCCTACATATACACACAAGAAGACCAAATAATGTGATCCGTAACATTCTAGTCAAGTCCTGTATCTCTAATTGATTTACACAGGGTTTATCTCCAGTTCTCACCACTCATGTATTTACCAAATGGACAAGCAGTGAAAAAGTCCACCATAGCCATGGATAGAGCAGTATTCTGATCAACCTAGGGATTACCCAAGTGGTAAACGTGCTTCCTTTCCTCAAGGTTTGGTTTCAAATCAATGCTTTCTCTGGGACAACAAGTACAGACCTACAATTATCTGGTATGTGTTGGGACACTAAGACTACTAATACCAAACCCAATGGAATTAGCTGAGTGCCAGAGAGAAAGAGTTGGTATTAAGATCAAGTCAGCATTTACTTGGACTCGTCGAATATCAAACACAGGCTGATTAGCAGCATCTTCAGCCAATTTGAGTAGTCTCTTATGCATGAGCACATCTTCTGCTCTCTCCACATTCACATCCAGTGCATATCTGCCGAGTAGCAGAAAGATCGTTACACAAAACAGTGTGTGCGGTGCGTGCATGTGCGCATGAGAGAGAGGGAGAGAGAGAGAGAGAGAGAGAGATCATGTCCTAGGATGGAACTAGAGTCCGGGGACTCAATTGAAAGAAGTAGTTAGTACCAAACAGGACGAACCCGTGAAAAAGCGATATGTCGCGAAACAAGTGTAGGCCCCCTGAATCCATCTAACTACAGAGGGAAGAAAACGCAAAAAAAAAAAAAAAAAAAAAAAAATCAAAATTTCCATCTGTACACCTAGCAACCTGCTTGACTTTTACTCAATTACAACTTTCTCCCGCTGCTGAAACAAGAAGGCTGAGAATCAGAGTAGCAGAAAAGGTCAACCCCGATCAAGGTACGACTTTTCTCCGCACGTTTGACTTTCGATCGGCTACCTACTGTCGGCGGTCAAACCTCCAAGAAAAACAACTCGACAACCCCGACCGAGAACAGTACTCCGCAATCCCACCAACGGAACAGCAACTCCACACACAATCACAGAACAACGAAAAAAACAGAAAAGGAGAGAAAGAACGGAAAAGGACGCGGCAAACCAACGGAAATGTGAAGGATCGAGGTCGTCCGTACCGCGCGGGCAAGCGATTGAAGTGGAGCCAGAGCTGATCGTCGAACCCGGGGACGTGGGCCTCCTCGCAATCCGAGGCCTGCAGGCGGCGGAGCACCTCGTTGTAGGCCTCGAGCTTCTGCCTCTGGTCCCGGGGCTGCGCTTGCGCCGACGGGTCCGCCGCCCGGCTCCCGCAGCTCTCGACGTCGTCTTCCATGGCCATCGGCGGGAGGTACCGAAACGCAGCGCCCAAATCCAAGCCCCAATCGGAACGATCGCGATCGCAGGGGAGGAGCGGCGATTCAGCTTCGGACTGAGCCAAACTTTTCCCCCTAGCGGATTGAAGAGTACGGAGGAATCAGAGAGAGAGAGAGATGCTGTCTTTGGGTTTTCTTCTTTTCGGCCGTGCCGTTCTGTGTCGATATCTTTTTAGCAGTGTCTGCGCGTGGAGAGAGAGAGAGAGCGCTTTGGTTATGGCGTCGTGCGAGTCGGATAGGCGGTCGCCACGTCAGCCAGGGCGGCCAGGCGGGCCCCGCCGCCTGGCTTGGAGTTTTGACTATCTTAAATTGGCAAATATCGACGTAAGGCGGGGGGCGGGGCCCCCGGAATGGGGTCGTCGGAGTTTCCCAGGACCCGACCCAAGCTCGGGCTGGGCAGATTAGGATGTGTCGCCATTTTTTTATTCTTTTATTCTTTTGTTCTTTAAATTAAATAAAATAAAAATTTATTTGATAACATCCACTTGTACTTCTATTCTCCAGAATAAAAAATTATTTCAGGGGATAAATTTAGAATAAAAATGAAAATTAGAAAAAATTAGTTTCTTATTCCAAGAAATAATTTCTAAAAATTTATTTTTTGAGTCGTCGTTACTCATGATCACCACTAGCTCACTGCTCATCGCCCATAGCCATAGCCATAGCCGTCGGTTACCAGCCACCCACTACTGCCCTTCACTCGGCAACTGACCGCTAGTCACTGCCACCATTGAGAAAAAAAAGGAATAAAAATTATTTGTTTGTATCAATCACATTCCTATTATTTTTCTATTTCGCAAATCATAAATTTTTGTAATTATCAAACATTTTAATTTTTGTAATTATCAAATGTCTTATCTTACTCATAAATTGTTTGAAAGAGTAGAAATAAAAAAGAACTATTTCGCAAAAAAATTATTTATAGATTTAGAAATGTTACCAAATGCACTCTTAATGTTCCCCACTCAAAAGTAAAAGGACGAAGTGAATGTATAAGACAAGCGTTAGTTCGAGATTTTTTATGTCACAAAAAAAAGTTTTAAGTAAATGTATCACAATTGATATAATTTGAAGTTTTTAGTATCATAAAAAAGTTCAGAATAAATTTGTCATCAATGACATAATTTGAAATTTTTAGTGACATTTTACCATATATATATATAAAGCCAAAGGAAGAAAGAGCTTAGGTTGATGAGTGCAATTCATTCACCCCAAAGCTTGATGATTTCAATGAGCCAAGAGATAAAGGAAAGAATTAACAAGATGATATTTCGACAGAACCGTGTTTCACACGTTCAAGTTATCAATAAAAGTTAATTTCTTATCAATCAAGAATCACACTATCTTGACAACTACCTTATCGTGAATTCTAATAATAAAATGTTGTCATTCTGATGAGATATGCTGAACTATTTTGATAAGAACTGACATCATGAGAAAGTGAATTTTGAAGACATTGTATCGTGACACGACAGACCCAATCAAGATCTTTGTTGATGGTTTCGCGTTAGGAAGCAATGCTAAAAAATGAAAAGGAAATTTTTTTACTCAGATTTATATATGTTTTATTTTTAGACAAACTAAGTCGACCTCTCATGATCCGTCGAAATGAGCTCATTTTTGTCGAAACTAAAAAATTCGCAAGGAATCACTTTCTACACGGCAAAGCATTGAATGGTTTCACCAAATAGAACTTGAATACAAGATACGTGTTTGAAGGCGCGAGTTCAGTTATTTCACCATTCAACTATTCTTTTGGTAATTAAATCCGAATTATTATAGTTTTAACTTGAATCATCTCCTAATCAATTTACGGTGATTTTAATTTCAGGATGCATTTTTTTTATTTTTAAAAGAGGGATTAAATTCTACTAGCGAATTTAAGTCCAATAACTGAAAAAAGAAGAAGTCAAAATCAGATCCATCTTAATTAATTCCATGATAGGAAGCATCGGTTTAAAGCCCGGTGGAACGTGTAAGTCACGCCAGACCGGGTCAGTCATTCATTTAGGCCACGAGCGGCTCGATGCAAGCCCAAAACTCGATTTGACCGGTCGAACCGGACACAAATTTTTAATCTTATGACGAAAGGAATGACGTGTCGAGAAAGATTAAAGAAATACAAAACTGGAATCGCTCATTTATTTTTTGCTTCTTTTTTATTGTCTGAAGATTCGATGCAATTTCCAGTTGCTGTATTTTCTTTTCTTTTTTTATATTGCCAACTCTTTAATTAAGCGATGAAAATAGCAAGAGGATAATAAAATAATGAAGAACAATAATGCATATACTAATTGTAGCCACCATAAAAAATTTGGATGTTTTCTTATTAGGCGCTACAATTTAATTAGGTGTATAATGCCACAAAAGTTGCAAAATGGAAAGTTGCGATGCTAGTTAGACTACTCATTATCAATAGCTTAATCAACGGATTGTCGATGTCTTCCGACATATGTCAATTGAGATATTTCACAACGACAGACTATTTATTAGATGATATTAGAGCTCATTCCTAGTACCTTTATGTGCGAAGAACAAATCACATCTAGAAAAAAGAGAAGGAGGAAGCCGACGAGCTTTATATGCAAATGCCCAACTGATACGCTATTGCGTATTGACATTGATAACATGACAAATCAAATTCAAGATACTAGGACAACTAAACCAATCTATTATCGTCAATGTTAGACAGCTTCTATTGACATATATCTAAACATCACGAAAGAGCGACGGTGATGAATAAACACACTCACATGGTCAAAGACCGATATGATTCGTATGGCCCCCATAAACTTATATTCACAATGAATCTTTAACCCGTTCTCTTCATCATTCTTTATAGTGTAAAATGTCTTATTCAAGATAATTATCAAGAAAGTCAAAGATTTATTATATGGATGTCAATTTATTCCTGAATTTTTTAATTTGGTCCATTTAATCGTAAACCTTCTAATCACTAGTCAATATAGTCATTCCAATCAATTTTAACTAATAATCGACATCATCTTACGTGAATAATTTTTACAATTTTCCCAAAAATCCTTTGAATTCTTTTATATTTTTCCTCTGCTTTTTTTCAAACTGTGAGCCGACGAGGGTCACGAAACCGGGCGGACTTTTTTTATAATATTTTGCAGTCCTTTTCTCTTGTTACCCATCGCAAGAGCCAGGCAAGAAGGATGCCTTCTCTCTCTCTCTCTCTCGCAAGAGCCTCTCTCTCTCTCTCTCTCTCTCTCTCTCTCTCTCTCTCTTGCGATGGAGACCTTACTTCCTCAGGTGACATATACGAAGTTTCCCCCCCATCTCCTCTCTAGTTTCTACGTTCCGACACGAAGCCGACCTGCAAAAACAAAGTCAAGTTTTTCCTTTTCCTTTACTTCTTTTTTCCTAGAAACTGTGAAAGCGACCACCTCCGAAAGCTGTAAAGAGACCGGGGATACCGATGGTCCCCATATGCGGCGAGCTGTAACCGATGCGCCAATCATTTCATTTGTTTAATCCTCCGCATCCACGTCCGAATCGGGGACGGATCAAAGTGAGAGATGCACTTCAATTTTGCCTCTCTCTCTCTCTCTCTCTCGGCAAGTAATATAAACACGAACAGATCATGCGATGAGTAAGTAGTGGTCCCGCATCCGATGGTGTGCGGATCAGAACTCGCATCAGTCAGTGCGTTTGATTCAGATACACAAATCCGTTCCCCCAAACAAACCTGCTCGTGTTTATCCACAACCTCACGGCTTTGATCATCTGTTGAATGCTCGGATTATGTAGATCTTGTCATTGACGTCGAGAGTTTTGACTTTCGCTAGAGGAGCCTAGACTTTTCAAAAGAGAACCTATAAGTGTTTCGGAGTTTTGCCTCATGGTTTTATGTCTGGCGTTTGGATATGAGCCCGGACTAGTGAAGCGGCGGCATCGAGGCTCGACCAGGAGGCCAAGGTTTGGCCGGTGAGGACCGTGAATGGTCCCCCATCAGATGCTTCACGCAACTGGAGATGACTCATGGGAAACACCAGTCTTTTCGAATTTGAAACGCATGATTCTCACGAGGGTTTAGAAATAAGGTACCACCATGAATTGGAGGGTGAGCATAATATGGTCCCTAAGAAGGCTCGCTCTTGAAGCACGGCATTTTGAGTCTCGCTTTAGATGAGAGAGGTATGTGTTGATTCGTAAGACTTGCCTCTAAACGATCACAATCTTGAGCGGTCACTTGTCGTGCCCAAGTACTCCAGATATGATCATAGATTTAACAGCCTAGGGGGCATACTCGAGCAAAATGGGCTCAAGAAGCATTTCTAGACTAGTTTGGAAAAGTTGGCGCATGTTTGGTAATACTCTCGGAAACAAATGATTTTGTTCTTTTGTTATCGGGAATATATTTTGGAACAGAAATCTGTTTAGTAAATTTTTTATTCTCGAGAACAAATTTGTTCTCGTGAATAGATTTGTAATAGAATCAAAAATAAAATAAAAAAGTTACTTCTCACTCCTAGGAACAATTTTGAGAATTAAATTTCACACATTCTCTTTTTTCCCTTTCCTTTCTTCTTCTTCTTCCTCCTCTTCCCAACCCATTGCCACCCCCAGCCACCGCCATTGGTGAGTGGCCAGGCAAGGATTGGCGAGCTTGTCGGAGCCTTGTTAGGCTAGGGCGAGGTCCGACAAGCTCATCGGAGACTCATTTGGCCACCGGTGAGGCTCACTCTACCCGACAAGGCTCGACCTCGCCTAGGCGGCATGAGGTCGGCCTTGCCTCACCCAAATCTAGAGAGGCAAGCCTTGCCTAGCCAACGATGAGGCTCGGCCTCCTGCCACTTAGACGAGATCAAGCCTCATTGGGCTAGGTGAACCTCGTTGGTGACCAAGCAAGCCTTTGACAAGCTTGCCGAACCTCACCTTGGTCTGGCAAGCTTGTCGGACCTCGCCCAGCTGCTTGCCAACCATGGTTGGTAGCGATGACCACCCACCAAAAAGGAAGGAGAGAAAAGGGAAAAAAAAGAGAGAAATATAATAAAAAGCATTAAAAAAAATTTAAAAAAAAATTGAAGGCTTTTACCAAACGCAGTTCTATTCTGAAAATAAAAATTTTAAACAGTTTACCAAACACCTTAAATATCTGAAAAACAAAATAAAAAAGAATCATTTCTGATTATAAATTATTTTTTAGAATAAAATCATTACCAAACATACCCTTAGTATTGTGATTTATAAAGAAACTTCTCTCTTAAAACATGAGATCTCAAGTTCCATGCTGGATGAAGGATAGCGGTCTCTTGAATGATCACACCTTTTAATTACTCACATCTAAGCACTCTTTTTAAGATTTTAACCCGTGTAAAAGGAGTTTGAATTGTTGGGTATAGTATCAGGACAAAATCCCTTAAATCCACGTAATATGATGTGACTTTTATTAAGCTTATGGGTGATAAGCATGCCGGAATGAATCAGATCACATGTCAACCGAGGAAACCACATTGGGCAATATGTAAAACATCGGACGTTGGCGGGATCAAGGTCACCGGTACCGCGCAAGCAAGCGATTGAAGGTGGAGCCAAAGCCGATCGTCCATCCCAGCGCCACGAGCCTCATCGCAACGCGACCGGTGAGGGCGACAGAGCGCTTTATTGTAGGCCTTGAGCTTCTGCCTCTGATCCCGGGGTTGCTTTGCATCTGCGCCACGCGTGTCTGCCGGCCTGCTCGCGCAGCTCTCTACGCCGTCTTCCACGGCTGTCGGAGGTCCGGAAAACAGGAGGGACTTTGGCTACGGCGTCGTCCGTGCGAGTAGGATGGGCGGTCGCCACGTCATCCGGAGGGGCCCGCCGGCTAGAGTTCTGACTTTCTTAAATCAGCAAATTTCGACGTGTGTGGGGTGGGGCCCCAAAATGGCCGTCGAAGTTTCCCAGAACCAAGCCCTTACGTCGAGGCCGCGAGCGGTTCAATTCCGGTTCAAGACTCGATTTGACTGGTCCGAACCGGACACGACTTGTTTCTTGATGACGAGCTCAATGATGCCATCGAGAAAGATTAAGGAAATATTAAAGTGGACTCGCTTGGTCTTTTTTTTTTTTTTTTTTTTTGGGGGAGGGGGTGTAATATATTTTAGATTTAAAGCTTGCTTCTTTTTGTTCTCTCGAGATATTCGATGCAACTCCCAGTTGCTTGCTCAATTTCCTTTGTTCATATTGCCCAGCTTTTTTTAATTAAGTGATGAAAATAGCAAGTGGATGATTAAGTAATGAAAGATAGTAACATGGGTATGCACACCATCACTCCTACACTTTAATACTTTGATTTTGCGTTAATAAATCGTTACCAAACATTAATAAATATATCAAAATTAGATATTTTCTTATTAGTTGCTGCAAGTTGAAAAGTTATGATACCAGTCAAAGAGCTCATCGTCGATAAATTGATCGAGGAATTCTCCGAGATTTTCCCTTTTTATCTTATCAGGGTTATTCACTTCCATGCTAACGGCCAATTACTCATATAGTATTAGAATTTATCCTGAATGTATGTATGTGCGAAGGGTAAATCTCACTTAAAAAGGAAAGGAGGAAAGTAATGAGTTTTTTTATATGTGAGTGCCATAGCCATATAATGCTGATGTCGAGAGCAAGACGTGTAAAATTGGACATCAAATACCACTAAGTGAATCGCTACTCAAACCGCATTATCATAATGTAGGACAACTTCCATTAACATATACTTGACACCATAAAAGTGTCATCCGACTTTCTATTTGTGCATCCTCCGGTGGCACCATCAACGGGGCACGATTCGAAAGTGGAAAGATCAATGCATTCTTAACCTATTCTCTCATCATTCTCCACCAACGCAAAGTGCCTTTCTTTCTCTCTGTTTATACCTTGTAATCTGCGATAAGACCTTCCTCAGGTGACATGAACTTAGTTCCCCTACCTGCGAAAAAAAAAAAGTCAACTGTTTTCCTTTTCCTTTTTAAGGAGACGACGACCTTTGGAAGCTCTGAAGAGATGGTGCCGACCAGGGACGACGCTGTTCCCAGATGCGGCAAGCTGTTACCGCTGCACTTCATCACTAGTTTAATCATCCATTTGCCTTTTCTGGATCATCAAAGAGAGATACTTCGATTTTAACTTTCCTTTTTGTATTCCTCGACGAGATAAATAAACGCAAAAGAGATCGGAAGATGCGCAGAAGTGGTCCCGTCGTTGCTAGAATTTTTGCATCCAATGGTGTGGGGGAGGAATTTTAGTCATGTCATGCGTCTAATTCAGATGCACGAATATGTTTAGTAAGCAAGCCCACTTGAGCTCGCCCATGTTTATTTATGACCACACAACTTTAATTATAGCATGCGGTGCTAATATGAGGAAAATTGTCTGAAAAATTTTAAATTTATTTTACTTTTGCTAATTCGGTTATAAACTTTTTAACTATAACAATTAAGTTATAAATTTTTAAACTTTTTACCGGTTAAGTCAATTTGGTCAATTTTGACTAAAAATCACTGATATAAACGTTTAACATTTTATGTGATGCTACGTAACATAGTTGGTACTAATGTGGATAATTTTTAATATTTTTAAAATTTATTTTTTTCTTCCTTTCTTCCTCTAGCCGATCACTAGGCCTCGGCGATGGCCAACGGTCGACCAAAGGCAAGGGCCGGTGAGACTCGACCTTGCCGTTGTTGAGCAAGGCTCGAATTCAATAGATCTAGCAAGGCTTGCCCTTGCGAGCTCGACCTCACTAGTGGGTGAGGTCAACCTCTTGGCAAGGGTGAGCTTTGCCAGAGGTCGATGAGGTCAACCTCGTCGGCCTTTGCCTCTAGTCAATCATCAAAACTCAACAATTGATTAGGGAAAGAAGGAAGAAAAAAAAAAAAAAAAAAATAAAAAAGGAAAATGAATAAATAAATTTGGAAAAAAATTTAAAATATTATTAAAACTATCCATGTCAATGTTGGTTGCACAATATAACACAGTTGGTGTCCACGTCGGTGATTTCTGGCTAAAATTAATCAAACGTGTTCAATTGACACAATTAAAATGTTTAACATTGAATTGACAAGTGTGCAATATGTTTATAACCTTTTAGACAATTTTCTTTGCTAGTTTGAGATTGTGCAGGATTTATCTATCAAATATGTTGGGATCAAGGGTTCTGAATCCTACTGGAGGAGCTAAAACTTTTCAAAATTTCAGTACTTCTTTTCATTTCCATCATAGAAGACTTTCAAATTTAGGTAACAAGGGTCCTAACAACATCCCCGATGAAGCTACATCTACAAAGACATGAGAACGTTGGGGCTTTTGATCTTTGACGTGCTGTGATCTTGAGGAAGCCGTACGGTTGTCCCTCGCTTTTAAATTGATAGGATCGCAGTCTTTTGCCCTGCTTAGTGGCTGACATGCACTTTGCCTCGTAGTTCATGTCCGGCGGTTGGGTACGAGCCCGGATTAAGAAAGAATGGTCCCGTGGAGGCCACGGTCTGGGCCGCAAGGACCATCAATGGGCTGCTATCCGATGACTCATGGGACACACCCCTCTTTTCAAATTCGAAAATGTGCTCCTCACAGGGGTTTGTAGAGAGACGGGCCCCCTATGAGTGAAGGTTTAGCGTAGGGCGGTTCCTAACAAGCCTCGCTCTCGAAGTGCGGTATTTCAAATCTCACTTTAGATGAGAAAGGTCTGTGTTGATTCATAGGTAATCCAGACATGATCATAAGTTTAACAGCCTGAGAGCATACTCGAGCAAAATGGGCTCGAAAGCATTTCTGGATTGATTGGGACAAATATGTTTAGTGATTTATAAAGAAGCTCTCTCTCAAAGCATGACGTCTCGAGTTCCATGTTGGAGGGAGGAGACCTTCCATTAATTTATAAATAAGACCACATCCCAAATGGTCATAGCTTAAGCAATCACATTTAAGTACTTCATTTGCAGTTTCGACCCTCACCAAAAAAGGTTGGATTGTTTCAGATAGTATTAGAACAAAGATCCCCTCAAGCAAACGTAATAGAATGAAACTTTATTCTAGGTTTGTAGGGCGAGAAGTGGCCCGGGATGAATCGGATCACAAATTGAGCCAAGAAAGACATACTGGTCGTAATGTGATTCATCATACCTCGGATGGCAGAATACTTGTTTTGTGATTTATGTACAAAAGAAACATGAGATTGTAATTATTATAAGTTCTTTCATCCCAATAATTTAATTTCCACACCAAAAAAAGCAAAGTGATGAGAGATTTGCATATGACTCAAAGTGGATCCAAAGCGTATAATTCATTATAGGTTAATATTGTCAAAAATCCTTAATTGATACATTTGTGACAAATTTACACAAAACTAGTTTTTTGACTACCAAAAATCTCAAACTAATATACTTTTGACAATTTTATCCCAAACCGGTACATTTATGACAAATTTACTTTATGTTAGTTATTGTTAAATATTACTGTCAAATTGTTAAGTTGGGCGATAGTGACGATTGACTAGTATACTCATTTGGGATTTTACTCTCCATCTGTCACAGTTGTATAAGTTTTGTGATTTTTTATGATATTAATTTAATTTAACATATGGTATATTTATCATAAATGTACAAATTTTGGGGTTTTGGTAGTTAAAAAATTAGTTTAGAGGTAACTTTATCACAAGTATAACAGTTTAGGGTTTTTCATAATCAAAAAATTAGTTTTGGGTAAATTTAATACAAGTATAGTAGTTTGGGATTTTTTACAATATTGTACTTTCATTATAAACCTACAAATTTCAAGACTACGTTTAGTCATTTGGATTTTTAATTAGGATATAATTAAAAATAATAAGATATAAAATCTAGGGGATTTTGTTATATCTTATCTACTATTTGGTAATTGTAGTGATAAAGTCGGATATATTCACATCATATCATATTTTTTTTTTTTTTGTGTAAACAGCATATTAATATAAATAAACAATAGATTTTATAAACGGAGATGGTAAAAATCCTTCACGACCCTCTTGTCTACTTTATTTTTATTTATTTTTCATTTCATTTTATTCTCTTTTTTTAATAATTTCTTTTTTATTGTTTTTCCCATTCCATCATTCTCTAATAAAATTTTATTAAATAAAAAATTTAGAAATATACCTAAAATATTAAAACACCTCAAATATGTAATAAATATATATTTTATATTGAATTTATATTATAAGATATAATTAAATTTGAATATATAAATAAAAATAAGATTAAATTAAAAAACCAAATTGTTATTTTAAATTTCTTATATTAGAATTCAAATATTATTATATTGAAATATAATTTTAGATTTGTTAATTTAATAAGTTTTGACTTTTCTATTATGAAATTATAAATCCTATCCACATTTATCTCACCTCCCTATGGGTCAATTTTATCTAGCCTATTTCCTATTTATATTCAACTTTATCATGTTTTGAGTATACACCACTCGTAAGATAGAATAAATATTATCTTATCCTGAATTTATCCTGACAGTCAAAATCGATCCAATAAATATTTCTTCCTTGGATAATAACTCGCAAATACATTAATTTTCGAAAAGAAACTTGTGCGCTAGGCAAGCTGATACTCGCAAGGGTGTCAACATATTGGTTTGGATTTGAATTCTTCTTTCCTTTTCCCCTTGGATGATGGGTGATGGGATTTCTGAAAGGTCATGCCTGAGATTAAATGGCAACTCACCCAAGTAGTCAGGTATGGGATTTGACGAGGAGCAATTCCGGTCTATCTTTATATTAAATGCTCTTATGCGTAATGGTACATGCCTAACGCCATTCACACTTTGGAACAGTGGGACGCTCGTCTTTTTTGGGGGAAAAAAAATTCATGGGTATCTTTTAAAGCCCGATGTATCACCAACGATGTCGAGCTACTCTCTTAGCGATTGTGATCTTGAGACCGCTCCACCTCGACACCCGCTTTGTTGGTTCACGGCGAGTCTGACCGATTCATTGATCGACTTGTATATAAGCTATGCATTTCAAACATGAACGAGTACTTATTACGACAAAACTGTAGATGAGGTGAAGTTTTGTCTTCTATGCTTCTTTTGATGACTAGAAGTTTTACCTTAGGCAAATAAAATCTGGGGTCATTTAATCACCAACTACTTAAACTCGAGCATGTTTTTTGGGTCAATGTGAAATCATGAACTATTTCCTTCGAAATAAATGATGTTATATGGGTTAAAAGATTTGTTTTATTGAGCCCGGATGTATAGATGGGAAAGATGGGAAACCTGATTATCAATGCAAACTCTTTGTATTGAATTGATGATTATACATTAGTACTCAAATAATGAATTATGAACGATAACCCAATGTTAAATCTCGGGAAATACATGATGTTATATGGATTAAAAGGGTTGTGCTAACAAATGCTCTAAAACAATTGTTAAGTATATTTGATATGGAACGGTATAATATGAGAAAAATCGTGTATTGAAACCTGCAAAATTTCGTTATATTGCTTGATGCACAATGCGCACTTATTAACAAAGTTTAGATAGATAAAGAAAACGCTGCAATTTATTGCATTGTCTCAAGTACATTTGCAACGTTAAGTCCAATGTGATCTGGTCAGATTCACATCTTGCGCCATCGAGATTCCACGTGTAAATAATTTCGAGGCGATTGGTAAATCAGAATCTTTTACATAAAAAAGAAGAAGCCACAAGTCATATCTTCTGTCATAAACTCGAAAAAATCCAAGTTTTCTCGAGCCTAGTTTCTTAATCCCTGCAGAAAGAATCAGCTTGAAAAAGCAATTACAAAAATAGGAAATTCTTATGGAACGTGTGGTGTGTACATTTATCATTTTAAATTGTCATTTAGTACAACAATTGCACAATTTCATAACAAGCAAACGGATCACTTATTCAACCAATCACATATTTAAAAAAAAAAAAAAAAAACCCAATCAGATATTCAACACTGAATTTTAGTCATTTTTGCAATCTCAAACTCCGATTGATGAGCCGGGTCCATTCGTAATGTAAGATACTTTCTCAGGATTTGAGGTTTGTAAAAATCTTGTGAATGATGGTATCGGAATTCAGACTCCATAGTATCGTTGCAAGCTCAAGTCCGGTTGGAATCGCCTCATTCTCCTTTTCATTTTTAGCAAGGCTTTCTAGTATTTTCTCTCTAGTTTATCCACTCGGGTTTTTTTATAAATCGTGCAACCGCTATCAACTTATCTAAAAGCTTAATCAGTAGATGTGATATTTAAATGCTCTGACAATCCGTCTCACTTATATAGGTCAAGATTAAGCCAGAAAGAAAAGTGTGGAAATTTATTATAAACAGAGAGGAAAATGAGGGGCCTTAGAGATTCATGCGGAGGACATCTTGCTAGAAAAAGTGGAATCATTACTGGCTTAAAAAAAAAAAAAAAAAATAATAATAATAATAATAAAAGGGATAAGTATATTAAAAGTCTTAAAACTTGTCATAAAAGTATAATTAAGTCATAACATTTACAAAAAAAAAATGCAATCAAGTCTTACAACTTGTAAATTAGTGTAATTGAGTTATTCCGTTAACTCCGTCCAACTTGACTAATGAAAATCCTAACATGATTTTTTTTTTTAATTATTTTCTCTATCCTTTGTGGCGATGATGAGGCTAAAACGTTGTCATTTTGGTCCAAATATGATCCCTCACCACCTAGTTTCTCATCTCTCTCTTTTTAAAATTTAATTTAATTTAATTTAAATAAAATTTGTATTAAAAATCAAATTTGAACCAAAACGATGTTTTAGTTTTATGTTTCATGTTTTAGCCATGTCATTGCCACATAGGGGATGGAAAATATTAAAAAAGCCATGTCAACATTTTCCGTTATCAAGTTAGACGAAGTTAACAAAAGGATTCAATTGCACCAACATGACAAATTTTATAACTTGATTGCACTTTTTGTAAATTTTAGGATTCAATTACATTTTCATGATAAGTTTTAAGACTCCTAGTGCACTTATCCCAGACTAAAAATGATAATAAAAAGCTTTTAGGCATAAGTATGTTTAATTTAGTGGGCTTCATAGTTCTCATCAACTGCTTACTAATTGAACATACGTGGATGGACGACTCCTAGTAATTGAATCAAGGAACTGCATAAAACATAAAAACTCCTCTAAACATCCCAAAAAGATATGAAGATGCTCAAGTCATGAGAAGACATTACCTTCAATTTTAGAATTCCTTTCTCAACTTCTTTCCTAAGTTCCTCTTCCTGAAAATTTCCAAAAACAAGTGACAATAATATATGTGTGTATTTGAAACAAAACGATAGAAGTTTAGCTGTGATCTTTCTAAAGCAATAATACGTTAAACAGGTGTCTTCAATCACAACAAGGATTAAACAGACCTATTAATAAAAGACACGAAATTTGCTCACCCAGAAATAGGATGTTATTTCTAAATTTAATGTGCACCAGATGGCAAAAAGTGCAATTAAACAATAAACAGGTTTTTTTAGTCATGAAAAGGATTAAAACCTACTAAATAAAGACAGGAAATTTGCAGACCCAGAAATATGATGTAAGTTCTTGATTTAATATATGCCAGACAGCAAAAGGTGCAAAGGGTATACCAATAAAAATCCTACTCAGAAAGATTGAAGATTGGCATCCAGAAAGAAAAGCACGTTATTCTACAGAACAAGCTATCTGGCCTAAGTGACGAGGAAAAAACAATTAAATCCTCAGCCTAATTGACAAAGATAACAGACGATTACTAAAAAAAATAGTAATGGAAGTGCAAAAAAATAATGCAACTGACAGTTAAGAGCATAATTGGGTCAGTTCTTAGATAAATAAGCAGGCAAGCTACAGACCGCTCCATCAAATGCAACAAAGACATGTTCTATGAGACAACTGTACAACAGTAGAGGAATGGTAACTGACTAAAATTCCAATAGATGCCAAAAAAATGATGATTTCAATGCCAATGGATGCTTTGACCAAAAAAATGAATCTGCCAATGGATGCTAATTACACGTTGGTAAGATGTAATATGCAGTCTGTGGTAGTCATGAAAGAATGCTTTCAAGTAACTTCTTGCAACATTTTGAGAGATCCAGCATACATCAAGCTACAACTTGAACTTCAATTGCAAAATATAATTGCCACAAATAATAAATATATACCTCAGAGAGCCAACCATCAACAACAAAGACACCGAGAAAGAACCCATCATCAGTAGAAAAGGCATGAGCTTCTTGCATGTAAAGTCCAATCTCAGCAACCAAAGCAGTGAGCTGGATTGAATTAAAACTAACCATTTAGATACATACACAACACATTTAGATACATACATACATACATATAGATAGATAGATAGAGAGAGAGAGAGAGAGAGAGAGAGAGAGAGAGAGATCCAACATGAGGATCATTTAATACATGTCTCACATTGTTATAAAATGTTATAGTACTTAATGTTATATATAATCGATGCATCTGCTTTAAAGAGACATTGAAGCAACTTTGCTTTCAACTTCTGCCTCCTTATGTTGTACCTCACCCTAGGCAGGAAAGAAAAGAATCATTTATTTCCTATGTATGGAGAAGGAACTCTGCATCTTTCATCGAACAAGCTAAGCTTCAACAACTGTATCTTTAAAGCCTAGTTCACCACCCAATAGTTAAGTGATAGATGAAAACAGGAGAAACAATAAGTCTGTACTATTTTTTTTTCTCCTTAGAAAGCCAATGGCAAAGAACTACGGCACTCACCTTCATGATGTACACATGGAACCACTTACAGGCAACTACTTAATTTTCTTTCTAAGTTTACTGTTAGCTAACCTTTCTCCAAGTGATAGATGAAAACAGGAGAAACAATAAGTCTGTACTATTTTTTTTTCTCCTTAGAAAGCCAATGGCAAAGAACTACGGCACTCACCTTCATGATGTACACATGGAACCACTTACAGGCAACTACTTAATTTTCTTTCTAAGTTTACTGTTAGCTAACCTTTCTCCAAGTTTCCATACTATGACAAACAAAACAGAATATGTCATTAAAACATATTGCTTGTTACTTGTCAAGCAGAGAAGTAAGTATACCTGGCAAAGAGACCTAAATAAAACTAAAAACTACGGTAAGGATACTAGAAACTAAATAGACCGATCAGCTGCAAGAAGATTGCTTGGTGAGTCTACCATGTATATTTAAGCATGTAATTCATACAATCTGCAGCTCAAAAGAAACATGCTAAAAGGTAAAGCCTTTTCTGTCAACACAATCAATTATCATCTGGTCCATAGAGATAGGCACTCCCATTTGTTCAGATCAAGATCATCTTCCTAACAATGAGCATTTTAACTCGATTTCCATCCTACATAAGGGCTACTAAAGGGGATATTGCAGGAACATGTAGCTAGACATAAAGACTCTTCACATGTTATCATTTCACACTAACATTATTATCAGCCAAAAAAATCATTTCCACTTGCAGATAAAAAATGTATATCCCAATCGGCAGTGGTTAGCTATCGCCACGCTGAGCACTTTCCAAGTCTTGATTTCATTCCAATAAGTATGGCAGCATAAACGTGAAAGAAAGACAATAATCCCACTGGATCATATACTTACATCATATACACTGCCCTTTCTCCAGTTTCATTTTTTTTTACTTATTTTGAGTTCAACTGCTAAACTTTAGTTCCTACAAATAGCAATTCTGAAGTGAATCAGACCATCGGTTGTATTACTCGCACAATAAAAATATATGTTGATCAACAAAAAAGAACAGATATATGCAGCACACACAAAGGGAGATTCATTGGTCAATTACCTCACTTAACAGCTTTCGCTTGTCCAGAGCTGAGAAGGTAATTTCATGCATAGGCCTACAAGATACATGTTTAAACGAAATAAATGAGATCAGAATTGCTCACCAAATTAACCATTCAACAAGCTCCACAACAACAATGTCAACATTGACATTATCTCAATGCAACACAACGAAAATGCAGCTTGACCATAAAACACCTGTCGTATGACCTGAAGTAGTAAACTACGAATAGGGAGCAACCACGATAGCAGTTCAGAGGAAGGGTAGGTCAATGCTCTCTTGTATGCAACATTGAGGAACAACCAAGCATGCATAGACAAGCCAACTCATGTGGACATCACAAACACAGTCAAATCACCTTTGGTATTTGATTCTTTAGCACAATTAATGTGTGCTTTCTAGCATGCTAAAATCTAGGACACTCAAATTGAGCTCATAATAGAATGTTAAAATTGGGAACACACGTCAAATCAGATCATTGACAATTAAACACAGAAAGGTATATCTCATAGCTAAGTCTTTCAATAGCAATCAGTGGAGATAAGCAAGGACTTGAGAGTTGAGACATCATGTGAAGGAGGGTATTCCAAGAACCCTTTTAAGTCAAATTTAATTCCTTATATGAGTTACATTCAAAAGAAAACATCCCAATTCTTTTAGAAGTAGAGTTTTATTTGGTAATAGAAATAATTCAAAAAGTAAGAGAAGACAAATAAACCAATAATCGAATGTGTCGTCCAGGTTACCGAGAAACTTGGGCATCTGAGTTCATGACACTGTCTTCATCCTCAACGTTGTATCTATTTGCTTGTAAATTGAGTCCTTCAAGATTACTCGATAAACCAAATCTAGGCGGTAAATGAATTCTAAACAGGGGAACACAGAGAAGAAAGAGTTAAAAGAGATCTGATCAGACAGTTTAGAGGTGAAAATTCACAAGGTACAATGAAGGACTCCACACATAATGTGGCCAAACGTACCCCACTCTACCAGGATGATTTGGACTACTTTGAGCACCATCAGCCATGGCAGAATCTAAATCAACAGATTCATTGGGGTTCTCATTGACATTGAAACAAACCTACATCGCAAGAGAAATTGCTCAAGAAAGACCTATAAATGCAGAATCTTTTGGAGTTTACTATCACATATTGGCTCCTCATCTCAAACGTTTTATAGCTTACTCTAGGAATATAGAAAGCCATTAATAGTGCCATATACGGGGAAATACAAACAAAAAGCACAAATGCTCGTTAATATCATGAATGCATCTTCAACAACATACCCAGTTGAGTCGAATCAAGTGAAGACGATTCTGCAAAATTTAAACTCATGACAAATTTGCGGACATAACAAGTTGTAAAATTACTGACGTTGCATTTTGTTTCCCTGGAACGTGGCGTTATCAAATTAGTGCTTTTCCCCTTTGTTTGCTTGAGAGTAGCTCCAAAGCATTCATTCAGCATTTCAAAATCAGAATTTGGAATATTTATAAATCAAATCTCAGTTTCCTAAATATGCACACAAGAAGACCAAATAATGTGATCCATAGCAATCTAGTCATGTGCTGTATATCTACTTGATTTACATAGGATTTATCTCCAGTTCTCACCATTCATGTATTTACAAAACAGGCAAGCAGTGAAAAAGTCCATCATAGCCATGGATAGAGCAGCATTCTGATCAACCTAGGGACTACCCAGTGGTAAATGCATTTCCTTTTCTCAAGATTTGGTTTCAAATCAATGCTTTCTCTGGGGAAGACAAGCATGGACCTACAATTACCCAGTGTGTGTTGGGACACTAAGACTACCAATACCAAACCCAATAGAAATTAGCAGAGTGCTAGAGAGAAAGAGTATGATTAAGATCAAGTAGGCATTTACTCGGACAGGTCGGATATCAAACACAGGCTGCTTAGCAGGATCTGCAGCCAATTCGAGCAGTCTCTTATGCGTGAGCACATCTTCTGCTCTCTCTACATTCACATCCAGTGCATATCTGCCAAGTAGCAGAAAGATCATTACACAAAACAGTGTCTGTACGCACACATGCCTGGACGTGTGCATGAGAGAGAGAGAGAGAGAGAGAGAGAGAGAGAGAGAGAGAGAGAGAGATCATGTACTAGTATGGAACTGGAGTCCAGAGATTCAAATGAAACAAGTAGCTACTAGCAAACGGGTTGAACCCGCGACTAGCAATATGTCGTGAAACAATTGTAGGCCTCCTGAATCTGTCTAATTACAGAGGGAATTCAGGCAAAATAACGCAAAAAAATCAATTTTTTCCATCTGTACTTAGCAACCTTCTTGACTTCTAATCCATTACAACTTTTTCCCGCTGCTGAAACAAGAAGGCTAAGATTCAGAGCAGCAGAGAAGGTCAACCCCGATCAAGGTACCACTTTTTTCTCCGCATGTTCGACTTCCGATTGGCTATCTACCGTCGGCGGTCAAACCTCCAGGAAAACCAACTCGCCAACCCCGACCGAGAACAGTACTCCGCAATCCCACCAACGGAACAGCGACTCCACACACAATCGCAGAACAACCGGAAAAAAGAAAAGAAAGAAAGAAAAGGACGCGGCAAAACGACGGAGAAAATGCGGAGGATCAAGGTCGTCCATACCGTGCGGGGAAGCGATGGAAGTGGAGCCAGAGCTGATCGTCGAACCCGGGGACGCGGGCCTCCTCGCAAGCCGACGCCCGCAGGCGGCGGAGCACCTCGTTGTAGGCCTCGAGCTTCTGCCTCTGGTCCGGGCCCGCGCCGGCGCCGGCGCATCCACCGTCCGGCTCGGGCGGCTCTCGACGTCGTCTTCCCCGGCCATCGGGAGGTCCGAAACGCCACGTCGTCTGGGGATTGAATGAAAGCGGGAGGTCTGCTTCGAGTTTTCTTCTTTTTGGCAGTGTGTGTGGGAGAGCGACTTCGGCCTTGGCGTCGTGCGAGTAGGACAAGGCGACAGGCGGTCGCCACGTCATCCGTTGCGGGCCCCCACCGGCAAAGAGTTCCGACTTTCTTAAACTGGCAATAATTTCGACGCGTGCGGGGGGTGGGGCCCCCAAGACGGTCGTCAGAGATTCCCAGAACCAAGCGCGTACGTTTGGGCCGCGAGCGGTTGATTGCCGGCTCAAGGCTCGATTCAGCCGGTCCGAACCGGACAAATCTTGTTTTAGAATGACGACCGCAATGATGCATTCGACAAAGATTAAAGAAACAAGTCACTTTCCCAGGAAAGCTCTGTTTTTCCTTCCAACCCTACACAAATAATCTAATCATACACGAAAGATATCATAGCTTTGCTCATGATCAACTTGTCTAAGAAAGGATCATGTACTTTTCCTATTACGATTGCTTGGGATCTTCCACTTGTGAGATGGATCAAACTATATACAGATGGAGTATCTAAAGGTAATTCCGGATTTATAGGAGCTGGAGGAGCACTTCAAAATGAAGGGAGTGATTGGCTTAGTGTTTTTACCTCTGTTCTGGGAATATATTCATCTTTACAAGCATAACTATGAGCTACATGATTGGAAATCACCATTGTAAAGCAATGAGGACTTTCATAAACTTATTATTGAGATAGATCCAAAATTATTATAGAACTTATTAACAAAAGAAAATAAAGAACAACATCAGACCGACTCTTCTTGAGGATGTCAAAAACTATTTATATCCTATTTTGAGTTCAAAATTCATCATACTTTTGAAGACTATTGAACTGAACTTGTTTTTAGAATGACAAGTGCAATGACGTAATCGAGAAAGATTAAAGAAATATTAAAGTGGACTCGCTATTTTTTTTTGGTAATATATTTTGGATTCGAAGTTTGGTTCTTTTTGTTGCCGCGAGATATTCAATGCAACTCCCAATTGCTCGCTCAATTTTCTTTTTCCCATATTGCCCACCTCTTTCGATTAAGTGGTGAATAAGCAAGAGGATAATTAAGTAACGAAAAATAGTAATATGGGCATGTACATTATCATTCCTACACTTTACTTTATATTATTGGATTGACCAAACATTAATAATAAAAAATTTGGATATTTTTTTTATTAGTTGCTATGAATTGAATCGGCGCATAAACCAAGCTAGCTGCAGAACCAAAAGTTACGATACTGGTCAAACTGCTCATCATCAATAAATTGGTCAAGGAATTCTCGAAATCTTCTTATTAATCGAGATTTTCTCTTTTTATTTTAAGGAAAATTTTCAAAAAAATGCCTCAAGTACTTACATTTTCTCAAATAAAAGTCCGAAATGAACCTTATTTCAAATAAGAGCCTAAAATGCCATAATTTTATCAGATAAAGGCCTGAAGTGGTTATGTCTATTTTAAATAAAAACTTAAATTTTCAGGGATCAATGGCATTTTTGTAATTTATTGTTTTCTATTTTTTCTTTTCCTTTTTTTCTTTTGATTCACCTTCTTCTCTATTGTTAGTGATCGACCAACCACTAGTGAAGCCCATATAGGGTTGGGCGAGGTGGTTGCAAGGCGACCCTCACCTTGGCTGAGGTTGCCCCTCGCAGCCACACTCAAGGCCAGCCCTTGCCTGGGGTCGACAAGGGCGGAATGACCCTTGCCTCACGGCCACCTGAGAGTTCGACCCTCGCTAGCCGCAAGGCAAAGGTCGTCCTTCCCTTGTCGGCTCTAGGCAAAGCTGACCCTCGCAAGATCTAGCGAGGTTTGCCTCACTCATGGCCGGTGAGGGTCGTCCCTCACCAAATCTGACGAGGTTGGCCTCACCGTGGTCGATGAGGTAGTCCCTAGTTGGATTGGGTGAGGGTTGCCCTTGCCCAGTCCTCTATGGGCTTCGCCTTGGCCAGCCAACCATCCACAACAAAGAAGATGAACTAGAAAAAAAAAAAAAAAAAGAAGAAGAAAAAATTGACAAATGACGAAAATGCCCTTAGTCGATCGGTGACCGATGAGATTAAACCCTTATTTGAAACAACCATAATCACTTTGAGTCCTTATTTGGAACAAAGTCCATTTCGAGTTCTTAATTGAAAAACTAAGGGCACTCAAGGCTTTTTTTTTTGAAATTTTTCTTTATTTTAATGGGGCTATTAAAGTACAATTACTCAAATGATATTGGAGCTCAGGTTCGATGCATGCATGTGTGAAGGGCAAACCTCGCTTAGAAAAGAAAGGAAAGGAGGAAGGTAACGAGTTTTTTCTACGAGTGCGTACTTCACCAGTATCCTATTGATGTCAGAATAGGACATATCAAATTTGACATCAGAAATTACAAAAAAAAAATCTCTACTCAAACTACATTATCATCATGTAGGGCGACTTCTGATACCATGGAAGGGTCATCGGGCTTTCCGTTCGTGCATCTTCCGATGGCATCATCAGAGGGCACGACTCGAGGTGGAAAGGTCAATGAATCTTAACCTTTGCTCATCATTCTCCACCAAAGTAGAGTGTCTTTCTCTCTCTTTACCCCTTGGAGTCTGCGATGAGACCTTCCTCAGGTGACATACGCGAAGTTCCCCTACCTGCGAAAAAAGTCAACTGTTTTCCTTTTCCTTTGGAAGCTGCGAAGAGCCAGAGCCGACCAGAGAGCTTCTGGATACAAGAGCGTCATCAACCAGCGAAGTGAGAGAGAGAGGAGAGAGAAGGGGGGAGATCGGGCTCGGGCTTCGTTGTGATCTGGATAGTGGGTACTGGGCAGAGCAACTCCTAGAAATTACAATAAAAACCCTTACCCAAACAAGGTTGAGGCCCGACTCCAAAATACTAAAAAATTTTTTGGGTAGGGTAGGGCTGGTTCGGATTGGATTGGGTTGGGCTTTTTTGACATCCCTGACGACCTATTACCACTGCGCTTAATCATTTGTTTAATACTCCATGTCCTTAATCTGAATCATGGATGGATTAAAAGAGAGACACTTCAACTTCGCCTCTCTCTTTCCATTTTATATTCCTTGACAGGTAAAATAAACATGAAGAGGTCGGAAGATGAGAGCAAATGGTCCGGTCGTCGTTGAATTTTTGCATCCGATTGGTGTGCGGATTGAATTCATCGTGTCATGCGTCTAATTACAGACACACGAATCTATTGCTTAGGCAAACTGACTCGAGCTTGCCTGTGTTTTATCCACGACCACATAGCTTCGATTAGAGCATGCCGAGCTAGGTTGGAAAAAATTATTTAAATATGTCATCAATATGTTGCACTCTTCCTAATTCGGTGTTAAGTCTTATAATTTTACCAGTTAAATCATAAACATCTTCATATTTGCCGATTGAATCAATTTGATCAATTTTTACTGAAAATTACCGACATTGAAATTTTTTAATAATATTTTAAATCTCTCAAATTTATTTTTTTCTTTTGTTTTTCCTTCACATCTTCCTTGGTTTTTTGTTGGGTCTCACTAATAGCTAATGACTATCCAGAGGTGAGGGCTAGCGAGACTCAACCTCGCCATTGTTGGGCGAGATCGAGCTTGCTGTGGCTAGTCGAGACTCAAACTTGCCAAATCTAGCGAGCTCGAGGCTCATCCAACCATTAGCGAGGTTGACCTTGCAAGCCCAATGATGGTACATGCTTGCCCCTCGACGTTACTAGGGATGGGCAAGGCTTACCATTGCCATTGTGACAAGGGTGAGGTTTGCTAGAGGTTGTTGAGGTCCACTTCACTAGCCTTTGCATCTAGCTAGTTGCTGAAGCCCGACAACTAACTAGAGAAAAAAAGGAAGAAAAAAGAAAGAAATAAAAAAAAAAAAAAAAGAAAAAAAAATTAAGATAGTATTAAAAGTTGTCCATTAGTGCCACTGCCACATTAAGTAAATCAATTGGTGTCCACATCGGCGTAATTTCCAATCAAAATTAATTATATAAGCTAAATTGACAAATCGTGAAAATGTTTATAACTCAATTGACACAATTAAAATATTTAAGACTGAATTGATAAAAATGTAATAGATTTAGAATTGTTTAGACAATTTCCCAACTAATTTGAGGTTACGCAGGATTTATCTATCAAATACAATGGGATCGAGGGTTCCAATTTCTGCTGGAGGAGCTAAAACTTTTCAAAATTTTGGTACTTCTTTCCATTTTCAAAGACGTGAGAACTCTGGGGTTTTGACCTTTGAAGTGCTGTGATCTTAAGGAAGCCGTACTGTTTTCCCTCGCTTTAAATTGATAGGATCGCAGTCTTTTCTTTGCTTAGTGGTCGACATGCGCTCCGCCTCATAGTTTATGTCTGGTGGTTGGTACGGGTCCCGACTAAGGAAGAACTGGCCCGTGGCTCGACCTGGGAAGCCATGGTTTGGACCGTGAGGACCGTAAATGGACCGTCATCATATGCCTCTCGCCAGGAGATGACTCATGGGATACACCCCTCTATTCGAATTCCAAAAATGTGCTCCTCACGAGGATTTCTAGAGAAAAGGGACCCCCAATGAACAGAGTTTAACGTAGGGCAGTTCCCAACGAACCTCACTCTTGAAAGTGCGGCATTTCAAATCCCATTTTAGATAAGAGAGGTCTGTGTTGATTCATAGGTAAGCCAGACCCAATCATAGGTTTAGCGCCCGGGGGCATACCCGAGCAAAATGGGCTTGAAAGCATTTCTAGATTAGTTGAGACAAATCCGTTTAGTGATTTATAAAAAAGCCTCATTCTCAAAGCGTGACGTCTTGAGTTCCACGTCAGATGGAAGGAGACCTTCCATAGTAATTAATAAGATCACATTTGAGTACTCCTTTTGAGGTTTTGACTCACAAGAAAAGAGGTTAAATTATTTCAAATGGTATTAGAAAAGAGATTCCCTCAAGTAAACGTAAGAAAATGAAACCTTTTTATGGGCTTGTAGGGTGAGAAGTGTCCCAAGACGAATAAGATCACAAATCAAGTTGGGAAAGACACACCGGTCAATATGTAAGACACTAAACCTCAGATGATAGAATTCTCGTCTTGTGATCTATGTACGAAAGAAACATGGGATAGTAATTATTATAAGTTTTTTTGTGCCAATAATTCAATGTTTTCACATCGAAAGAAGCAAAGTGACGAGAGACTTGCATATGACTCCAAGTGGATGCAAAGCATATAACTCATTCTAGACTTGCGAGCCTCAATATAAAGGTAATCATTAGCATATACATTGATTTTTGGAAAGAAACATGGGCATTAGGCAAGCTAGATACTTGTAGAGATGTCAATAGGTCGGTTTGGATTTTTAGAAAATCCGAATCGAATTAAATTATTTGGATGTGTATTAATTTTGAATCAAAAGCTTGGTTTGATTCAGTTTTCTTTTTGTAATATTAAGAAAAAAGTTTAGTGATAAAAGAGAGTGGTTGTGTAAATTATAATATTAAAAGAAATGCAATTTTCAATTCGGTCTAAATCAAAATAATAAAAAATCATTTCTTTTTCATCGTTGGAATCAAAACACAAATAAAGAATATACGAGAATTCCATTTAGGTTGGTTGAATCCCGATTTCGATTTGATTTTCTAGTTGAGTTTTAATATCCCTACTTGATAGGACAGGGTAGAGTGGCAGGCGAAGCAAAGCCAATAAATTAGGGATCCCGTGTGGTTGAAAAGGATCACATGAAGGAGGTGACATTCTACTGCAGAGAATCAAATAAATAAATCTTCTCCTTCTTCTTCTTCTTCTTCTTTTTCTTGGGTGATGGGAGGTTTCTGAAAGGTCACGTCTATGGATTAAATGGCCACTCCCCTCCCGAGTGGTTAGGTGTGGGATTCGACGAGGACCGACTCCGGTCTATGTTTACATTAAATGCTCTTATGCGTAATGGCATATGCCTAACGCCATTCGCACTTTGGAACTGTGGGATGCTCGCCCTATCTTTTAGGACAAAAAAAATTTCATGGGTATTATTTAAAGCTCGATGTACCACGAGCAATGTTGAGATATTCTTTTAGATTACGTTTGACAATCGGGATAAAATTAAAGATAAGCTAAAATTTATCTATTCTTGCGTTTGATATATACTCCAATATAATAGGGAATATAAGTCGAATAAAATTATTTCATGAAAAATGTGGGATAATGGTGAATATGATTTTTCATTCCATAATAGAAAAGTTATTTTTTTTTTTAAATAACAAGCTTCTTAAATTAATAAAATTAAATTATATTTCAATATAAATAACATTTGAGTTCTAAGATAAGAAATTCAAAATAAAAAAAAAATATAAATTTAATTTTTTAAATTTAATCTTAGTTTTATTTATATATTTGAATTTAATTCTATATAACATAAATTCAATATATAAATATAAATATATATTAGTAAAGTTTACTAATTAATAAAATTTTATTAGAGAATAATGCAAGGGGAAGAAAGA
This sequence comes from Corymbia maculata, assembly GCA_014182735.1. Taxonomy (NCBI): domain Eukaryota; kingdom Viridiplantae; phylum Streptophyta; class Magnoliopsida; order Myrtales; family Myrtaceae; genus Corymbia; species Corymbia maculata. The sequence continues at coordinate 17,923,243 of CM024690.1, forward strand.
AATAAAAAGAAATTAATTAATAAAGACAGGAAAATAAAATAAAAATAAAGTAGGTAAGAGTGTCATAAGAGATTTTTACTATCTCCACTTATAAAATTTTTGTTTTATTTATATTGATATGCTATTTATATTCAATTTTATTAGTACAATGATCAAATAATGGATATGATTAAGCAATATCTTTCAATTTCATATTTTATTCTATCCAGTCTTATCTTATTTAAAAATCCAAATAACTAAACGTAATCTTAGCGATTTTGATCCGAGAGATCAAAACAACTTGCCTTAGTACCCGCTTTATTTGATCGACTTATATGTAAGTAATGTATCCTAAACACAAACTTATATGTAAGTTAGTACCCGTTTTGTTCGATTGACTTATATGTAAGTCATGTATCCTAAACCCAAACTTATATGTAAGTTATGTATCCTAAACACGGACTTATAAAGATGGGAATTGTGGATGATGTGGTTTTTTGCTTCTATGCTTCTTTTGATGGCTCGAAGTTTCATGTTAGGCAAATAAATTCGGGAGTCATTTAATCATGAACTATATAGACTCGAGCACGTTTTGTTTGGTCAACGTGAAGTCGTGAACTTCTTTCTTCCCCCCTTCCCCAACTTGTCGAGCATAGCCACCAATTACTTCATTATGATTATGTACAATTAAATTTTATCTCATTGGATAAGTGCGATTTCCACGTGTAGATTGGCACTTGAAGTGGGGTTGAAGCGTACGAATTGATGTTGAAAATTGAAGGCAAATGGTGCCAAAGATTTGAGTTTTGAAAGACATCATGTTCTGATCATCAGTATATGCATCTAAAATTTTTATCGAGCTCGGATGTATAGATGGGATACCCGATTGTCAATGCAAACACTTTGTATCGAATTGACGATTATACATTAGTACTCAAATGATGAATTGTTAACAATAATTCGGGTGTTAATTCTTAGGAAATACATGATATCATATAGGTTAAAAGGGTTGTGTTAACAAGTGCTTCAAAAAACTTGCTAAGTGTATTTAATATGACACGGTGTCATACAAGAAAAATAATGTATTGAAAACTGCAAAATTTTGTTGTTCAATTGCTTAATGCACAATGCACACTTATTAACATAATTTAGATAAGCAAACTCTATAAGTTATTGCATCTTCTGAAATACATTTGCATCATTAAGTCTATTGTGGTCCAGTCAGATTTACATCTTGGAATATAATAATAATAATAAAAACACACGCCATTTCTTCTGTCATAAACTCGGAAAAATCTGAGTTTTCTCGAGCTAATTTCTTACTCTTGAAGAATGAATCGATTCGAAAAAAGCAATTACAGAAATAAGAAATTTTTACAGTATGTGTGGTACACTGTACTTTTCTCGTTTTAAATTGTCATTTGGTACAACAATTACACAATTTCATAACAAGCAAACCAATCACTTATTCAACCGATCACACAATTAAAAGAAAAAACAATCAGATATTCAACACTGAATTTTAATCATTTTTACAATCTCAAAACTCGGATTGATGATGTGGGGTCCATTCGTTACGTAAGATACTTTCTCGGGATTTTAGACCGTTTCACTTTGTGGGAAAGAAATCGAAGAAGATGATACTTAATCGAACGAACCGCTTACCGGATTTCTTCCATATTTCTAGACTGTAAGCAGAGAAACATGTGGTGACAAACTATAGTTGATAATCTAAGTAGATATTCAGAAATCAGTAAGGGTCGATTTTAAGATAAACAAAAAATCTTCTAACTATTGATGCAAATATCACAAGTTAGGGTACAAAAGTGCATATGACTTATACCTTTTCTAATCAAAACCTCACGAGCAGGGTTTCGCCAAGCATTGGATTACCTAAAGTACAAATTATGCAAATACACTTGCAGGATATGACTAGCTTCTAGTTCCTTAATAATTCGTTAAATTTACCGACGACCATAATATCTTCTAAACATTAACTGTAGGGATACAACATCGTTCGCAAAGGACGTCAAATCGAGGACATCACAAGGCTCATAATCACCTTAAACTTACAAATCCGCCACACAACTCTAACCACTTCTGGAGAAATTGTCTTGCTTCTGATTATATGAAATTATACATCTAAATAACCAAGTCCGAGCTTAGTCGTAATCACCTTAAACTTACGCATCTGCCACACAACTCTAAACACGTCCGGAGAAATTATCTTGCTTCCGATTATAGGGAATTTTACATCTGAATACCCAAGTCTGGGCTTAGCCATAAATGTCCTCCGTCCGACAATCGATGTAATGAGGATGTTCGAACGAGATTAGTCTAATTTAAACCATAAACATGGAAGGTTGAACAACAAAAGCAATCATCCTGTGACTATATTCTGAAACTCTTGTCTTCCTCAATAGGACCACAACCCTGTCAATAATCCTCCAGAAGCCTCACACGCAGACGAACACACGCCATATATAAGCCATGTGCATCAAGCTAGGGTTTCTTGATGTTTCCTCAAAAGCCAAGCATCAACCCATGAGACCAGGAAGAGGAAAAGGACAAGTTTATTACCTTTACTGCTGGCAAAACCTAATAAGAAACTTACCACCATCGATGTCGCTTCGGATCGCACTTCGAGAGGACTTAAAAAGATTTCAGGGCTTCGGCGAGCCCTCGCCGCGGAGAAGGGCGGGCGCGGAGGAATTGGAAGAGCACTGAGATATTGGCACGGCTCAATCAGAGACCAAGAAACGGAGAGAGCAAGCCACTCTCGTCGAGTCTTTCGCTGCGAAGAAACGACATCTTCAGGCGGTGTCTGAGTGAACCAGGCCAATATCCAAGTGAACTGTTCCATGTACATAATCACAGCAGAGAGAGGACGCGACACAGAGAGAGAGAGAGAGAGAGAGAGAGAGAGAGAGAGGCAGGGGCAGTTCTCTATTATTGCATGGACGAGGATACGAAGGAGATCATGAAGAAAGACTCTCTCTCAGAGAGAACAGCAAACAGCAAACATAGAGAAGAAAGAGCAGAGAGAGAGAGAGAGAGAGAGAGAGAGAGAGAGAGGAGTGAAGGGGGGAGAGGGGTGGAGCGGTGAGAATGTCTGAGGGAGGGGGATTTAAGAAGACGCAAAGAGGGGTGAGAGCATTTAAAACCCACGACTACCAAAGCAGAAATTTGGGCCACTGCATTTAAACCCTCCCTGTGTATGTTTGTGTTATTCTCTCTCTCTCTCTCTCTAAATTATTTTCTCTACTTCTTCCCCTCCCCCCCCTCTAGACTCCATTTATTCACGCCACCTTGGAGGAATCTGAAAACCCTAGTTTTGTTACATGGGACATCAACCTCATAAGCCATGTTAAGAGAGAGTGCACGGACCGTCCATATAAAAGAAAATGGTTGGACCATATAGTTATAGCAAAAGAATTGAGAAGATGTCGCAAATTACTGAGTTATTTTCTTCAAGTCATATGAAAACTGGGACTTTCATTACATTTATAGTGCCCCTGAAATCAAGGCATGCTTCCTAAAAGTCGGTTTTGGAGAGTTGTGACTTTCGAGGTGGCACTTATTAACAAATTAGAAGAGCCGAAAATGCTTTTATGAAAGTGTTGTATTGACGACATTATTGAATAATTATCCCATTCCGTAGAAATTTAGGCATCTAGTACTTAGGTCACCAGGGTAAGCTAACGATGAAGGCACACTTAGTTATGCAAGAATAGCAAATCATTGTTTATCCCCATCCACCACACACATCATTGACATATTCGGGACTCTTAAATTTTCTAGAGCATGTTGAGTGAAAAACGGTGAAAGTCCCATCTTTTTTATAGCATAACATGGAGAATTCCAATCAACATCTTGGGAAGAAGACGCGGTTTGCCATTTCTGTCTACTTACTCTATTTCGCAGTATCAAATCACGTTATAAAAGAATTCACATCGAAAATATCCGAGGGATTATGTCCGTCTGAATAAAAACAAGTTCTTGAATCACGGGGTTCGCAAGAAGTTCTGGAAACAGAGGAGGTTTTAGACAGAGAGAGAAAAAAACCCTAAAATCAGAGAAACCTGAGATGCCCGACGAAGGGATCGACCACATGAACAATGATGGCGATACTTACAGTACCGAACCAGAGAGGAGAAGGAAGAAGAACGACCCCTGCTTTAAATGAGAAAGAATCTCTCTGTGCAACGCACAGTCCCTGCAAAAAAAAAATAATAAATAAATGAAAGAAGACATTAATAAGCAAGGTGCCCATGACTCATGTCCTTCTTTTCAGATCTCTATTTATGAACCCTAATTCAACCGTATCGGCTCCTTTTTTGGACTTTTCTCTTTCGAGTGAAGGAAGGGAAAAAGAACACAGTTGACCTTCATCGTCACCGTCGTCAATCATACAAACGGTTGATTATGTAAAGCTACTTGGTCTAATTAGGAAGTAAAAGGCAGTGGTTGACTTCATAATAATGCGATGCGCGACATCTTTTACGCTATACATATGCATGATTAACCCTAAGAAGAAAGATCCTGCCAAACCTAGGTCGTTCCTCGATGAGGAGACTTGAACCCTTGATTCAATAATGGAAAAGGCGCAGTATATGAGAGAATTGGTCGTCTCGTCGCTTAACCTGAAATGGGTTTTTGCAAACAGATCACAGTTGGCAGTGAAAACAAGACAACAGAATCAAGATTAGGGTTTGGGGGTCATGGGGATTTTCTTTCTTCTTTTTCTTGACGCTCTGCGTGAATTGGGTCGTTTCTTTTTTACTGGACCATGCAAAGTTATGGCGGTCTCCAGTAAAAGCTACTTTGCATCCCACCACATGCGGATATGTTCGGTACGCTTGTACTGGTCTTCCCCTTAAAGCAACAGCAGCATCAACACCCTCGAATTTATTATGAGAGAGAGAGAGAGGGAAAGAGAGAGAGGGAAAGAGAGAGAGAGAGAGAGAGAGAGAGAGGGCATTTCAATTTCGAAACCACATCTACTTGGTTGAATGAATGGCCTTCAAATTAATTGTTGATTGTGTGTTTGAATTTCTTCTTGATCCTCGCCTAGATTGTGATATAATTTTGATGAAGTCGAGGCCAGATTTCTAGGTTCATGCAATCTACTCAAGTTGCCATATATGTTCTGTCATGTGAATGGTGAAATAGATTCATAAGATACTTTCTCGTGGAAAAAGGCGTTTGCACCTATTCAAATGAACAAAGTTAGGTTAAGAGAATCTAATGAGGTTTCTTAGCCATATATTGTCAGATTCTTAGTAGTCATCTAGGAAAAAGACCACTTCATTTACGTTTGCATAGTTAAATTCCTTCGAGTGTAGCCACGTTTAATATTTCATTTTAAATACTCGTCTTACCTTGATTGAGTCAAATCGTTCAATAAAGGCAACATGCACTTCTTTTGAATCCTACCTATTTGATTAGGTAAACTTAATATGTATGACCCCGTCTATCTTGCATAAACGGCCCCTAATTTAGCACCATAATATATGGAGCATCAATAACTATTTTTTTTTATCTCATCCTGCAAGGTGGTTCATATACAGACAAATTGTTCAATATGTATATATGAGCTCCCATCCTTCCGAACCGAATTGGTATTGATTTCTGTTTCCCCTTTCTTGATTTTTGCAAAAGAACTTACATTAGATCACAAGCCAGTTTTAGGTCAACATGTAATGATCACTTCGTGTACTTTGGGAGCAAGTAGCTTATGATATGTGACCTTATAACGCAGGCCTTATAAGGGGAATCTTATGCCCTCGTCACATGTAAATCGCATGATAATTTCCTTACCGTTTACGGTCGCCGGTCAAAGGCTTTCAAAGTCAAATAAAAACACTCGCAAGTAATTTAAAGATGTAATTAATCTTAATAAATGTATGTAGTACTTGAGAGAAGAAACAAGAAAATTAGCCCTCCTTGTATTAGTCATGATGATATGAAGAAATATATACATCTATATTTATTTATTTACATATTCTCGAATCCCGACTTTAATAAAATCATCAATTTGGAAGAAGTCTAAATATCATATAGAAACAAGAAAATTTGCCCTCCTTGTATTAATCAAATGAATCCACAATGTGAGATTTGGCAGGATCACTATTAATTCTTTTAAAAGTTTAAGTTATTAGATGAATGTATTGTTTAATATTTTATATATTCTAATACTTCCACTCACGTTTAGTCCAATTTTTTTGCCTAAGCATGGATATATTTAATTGAGGAGGCAAATGGGTGTAGAAAAGATTCAAGACTTATAACTTTAAAATTATGTGAGATTTGATAGGACCATCGTTGACTGTTTCAAAAAATTTAAATTATTTGACGAAGGTGTCATTTAACATTTATATAATCTAACAGGTTGGATGTGCATTAAGTTCATGTTTCCTCTAGAAGCCAAAACAGGAGGCCGAATTACTTTCGCACGTGGTGTGCTCAAAATGTTCGCAATGTTTGGTGAGCGAAAGAAAAGTAGATCCAAACATTACCTCTCTCGAATTCATGTACAATCTGTCCTCCCTATAGAACTTTCAAAGTAAGGTTCCAGCAAACTTTTTACCGCTTCTCCTAATGGCAGACTTTATGTCCCTCCCCATTGCTTCGACATGTGATGTACGTGCAACTTTGTCCGAAGCTACGCATCGTAGCAAGTCGCGTGTGATGTATGGCAAGGCTTTCCTGTTACACATGTTGTGCCGAGTCAGGAGATTGATGCAATTGACTGAAGCGTTGGGGATTTCTAACTCAGAATTTGGAGGTCCATTCGAATTCCATCAGACTACATCTAAACAGTTGTGAATTAGGGTTGATCTGCAAAGGCAATGAAATCTTTACTTTTGATTTCGGAGTCCACCAAATCTCCACGCCCAGAATATCTTTCTTTTTTTGCCTTTCAATCGATATTGTTTACGTATTTTACTCATTCTTCCCAAATATAATCGATTCTCCTGATTTGCCTCGATTTAAAATCCTATTTTCAAACTTTTTGTAATATTTGGTTTATATAATCTTTTCACTTGGGCGGTTCTTACTACTCAAGAGTTGAAATAAAATGAAAAAAAGGGTCTTCGAAGGTGTTATTAGATTAGTAAAAATTTATGGTCATGATGATAAAACAGTTTTGTGAAAGAGAGTGAAGTCTACATCGTCGTGTAAGGTGGGGAGGGAGCAAGATGTTTGGGGTGTCAAGCAAGTTTGAGAAAGGGGTTAGGTCGTTTTCAAGATTGGTCGATTCCTAGTCTAGAATTGGGAGCCGATTCTGTGAACCTACAGTTATCGGGTCGTTTGTGAAATTGCTAGTTCTTGAATTAGCCGATTTCAATCCAGTTACCCATTCTTTCTAAGAACCGGTTCTTATCTATACCCAACTTTGGATTGGGCAATTCAAGTCGGTTCAACCTGATTCCCGAAAGTTTCCTCCATTTTTTAAAGTAAAACCCTTCAAACAAAAATGATCATTTTCAAATGAATTCAAATCTTGCAACCAACACAATCTATTATGATACTATTCTTCAAATTCAAAATAGAGGTTAAAAAATTTAAAAAAAGAAAGAAATTATTAACTCCAGCTGTACTGTCCGAGGTTACGTTCACGTATGTGGAAAAACATTGAAGTCGTCCTCCTCCCGGCCCGTAACTACTTTCTTCATATATGAGCATAAATACGCGGATGTCCCCAGCTGTGAAAATAAGAAAGAATAAGACTATTTTAATTAATTAGCTAAAAATTAAATTCAAAGGCGACGTGGGGCCCTCGAGATGAGACGGTGAACTGTCTCGATCGAATCTCAGCCGTACGTCGGTGGACCCCACCCCCCTTCATCTCCCATGAGACGAAAGCTGGCGAGGCTTTGCTTATGGGAAACGAGCGGAATGAATTCACACGTTCAAAGCCGCGTACACCAAAATTATACTTGATATATATATTTAGAGAGAGAGAGAGAGAGAGAGAGAGAGAGAGAGGAGTTGGTGACGTAGAAGATTAATCTTGATTTCTAGGGTTGTGTCCTTATCGCTTAAGCGTTAAGGTTGTAACGTAGAAATTTGGATTCCTCTCCTGAATGCAAAACACGTACGTGATTCCTCGCCCTGATGTATGTTTTCTCGGACCGAGGCGGCGTTAATGAGCTTCGTTCGCATGCGAATTTAAATGGGTCAATGCTCTTCTCGGCCGGTACCGAGAGACGGAGGCGGGCGGTGGAGGCACGGCGGCTCCTCCTCCGCCTCCCCGGGCGGTCCGGGGAGGGGTGGGTGTTGGGCCATGGTGAGGGAGCAGAGGTCCAGGTTCTACATCGCGAGGAGATGCATCGTGATGCTGCTCTGTTGGCACAAATACGGCAAGTGCTGAGAACTCATTCATTTCGTCTCATTTATTTTCTTGGCTCCTCCCTCCCTCCCTCCCTCCTGATCTCCCTGTTTCATTTATTCCTGTAATTTATGGCAATGTATCCACCAGTACTGGTGGATCCCTGTTAGGGTTGTCTCCCAGAAATGTTCATCATATGGCCTCTCTCTCTCTCTCTCTCTCTCTCTCTCTACAGGTTGAACGAAAGTAGGATTCCAAGGTCAAATTAATTGCCAGTGGAGGAATTGCGTTATGATTCTGCAGTCGAGATGTCTGATGGGTTATTCCCCCCTTCCCAGAAGTAGGGTTACCAGCCATAAGAAATGATTCGGACGAGGAAAGCATACGTGTAATTAGGTGATTCTGATCATATGAAAGAATTATGTGAATCGAGATAAGGTGCATAGTGATTTAAGTTCCTCAGTCTTTGGTAGGTGTTGCATTGCCAAAACCTAATCTTTAGTGCAAGTGACCTAGAACATTAATGCAGGTCTTTTTTGTAACGTTATGTATTGTTATACATTTTCTTTTGCTCCTCTTTCTCTTCCCTCCTTTCTTTCTAATGTTGAGTTTTTCGGTGCCCACACATCATAGCTCAATTCTAATCGCTAAGAATTCACAAATATGAGACATGGTAGTAACTTTACCGGGTGTTGTTAAGAGTTAAAAATAAATAAATAAAGTCAGGAAAATAAATGATGAGCAACTTTCTTTTGTTTTCAGGTAACTCATTGGTTCAAAGGCACTTTTGTGATATTACCATCTCTATTTTATAGTTTACAAATGACCGAGTGATGTTACCGACTCATCAATTTCATATTTTTTTCTATAACTTGCTAACGACTTGAATTTACTAACTTCTAGATGAAATTTCAATCTTAATTACTGTGTGCATAAACTTTCATTAAGTTACCAATTAGTTTTTGGTTAACAACTCTTTACAAGCGTCTATCTTTTTTTTGACATTGATAAGACCTTAATAAAGATCCAAGAAAAAGTGTATGCATCGTCCTTATTTACCAGCTCAAAGAGCCTGTTAGCTCGAATTCAACTTTGGTCTCCGATTAAGAGATAATCTAGTTTATTTTGAAGCCCATAAATTCAGCATCAATGCGAAGAGGACAAACATGTGACCAAAGAAGTTGGGTCCATTTGTATTCATCTTGTTTTCAATTGTGTCACCGATTTTACACGTCTACCTCCATATAAGCACAAAAGCATCCTGGAAGAGTAGGTCCGGTAGATCAGGCATTAATGGACTGTTGGCTGATCACGGTACATATCCCATATGCCCCGCTCAACTTCTCTTGGAATAGAATCTCTCTGGGTCACACCGTATTTAATTACCTTTGTACATACTCAAATCATGTTACGAGATTTGAAATTGACGAGACCATTAATTTTGAATTACCAAATCTCATTTGAAATAATTTACCAAGTCTTTTTCTTCTTTTAATTACCAACTTTTCTCATTTTTTTTACCGATTTTTATGTAATCCTTCTTTCTTATTAACTATAACAAATGAGACAATGGGAATTAATCAAAACCACAATCAAGTACGAGAAACTACAAGACGGATCATTCACTCACGTCTTGCAGCTACTCCAAGCCGTCAAATATAACGAATCCATTGTGTAAAGCACTTGTACCCTACTGTACAAAGTGATCCACATACATTTGGGTGCCTGCGAAATGGGCATAATACAATGTGGTTTAGTACATGAATATGATGAGATGCAAGAAGTTAATTAGCATAGTGAGCCGCAAATAAATGTGGCTTCAAACATAAATTAACCAAATTATAGTCCACATCAATAGACGTGTGTCTACATTAAGGCCTATGTATAATTGTAGTGACATTAGGAATTGGATAATGCACTCAAGTGAAACCTACGAATGATCGAACAAGTTAGCTTTTGCCGAGTGCATCATGCATAAACCCCAATATGGTATAAGTACATAATATTGGCCAAATCCACCTTCTTTTTTTTTTTCTTTGATGGTTTGTCAAGTTTAATATACATGTGTAGATTGTGTTAGAAAAGTCTCATATAAAAAAATTAGTGTAATATATAACAATTAATATACTTCAATTAGCACATAATTCATTAGTTTAAGTTTTTTAGTGAAGGTGGGCTCAACTGAATATATTGACGGATTTGGATTTAAGCTCTCTTTTGACAATATCTCCGAATGAAGTTATAGAGCTTCTGTTGCATGCTCCCATCACATCCATGTCTAAATTAGAGCAAAATAATCAGCATGAAGTAGGGAAAGAATATTAGGTGACATTTGTTGAACATGGAACAATCATGGAACAATAAAAAATGAATTTGGCACTTACTCATGTGTAACTAGGCCTACCTCAACTCTTCTATTCTCTAGTTTCCAAGCCAACTCCCTCGCCCGAGAAGTATCTTTGGCATTCGTTAAACGTCATGTCAAATTAACGCAATATCATCGAGTCAATCATGTAATCTGTGAATTTGTGAAATTCGAAAATCTTAATGGCCGGTGACATACGAAGAAGCATAATTAACTCTATATTACAATGTGAACAAGATTGATGGCACGAGCTATACCTAAATATTTCATGGAAATTACCAAAAAAATTCTTGACTTATTACACTTATACCAATTCAGTCATAAACTTTTAAATTTGGTCAATCTAGCTCTAAATATTTACATTGTATTAATTTATTTCTAAACATTTTCACGATTTGTCAATTAGCCTTTCCGACCAATTTTGGTTAGAGACACTGATGTGGCAAACAAATTAACACCAAACCCTACGTAGCACGGCCAACACGACTGGACAATTTTTGCACTTATAAGGGTACAACGAAGGGGATGCTTGTCTTATGAGACAACTCTATTAACATTATGTTAGTAACATACAAATATGTATTAGAACCTTACATCAAACAACAATTTTATAACGGGATAATTATTCAAAAAGTTTTAAACCTATTGTGCGATTAATAATTCGGTTCTAAATATTTTAATTATACAAATTTGTCATAAACCTTTTGGCGACTTGCCATTTCATCCTACACTTTCATTTGTGCCAACTTAGTCCTAAACATTTTGACAATTTGTCAAGTTGCTTTTAAATATTTTAATTATTTGTCATTTGGTCATTCAGGCCAATTTTGGCCGAAAATTGCTGAAGTATAGTTTAGTTAGTGTTGGTCGTTTTATGTGGTATAGTCAGCACTAACATAAACGTTTTTTTTCTTGTAATATTTTAAATTTTCTAAAATTTTCTTTGTTTTTTCTTCTTTTTTCCTTTTTTTTTTTTTAAAGTTAATTTCTTTTTTTTTCCCTTTTTCCCTTCACTGGCCATCACCAAGCCTTGGTGAATATGGTGAGGGCGACCCTTGCTAGATGAAGTGAAGGGAACCCTCGCCAAGCTGCCCTCGTGGAGAGAAAAGGGGAAAAAGGGATAAAAAGAAAAAGGAAAAGATTCCAAATATTGAAAAAAATTGTCCATATTAGTAATTTTCGACCATAACCAAAAGGACTGGCAAATCGTCAAAAGATTTAAAACTAATCAGTGAAACGTTTGTGACTAAATGCATCGTGGTCCAATAGATCTATGAATATTATAACCATAGCCAACTAAGGACATCATGGGAGTCAAGCAAGTAGTACATTTGAATGCGCGCCTATAACTCATCTTTCGTTCCCATTCCTATGGCAGCACACTTTTCTTTTCCTCTTCCTTTTCGCATCGTGCAACGAATGTGCCTATTTGCAATATAGCCGTCCCAAGAACCTAGACAATTTGCACACAGTCCATCCGAATTAGCAAATGAATCTGGATGGCTTGATGGGGTACATTCACACCAATCTATTGATTATGGCGATGGCAGGAATCGCTCCATTTAAGGAAGAAAAGAGCAATTTGTACAGATTACTCTGTCTAACATGCTTTGACTCCATTGTTAGTGTAAAGCCTAGCCTCAAGCCTGCAGGAGGATGAGAGAGCTTCACGGGGGACCCCGGACATGTTTTTCTCTTGCCCTATTCTTATTCGTGGCAATTAGGTAACTTTTAATTATTTTCTTCATGTGATGTTTTCCCTTGGAGTAAAGTTTTTGCCTCACAGCTTGTGCAAGTTCAAATTTGGTCATCGATTACTCTCTTTTTTCTTCAATCAAAATCCTCTAATTTATTACAATACAAAATTTAGAGAACCCTCATGGCTAAAACTGAATTTTTATAACTCCAACTGTCCTCTCCTCTCATCTTTGGCCTTAGGGTTGGACCAAGGGCCCTAGCGCCTATAACCTAGGATTTTGAGATTGGACTTGGGGACCCAATAGGTTTATAGCAGATCATGTGCAAGCAAAAGCGAGCATTCATAGGACGATTGTGACTACTTATGAATGTGAACCTAAGTGATGAAAAGTTTAGACTAGTAAATGAGAAAAAGGACTACTATCTTGTTTGGTCAATGGGAATGGATCAATGCAATTTACTTTTGTTTGGAGATAGTGGTTGTAAATCTTCCATGATTATAAGCAGTAATAAAGTCAAAACATGTACCAACCATAACAAGTTTTCTTTCTATATAAGTTGACAAAGCTCAAAACTTAATTATCGATAGAATTTAAAGTCAATCATTCAAATTCATTCGTGCCTGTTCACTTCTATGCATCCCCCACACAACCTAGTAAAATAGCAGTTTTCATTCAACTTTTTTCATACAAAATTATCCGTTAACTTGAATAAATGAAATGATATCATTGAATATTTTTATATAATCCAATGATTAAATTGATCATATACCAAAAATCTTCGGATCTCATTTAACAAATTAAAAGTTTAGGAACAATGCTACACATTAGCTAAAGTTCAAGGACAAACATTGCACATTAGGTCATGGTTCAGGAGACCATTCGCATCATTTTCCCTTCATTTTCTTGTGTGGGTGGCTTTCAAGTTTCGATCAGGAAAGATTGCCATAAGTTAAACTCTATTATTTGCTTTCTAGTTCCCACAAACACCATCAATCCTTTTTAGTTTCTATCAACTGTACCAACAAGAAGAAGCGTCCAGATATAACTCGAGACAACCGTGTGCCAAAAGATTTTTATATATAATATTATTGGCCGAAAAGAGAATTTTACTAGAGCTGATGTTGATGATTGTTAAGAACTATCGAAATTGAATCTTGGAGCTATAGACAGCAAAGAATGTTAGAGGATCCTGACACCAGCCAAGACCTCCCCTTAGATTATAACAATGCGACCCCCCATGCGTACCTCCAAAACTCAAAACTCTTCTTTATCACTCCCAATTGTCACTCCAATCCTAAAAAATTTCAATTCCATCTCTTCCATTACACCCTCCCTCACAGCACATAGGTGTTAGGACCGATGAGTTACGCCAACGGCGGCCCGATATACTTGCCGGCAAACCTCAAGCCGGATGAAACGTCCCCGTTGTGGAACAACAAGGCCGACAACGCGTGGCAGCTGACGGCGACGACGCTGGTGGGCATGCAGAGCGTCCCGGGCCTGGTGATCCTGTACGGGAGCATGGTCAAGAAGAAGTGGGCCGTGAACTCGGCCTTCATGGCCCTCTACGCCTTCGCCGCCGTCCTCGTCTGCTGGGTCCTCTGGGCCCACTCCATGGCGTTCGGGGACCGCCTCTGCCCGCTGGTGGGGAAGCCACACCCGGTGCTCACCCCGCACTTCCTCCTGAGACAGTTGAAATTCGGGTTGATGCCGATGGCGGATTACGTCTACTTCCAGTTCGCGTTCGCGGCGATCACGGTGATCTTGCTGGCCGGGTCGTTGCTCGGGAGGATGAACTTCTACGCTTGGATGATGTTCGTGCCGTTGTGGCTGACGTTCAGCTACACGGTTGGCGCCTTTAGCATATGGGGAGACGGTTTCTTGAACCAAGCGAATGGGATTAGAACCATTGATTACGCGGGTGGTTTCGTGATCCATCTCTCCTCTGGTGTGGCCGGCTTCACTGCTGCTTACTGGGTAATAAAAGCACAATATTCATAACCAACGATAATCACAATGATGACTTAAGTTCATCGCTCATGCATTTTCCCTGAGTAAGTTCGACCTAGCAAAGTCTAGGGAAAGAAATGCCATGCCCTCAAGATTAAACATAAGATGGTTAAATCATCGTTAGTGATTATTCTTAGACTTGATTCATGTGGAGTTAACTGTATGATCATTTTATGTGCAAACTATTGGATCATGCACAATAAGCTACGAGTGATCACAGAGAGCTTAGTCAATCACTCAGAAACCAAGTTTTATCGGCCCTCATATGCCGGATGCTTAAACAAGCAGCGCTGTGATCAGTACATCACGGAACAGATAGTAACATTCTCTAGCAAAATACTGATATAAATTGCATCATCACTGGGCTAACGCGACATGTTTCCTTTAGTTCTGTATTATTTTGTTATTTAAGACGATTCTAGACATATGAAGACTGATTTATCAGATTAGTGTACAAAGTCGATATGAATATACTTTCTCCATGTAGCTATCTTAGAGATGCAAAGAAGGGCAAAATTATCAAAAATTTTCTCAATCAGAGACATCAAGGAGAGTGATGGGTTCATAAGAATCCAGTCGATTGCACATGGAGCGCCAAGAGACATCCTCCTACTTTAGATAGCAACCCCATTTGCATAGCACTCCTTAACGATTGGACATCGGAGCACCAAGAGATCTGGGAATCACCTTAAATTACTGATTCAATTTTCCTAGGAATCTCTCTCATTCTTGCTCTTGGTTCAATCTTCCGGTGAATGCAGTGCACTTGTCTGTATTCGCATCATGATGCATTCTGTTCCATCACTTGTGTCTGTAATACTAGTGCTCTTTTCATTTTGGTGGGTGATTTTCAATATGTGCAGGTGGGACCGAGGCTGTCGCACGACAGGCAAAACTTCCCGCCGAACAACATAATACAATTGTTGGGAGGAGCAGGGTTCTTGTGGCTGGGTTGGACTGGGTTCAATGGTGGCTCACCATTCGTCGTTAGCAGGATCGCATCCCTAGCCATCCTCAACACCCATCTCTGCACCTCCACGAGCCTCATCGTCTGGGTTTCGCTCGACATGATCTTCTACAGGAAAAGCTCCGTCATTGGTGCTGTCCAGGGAATGATAACAGGCCTAGTTTGCATCACACCCGGGGCAGGTTCGACCCTCTTCCGAATTCAGAACCATGCAGTTTCATGTCGGAAAACATTTTCATTTTCAAAATGCCAAAGAAACACTATACTTTCATCTTGCAAACTGTCACAAAATTTTAAAATGCTTGGACTTTGGACCGTATCGAATACGGCTAGCAGTTTCCTGGACTCGCCACCGAGGACAGTTTTTCAAGCATTGTACACCCTGTCTGGAGTAGACATCATTCACCGAGCCAACCACTTGGTCACCAATCTTTTCATCCACTTGCTCGCGCTTTTAATGTAATTCACAGCCTCATTCCATTTACTTAACTCCACCAATCACTCACTTAAAGCGTGCAAATCGCAAGGTACGATTTCTAGCGATCGAACTGGCTGCATCACTGCTTAAATTAAACCGATCACAACTGCAGGAGTCGTGGACTCGTGGGCAGCAGCTTTGATGGGGGCACTGTCCGGTTCAGTTCCATGGTATACCATGATGGTACTCTACAGAAGATCGGCTTTCTTCCAGAAGGTGGACGACACGTTGGCCGTCTTCCACACGCACGCCGTGACCGGACTTCTGGGGGGCATCCTCTCGGGGCTGTTCGCAAAACCCAATCTCCTGAGCATGTATAATTCCTTAGATAACTACACGGGCTTGTTGTACAGCATCGTCGATGGGAAGGCCCACCAAGGACTCCAGCAGATGTCGTACCAACTCGCCGCAGCAGCTTTCATCACTGTGTGGAACGTGGTCGCCACGAGTTTCATTTGCCTTTTCATAACCCGGAATCGTCAACCTGAGAATGGAAGAAGACGAACTGGAAGTAGGTGACGGCGCCGCGCACGGGGAGGAGGCGTACGCGCTCTGGGGAGACGGGGAGAAAATGCCGAATGCCCTGCGTCTTCGAATGCCACCGAGAATCCCCTCCATGTGTCGGTAACTGCCTTGATTTCTTCTTCCCCGCCGAGGTCGTTGGTCATCATCACTGCTCGGTGATGCTCGAGTTGAAATTCCTATGAGATACTAAGCTTATATTAAGGCAGTAATGCTCGTTACTGCAGCATTTCATCCGGTTTGGATGTGTTCTCTTGCGAATTCTGGTTCCATGAAATACATAGTCAACGATTGTACAGACAATCCTCCAGATGGTTCTGTACAAACTGTTGTCCGACAAGGAAAGTAGTATTCACTGGTGCAGAAAATTACATGAACTGAGCGAATCTGTTCACCATCGGCGAGGGCCAACGCTGATCTGTGCGAAAAGAAATATGAATCAGCTAGGAGGTCCATGTCAACTAATTCTTATGGGAAATTGAGTGCATCCCCGAATATTGGATGCAATATAATAGTTTTGAGCAAATATAGGGATTGGAATAATTAGTTAATGAAAAATTTTTTTAAATCAATAATAATTTATGAAAAATATTTTCAACATGACAATATTTTATATCTAAACATTTTTATGAATGATGAAAAAAATATCTGTTCATTCGTTTATGAGCGATGCAAGCGATCAATCATTTTAAGGAATATATTTTTCGAATGATTCATTTTCGAACTTTGAGTATTATTTCTGTCAATGGGTCCATTAACGCGCCAGTAGTTTTCTACCACATAACTTAAGTAAATGAATTTAGGAGAATCATAGTATATTTGGCACTACTCCAAAGTTCTATATGAAAAACAAAAGCTAGCGAGAATTATTTCTACACATTTGCCAAACATAGGTTTTTGTAGAACTGACTCAAAACATGGCTGGCAAGGGTCGCCCTTGTCTAGGTGATGTTGACTTGGGCAAGGATTGGCCTTACCAAACCTGGCAAGGGCAACCTCACCGGAACTCGCCCTCCCAGTGATGGCGAGGGCAACCCTCATTAACCATGGCCCATGCCAACATGTTAGAAAAGAAAAGAAAAAGTAAAAAAAACAGTAAAAATTAAAATAAATATTTCACACCTCAATCATGCCACGTAGGATGATCAATGCACATCAACAATTTTTAACCTAAATTGACTGAATGAACTCAATTGATACAAACATTAAAAAGGCTTAGAGCTATATCGATCTAATTAAAATATTTAGGATTGAATTAGTATAAATACAATAAGTTAAGGATTTTTTGGTAATTCTCGAAATTTCAGTTTTTTATTTTTTGGTCGAAGAAATTTCAGTTTCGGAAATGCACGTTTGGACCTGTCAGGAGACGGCAACGGATAAAAATTAATGGAAGGCTGACCAGTTAAGACTTGCCTTCGAGAAAAGAGGAACCAAAGCTGGGCTAGAAAAAGGTAGAAACTGACAAATGTGAATTCCTAAAAGCAAAGTTCAAACTTCGAAAGCCACGCTTCATTAACTTATCCAACACTTCGCTAAACAATGAGAGCATGTACATATATTTACACAGAAATTAGCATTCAACTGATATGTTGTATAACATATCGGCCGTATTTTGCGATGATACATGTTTAACTCTGATTTCAGTACAATTGGTACTTTCAAGTAATAATGGCACTCTGTAGTATAAAAGGAGGCGAGGCGGGCAAGTCAAGTTAGAGGCGGCACTCATCTAACCCAAAGCTGTACATTTCGTAGCTGCCTCAATTTTGTAGAACTCGGAAACTCACTTTAACTGCCCTTCGACCTGCCCTTATACCTGCCCTTATACCTTTTTACCAGAGTCAATTTTCAGAGTTACCCGAGTGAAGTCTGGAAATGTGCCACCACCGCGATGTGTACTTGGGATCAGTAGACATACAAGAGAATCCTAAAAGGAAAATTAATAAGGAGAATAATGTCAAACACCACAAATTGTAGCTCAGTAAAAGAATAAAAGATAAAAGCATAATGAAGGATGTCCACTACAGCATAACATTTAGTAAGCCACTAACCTACAGATCTATTGCATTAGTTTCTCAGAGATTATTTACTAAAAAAAAATAAAAAATGCAACGGATTCCTGTGCCGTTGTACTGGTACCGAGGTTAGATCTCATTCTTGATCGCTGTATTTCAGTTCATTTGCAATCGGGTCATCAATGGACTCTCTCTCTCTCTCTTAACAATATTAAATATGTTGCAAACTATCATGCTTTGAATGATGTAAAGAGAGGGGTGATGCCGCAGCACCAAGGGCTTGACTTGACAATTAAGGCAGGCTAGTTTTGACTTCTCGCCCATAGACCTTTTCAATCTCTCTCTATAGTAACAAAATTAAATCTGTTACAAACTATCATGCTTTGAGTGACGTAAAGTGATTTAGGGCCTGTTTGTTAATTGGCCAAATAGTGCTTTATTTTATTTTTCATTCATGGGGGAAAAAAAAAAAATCTGTTTGATAAGTTTTTTGATCCCGGGAATAAATTTGAATTAGAATCAAGAAGTAAAAAAAGTCGATTCTTTATTCTCGGGAACAACTTCAAAATCAAACCTATTTTCTTTTTTTCTCTTTTCTTTTCTTTCTTTTCCTTTTCTTCTTCTTCAACCTTCTGCTGGTTGTCGGCTAGCGACCTTGTCAGAGGGTCGCCAGCCCCTGGCAAGTTTGAGCCTCACCAATGGCTGGGCAAGGCTGAGCTCACCCAGCTGCTGGCAAGGCCCAACCTCGACGGGCCATCATGAGGTCAGCATTGCGTGGCCCCACCTGGCCAAGGCAAGGCCGACCTCACGGTGGCCCAACGAGGTCGAGCCTTGCCAGGGGCCAGGCAACCCATGGCAAGGTTGAGCCTCACCAATGGCTGGGCAAGGCCCAACCTCGACAGGCCATCATGAGGTCGGCATCGTGGGGCCCTGCCCAGCCAAGGCAAGGCCGCCCTCATGGTGGCCCAACAAGGTCGAGCCTTGCTGGGGGCCAGCAATGCTCCTGAGAGGTCACCAGCCATCCCAAGGCCAGCAACCGACTGAAGGTTGAAGAAGAAGAAAGGGAAAAGACAAAAAAGACAAAAATATAATAAAAGTATTATTAATAATAAGTCACAAAAGAATTTAAGGTTCCTATCAAAGGCATTTCTATTCCAAAATAAAAATTTTAAACAATTACCAAACACTTTCAAATGCCCAGAAACTTGTCCAAGAAACTAAATAAAAAAGAATCATTTCATAGTAAAGATTGTTTCCGGAAACAGTATGGTTACCAAACACATCCTTAATACCACAATATTGGGGGTGATGCCGCAGCACCAAGGACTTGACTTGACGATTAAGACAGACTAGTTTTGACTTCTCGCTCTCACAATAGTAACAAAATTAAATCCGTTGCAAACTATTATGCTTTGAGTGATGTAAAGTGATTTAATGCCTCAACACCGGGGTTGATGCTGCAGCACCAAGGGCTTGACTTGACAATTAAGACAGGCAAGTTTTGATTTCTTGCCCCTAGACCTTTTCAATCTTTACTGTTACCAAGGTGTATGGGGAGTGCAGATGGCATAACCCCGAAGAGGTTTCAAAGACCCGAGGGCCTATGAGGAAATGGATTTCCTCCGCATGAGCCAAAACAAGGTGATTTCATGACAATGACAAGGAAGAAAGCCACCCACACTTAGTATCATATTCTAGAAAACATTGCCATGTACAGACTCAAAACAGCCATATCATTTGTACATGCTCCAATCACAAAATCATCATAAACAGGTGATACAAAATAGCTCATATTGTGGTAGAACTATCATTCCACGTAGTGGATTCCTTTTGCTTTTGACTGGAGGCATTTGAAAAATGTCAGTTTGATAAGAAGTGGAGAACAAAAAAGGTTATGTGCAATTCATGCAGTATAAATTCACCAGTCACTCAGCCATGCATGTTATACATGGGCTTGCAACACATGGTGTATACACATATTTTAAGTGATTAGTTTTAGAAAGTCATGATTGTTCCTACTTGGCCTAGTTTTTATTTTATTTTTTTAAAAGCTTAATTTTGAGTTTAAATTGATGTATTTTATATTATGTGTCTCAATTTGCTCTTTGATCCTTTCAGTTATATCTTTTAAATTAGCTCGATTTATAAGAAGTCACTTCATGTTTTGTTCTTAGTAAGAGACTTTTCATTAGCAAGAGTAGTTTAAAGAAAAAGTCCTTCAAATTTTGTTATTTTTTAGAATAAGTGTCCCTAGATTCTTGGATGGTTAGATACAATAATGTAATTATATATATAGATTCCAGGGGTTTGTACTATTCGGATCTCCAACAAAGTTGAATTGGATTATCAAAATTGAAAATTTTAGTGCACATTAGTTGGGACTTCAAACTATCACTTTTTTGTTTTCCACCCAAAAAGCATTGATTTAGTATTTTAAAAGATTATGAAAAATTGAAAATGAATCAAAATGTCAATATTGTGTATGTTTCTGATGTCCTATGCATCAAATAAAAGTCAAAGGCTAGAAAAAAAAATTCTAAAAACAGAAACCACCCCAAACACCCCCTTACAATCTTAAAATGTTCCTATTATATCAGAAGGAGTCAGACAACCCATAAACTTTTCATTCCTTAATTGTCACAAGAGTTAGAGGTATTAATGCATTGAAAGAGAGAGTACCTTCTGATTTGCCTAATCGTTACGTCTTTGATTTACGAAGCTTCATTAGTTTATCTCTCCACGAGGCTGCAAAAGTTAACAGTCAAGAACATGAAATCCAGAGAGAACTATTTGTGAACCTGATAATGAATTACTGTAAAACCAGGAAACTCATGCTTGATGAAGAAAAGCTTTGTGAGAAATAAGCATAAAAATAAACTACCTCCAAATGTACCTGCATCATTGTATCGTTCCTCTTTGATAGCTAGATTCATGTTTTTGACTAAATCAAGTTCTTCAGCCAGTGCATCTGGACTGTCTGAAGCACTGGATAAGGTGTAAATCATGCTTAGATGAAGAAATTTTGAGTATGTTTACATACTTTGAGTTTTCTACATCACTGTACAAAACTTATACTCGTAAATTCAGTTACCTGTCAAGTAAGACGTCATACACCGGTTTTCTGTCACGCATTCTCTCTGTTCCATAGCCAAATCTGATAGCATCTCTGAGGACAATTTGCTTATTTACATATATTGGCACCTGCAGAACACAGCTTCCTATCAGGAACAAAGTCCAAATAACGAAATAAAATGATGTAAACCTAAAAAGAAGCAAAATGTAATAGGTGATGATGGATACAGATGATGCAGACCACATAACTGATAAGAAACCAAAGCAAAAGGTCTTTATAAATGATATTTATAAAACAAGCCCCTCCCCCCCCAAAAAAAAAGAGAAAGAAAGCTCAGTTGATAAGTCCAGAACTAAACTGGCAAAGACATCAACACCACAAATCTATGTGAGATCAATCCATTGAGCAATTTGCCCCCTCTCATTTGCCCATTCAGTTTAGATTTAGGAGGAACTTGGATCTAGCTAGACCAAGTGGTACAAGCATGTATCCACAAAACTTCAGAGGTCAGGTTTGATTGGGTTTCATTATCTGATATTTGCAGAATAAATTGACACTTGCAAGTAGGTGAGACGCATAATACAAACCTTGCACCTATAAGCCACATTTATGGCATCTGATGGACGAACATCTACACTTAGGACATCATCTTTCCCTGACTGCAGAATAGGAAACACTTTGTTGTACCATTAAATAAAGAGCCATAAGGCTGATGACTTCTAGAATTTAGAATGTTGTACAAGCAATGATCTTTAGTTACCTTGCTGAAATACAATCTGGCAAAGTAGGTGTTTGCCACTCTTTGTGTGATCCTCACCATCTTTATCTGCAAAGAAGGGAAACAAGATTCATCTATTATAACTTTAACTAGGTCTCTGGATGAGTAATGTTGAACAAGTCAATTTGCAACAGAAAGCTAATGCTACATCTCTGGATGAGTAATGTTTTTAAGACTCAGTTCTTCACATTCCCCTAATTAGAACGTCAAAGCAAGCGGTGTGTGCTAATAAGATTGAAAACAGCACATGTTTGAGACAAAAGCCACTTGATAGATCCCTTTATCATAACAAAATATAGTACATCACTGTTTCCAGTCAATGATATAAAATGGAGTTAAATGAAACAGTAGAGTACAGTATGTCAGTTTTCAGTAAATCTCAGTGTATCTTTTAGCATACTCCATCTAAGATCTTAAAAAACCCAATCACTTGCTTATCCTATCATAGTGTTTACATAAAGTTAGCAATACACAATTAAGCCTCAACCAGTTCCTAAAAGTGAAATCCATCAACATACTTCAAAACCAACTTTGTCTGTAAGATCCTTCACAAAATCAAATTGATCTGCACAAACCTGCATAAGACCATCATAGAACACTCAGATTAAAGAAGGAAATATAACATTCACTAAAAGCCACAAATAATTAATTACCCCATCTTCACCGCTGTGAAGGGCATCAATTAGTTTCTCAATCGCATACTCTCCTAGAAAAACAAAACAAATTACCAACACATTAGTCCAGAAGCTCTAGAAAACGAGGGAAAGGACAGGAGAAAAGTGTGCAGGAAACTGTTTGTATACCTACAACAATAGGTAGCAGGAAATCTCCATCACAAACAATCTTAAGAAAAATTGTAGGACTCTGAAACCGGTGAAGGAATCCTTGATCTACACTAGGACCCCTTGCTTTAATTGCAAATGGATGCAATTGGCTTGATAATTGACTCCTCATATCTACTTGATATCCTCTCCTCCGCATACGGTAGTGAGAAACGGTTTCTGCCCCAATAGTATTCAGAATCAACCAACACAGATAAAGCTTCATCAACACAAAATCTTAGATACGTTTATGACATGGGCTCTGAAACCAGATATAGTGTAAAAAGCTCCAGGAAGAAGGTTATCTGAATTCCAAAAGCAGCTAGTCCAAAATATATTTTTGACACATGGATAACTTTTGTTTTATGATAATTTCCATCATCAGAAGAAGTACACAGAGAATTATAAACGCATTGTTACAAGTTATGAGAAGTGTCAAGCAAATCTGAATTAAGAAGAAAAGTATAATGCTCAAGATTTTGGTACAGAGGCATGTCCAGTGCAAGCTCCTCAATAGGGACTATTGACTTTGAGTAAGGATGGATTAACTACTTCACCAGAACAACTTGTTCAGGTAAATCTCACAATTCCCATCAAGTGAAAGCCAATCAAAAGATGGAAGCCGGACATTTGATCGAAAGCAGGAAGACAATGTCTCAAGCCTGGATCACTTGGTCCTGAATGACCATACACAATACTTGGGAAAAACAGGAAACCCATACAAAAATGTGGAGATGTAGATGTAGTATCTAACCTACTTAGTACGGCGTTAAATTAGAACATGTAGCTAAGTTCTTAGTGTAAGTTGTGGAGAAAGAAATCAAGTAATTTCTAACAAACTTCATGTGATTCGAGCCGATTGAATGGGAGAAAGTCAACCTGTAAAACATGGCAATCGAATAAGCAGACACCATATGCAGAAATCACGAACAGCAAAAATGGAATATAAGAAATTCAAATACCAAAGACTAGAACCATCTAATGTTGAACAGAGAAAAGCTACTCTCCCAGACTGTCATTCTTATATTTATGTCACGACCAAGTAAAGAAACTTTTCATTGGCCGACAACTCCCTCAGTCATCTTGGGTAACCAATGTTGTAACATCACCTTACCACTCCCCACCATTGCCAATTTTCACCACATAACTCAATAACTCAATCACAGACAGTTCCAAATCAGACTCCCGGCAAATGGCCAGGTCGAACTAAGCTCAATCTGAGACGACACTCGCGTTCCAACAGTTCAAAATGATCAAGACTCGCAGCCAACGAGTCTCAGCACGATCAAGTCTTTTCCCCAATTCTTATCACGCAGTACGCAGGTATTACGATTCAAGGACACTGCTGCCTACATAAACGCACGTAGTCCAAAACCAACGAGAACACCAGCACACAGACGCAGAAAACGCGATACCTGCGAGGAGGACAGAGGCTTGTAGATAGTCGGCATCGCCGCCGGCGTCGGCATCGCCGTCATCAGGGCAGCTCGATCCGCCACCGAGGCTCCCGCGCGACGACCTGCACGAGACGGGCGAGGATTTGACGCCGCCGCGGCACCGCCTCCTCCCTCCGCGCAGCGGGACCGAGGCGCGGAGGGAAGACGAAGTGCATGGAGCCGCGATCGTCAGCTGGCCGGCGCGTGATCGGCCGGCGGCGCCGTAGCCGGAGATCGCGCGGACGCACGGGTGAGCTGCGAGCATTGCACAGAGAGAGAGAGAGAGAGAGAGAGAGAGAGACTGGTAGTGACGAAGGGAGGTAGGTGATCCCCGGGATGGGATGGAGGAAACAAGAGAGGGACTCGGGAGTTGGAGATGGAGACACGCATATCTAAACACTGTTTTCTTTTCACGTTTTTCTGTCATCCTAATTTCCACCTTTTTCAAATATTTTTTTTTTACCAATTTTTCTTTTATTGGGTCCGATCCCTTTCTCAAATATGGATTTTATAATTTTTTTTGGGGAAAAAGATACTTTTTTATTTTTTATTTTCCTATCTAATTGCTTGTCCCGAGAAATTAATGTACATTTTACCGTCCATTACTATGATTATCACATCGTGCATCAAAAGATTGTAATAATACGTCGAAATTTAAATTATATGGTTCAAAGTTTCCATATATGCTGCGAAAATAATTTGTTCATCCCTCTTTACCTTTTGGCTTATTGCTTATATAAAAGATTTTTCCGTAACAATGTTCAATCCTTACAATCTAAGATCCAAATGAGTTGAATTACTTATCCTTCAATTTATTAGTGAATTGTTTATAGACTTGTTAAAATAAATCATAAACCTATTTCTTAACTCATATTTGATAAGCTAGTTCTTCATTCTCTTTCAATCCCACACTTACTCACTTTCACCTTAATTTGGACATGAATTTCCTATGTTGAGTTAGATATAAAAATGTTTTAGCAATATAGATTGGGTATAAGTCACTAAATTTTTGTATTACATAAAAATAAATCAAAATAGATTAAATGGATCAATTTGAAAAGGACTATTTTCAACTAACCCGACTTACCCATTTGACAAATCTAATTATCTCTACGAATAATGTGACAATGGTGACGATCCAGGCTGGGACCTTAATATTGAGGCCGCGCTTGATTTGCTAACTATTTTATTAATGATGTAGGAAGAATATGCCAAATTGAAGGCGACGATATGCTAAATGTCTAGATGCTGGGGAATCAAATCTCCATCGAATTTATAAACTGGGAGATTATCAGTCACGTATTTATTTTATTCCTGCACGAGCCAACAAGGCCACTTTGAAAACGACAGGGCAAACAGCATATGACAAACTGCTCTCTGATTATGGAGTGGATAAGATAGACAACTCTTCCCCACTCGACATGTCGGATTTAGTTTTAACCACCTTTTGAATACCCGACAAGCGCATTGGTGCTCAAATAATGAGAACAATTATACATTGGATAAGATCATCTTAAGTCGAAGACCAATGAGATTTACAGAACAGGATTATGCGTGTTCAAGCCTCGGCGGCTTCTCACCAAGTATCAAGAAGAAGAGTTTTTCTTCGACTGGTCTGTTGATGTGGAGCGACAGTTGCTACCGTCCTACTGCTGCACAAGCGCAAATGTTTTCTGAGAACATTTGTCCGATGGGTTGTCAGCTGAAATCAGTAGTGCGATGCTTCGCTTCGCTTTAGAAGAGCAAGCTGCATTTGCCTCATGCCGGACCAGTACGGGTGGCCTGCCATGTTATGTGCATTTTCTACTTTTGCCCCTTTCCTGAGGAAGACATCTTCGAGGACTGCCCTTGAGAGCGTGAGCTTCAGTCACTTTCACAGCATAATTGGCGCGACTTGGGAAGCTGCTTCAATAATTTGATGAGCTCGTAAGTCCTCAAGTCTTGACCAGAATGTAGACAGAGGTTGAGCGGAGTCATACCATCCTGAAAAAGAAAATGCTTCTATTTTTGGCCAAATGAAAGAGGATAAATTGCGCATCACAGATAATTGAAACTAAGAGCACATCAATCTATTTACTACATGCTTCCGGCCAAAAAAGGAACACGACTATTTTCTACATTTAAATTCACTCCTGCAGTAGTTCATCAGGTGAAAAATTTCCAAGTTTGAAGCTCATATAAGCGAGGAATAAATGACATATTGAAAGAAAGTACAGACCAAGCAAACTAAAGGCATGAATACTGGGAAAGAGGATATTTTAGCTACATAGACCGTAAGGTGTCATTTCAACCGCTAGTTGTTCAAATATCTATTATAAAAAAGCATGTCCGAAACCATAAACCCAGTGAGTTTCTCAAGCAGTGAGCATATCTGTCTTCCTCGCTAGATTTTTAAGGGCAAATCACCACTTGCAACTCCCAAGGCCATCCTTAGGAGCGCAGGTCTGTGTGCTCAGTAATTGTCCAATGTGTGGAGCACAGACCTATCGTAGCACATTAGTGCATTCTCTCGAGGACACTCAAGGAATATGGAAATGTGCCCTGCAGTAATTACATGGTTTATAAGGAAGCAGGGTACTACCACAAACATTTTCCCCAGAGAACAATGCAAAATTTTTAGTTTTTACCATAAGCTCAACCATGAATCGCACCTGCCTAAGAACAGCCTCTAGATTAAAGGAACAGTTGGGTAGCAATTTGCAATACCAAGAAAACTGGAAGCAAAGAAATACCCTAAAAACTCTCTGCAATATAACATATCCAAATAAGTCTACCTGGTTTTTTATTGTCTTATCAGCTCCCTTGATTAATAATAGTCTCACCACATCAGTTCGTCGAGATTGGACAGCAAGATGTAATGGTGTCCATCCATCCTGAAACATAGAGATAAAATCCTCAGACATAAAGCCATGGGCCTGGCATTAAAATAAAAGAAAAATGTAAGAGTGCCCATCAACATTTAGGGTCTCACATTATCCTGGAGGTTTATGTCAACGTTATACAGTAGAAGAATCTTTATCGCCTGACTTGATGCTGTTTGGACAGCATAGTGCATCAATGTAGCCCCTTCCTATATAGAGCACACAAATGGGAGAATACTGATCCAGATTAATATGACTCAGACAAGAAAAACACAAAAGAAGCTGAGTTTTCTGCAACTTATATAGACAGTTATTCTCAAAGACCCACACAGACTAAAGTCTAGCCAAAACAAGATAGTGAAGAAAATTCCTCTGCAGCCATAATAACCATTAATCTAACACTTGAACTAATACCCTTATATTTCAGTCATTGGTATCATTTACTGGTATTAGGATGATGTGATGCGTGCCAAATATCAAATGCCATTCATATCATGTCAATGAACTAGAAACAAGTGATGCAGCATTTGTGTATCCATACCTTATCACGAATAAATGGATTAGCAGATTCTCTCAAAAGATAGTTCATAATTGCCTGCTTCTTGCCTATAATTGCTTTGTGGAGTGCGCTCAAACCATCCTAGAAAGAACACATAAGCCAAAACTAGCATCACAAGTTCAAAACTTGAGTGTTCAATACTGAGAAATTTTCTTGATGATTAACCATCTAATAATCAGGCTGTTGTACCTTATCTACAGCATTGATATCAACATTGTGTTTCAGCAAAGCATTCATAAGGTAAAACTCTCCCGATGCAGCCAATGTGTGCAGGGGTAGCCATTTGTCCTGCATCAACTTTCATCATGAGCCAAAAAAGACCGAATCCTCAACTTCTGTTGCTAAAAAGAAAATGACATAACACAGGAGTAGCCAAGTCCTTGCTTCTGATCTTATTCTCATCCAACAGGATAACTAGACACCTATAAGTCTGTAAAAGTCCAATTTAGACACTTTTTGAGACAAAGAGACAGCTAATACATCAGTAATCACTTAAAATACACCAAGAAAAGTACTTAGATAAACATTGTGACTAAACGCTGAGCTAGAACACTGAGAACTTACAGATGTGGCTGCAGCCAGGTTAGGAATCCGTCTGTTCAGCAGAACCTTTTCTTCCTTAGAAAACAGCTTGCGTGGACCTATTTTCATGCTTTGAAGTTACTATCCAATCACCATAGTTTAAACAACCAAATTCTGAACTAATCATTAGAGTTATGCATTTCTACCATCTGGAAAACAAAAATAAATCATAGCCAACTGCATCCTAAATGCTAGAAATTAGAACTAAAAGGATTAGATATATGCAGAGGAGGGCAAATATGGATCGGACACATCGTCTGCAGCAATATTGTATCAATGCCTTTCACACTAATACATAGAAAATTCCAGCTACTTTGAGGCTTTCAATTAACTCATGTCAACCAAAGCCATACATAAGACTTTTGTGATGCATAAATAGCAGGTTTACCTTCATGTTTTTTACCAGGTTCATAGTTTCCGCTATTGAAAAATTCAGAAACATCCTCCAAGCCCCTCCCATAAACTTCCCATCTTGGATTCCGTGGCGCTGCTCTTTTACCTAGCAACTCTTTTTCTGCACCTGCATTAGCCCCCTTATCCTCTTCTTTCATTGGAAAACTAGAAGGACCGTCAAGAACCACTGGTTTCAACTGTGCCAACTTTGCCTCTTTGTAAGCTTTATATTCTTCTAAATTCACAGCCCTTAAAGGCACATAACCTTGTTTTCTCTTCTCCACTGTGCGACCAAACTCTAATTCCTGTGCAATCTTGCGCCTATCTTTCTTCGTAATGTTAATCTCTGCTTGCACCTCTCTCCAATTTTCTGGCACTAGGTTTTCAGTTTCCACTTCATCTAACCTCTTTTTGCCTTTGCGTTTAGGTGGAACATAGTTGTCAAGGTTGGTTTCACCTTGGAGGTATGGGTCTTCAAAAATACCATCTTCAAATACAACACAGTCACCAATTATAGGTTCTTCCTCAATGATGTCCTTTTGCCATGATAGTGAGGATCCAGAAGAAGGTGAAAGGCAATTCAGCTTTTTCGGGAATTGAGTACATCGAGAGAGTGGCAACTGGAGGTAGGTCGTCAAAGACAAAGGATAGGTTGGAATTGAAGAGAAGGGTCTCGGAAAATGGGGCTTCTGCAGATTAAAAACTGACATGGCTAGCTTTAATGTTGTTACCAGATCAACAGCACTGAAATCAGGTTGTACTGCTGTCACAGGGCTGGGTCACCATTCACCTACATGATGAAAACACATCCATCATGAAAAGGAAGAAACATTTCCTTTAAAATGACATTAGAATGAACTATTAACCATTGTACAAACAAAAACTAAGGCATCATAAAACTAGCAGAAAGCAGACATAACTTACAAAATAAAACTACATGCCATGTCAAACATAGAATGTGAGTTAAAAAGTAATAACATGCCACCTCAACTCTACGAAAGAGAAAACAAGATCACAAAACAATAGGCAATTTCAAGTAACAGATCTTCCACATCACTCTGATATCCTGTTCACCATCGCAGGACATGAACTTTCAGCACCTAAACTTCGAGATCTTCTGTGCTATTTGAATCGTGCACTCAAAGCTTAAATGCTGACCAAAACACCATACGAATTTAACTTTGCGTTCCTGGTAATTTTCTAATTGTGCATCATCCTTCAAAGAACTTATACACTTAAGTCCGACGAAGCTCATCAACTTGCATTTCAGATTTGATCACAAAAGTTGGCCCCATGGATCCCGACCCACATACTATGTAAAAAGGCTGACTTTGAGCCTAAATACTGCGCATTTCGTCGGCGGGTTCATCATCCCCTATGACGGTCTACGCACCGATAAAACCCATGCACGAAATCATCCAATTCCCTCGAATACGAGCCGAGCGAATTCACCGGCTCCGTAAAAGCACACGAATCCTTCAGAATCCACATCTCATTAGCCGGTACACAGGTGGTTCCATAACCAGCACCGCTCTTCCAACCGTCCTCTTCCGGGAAACCAACACCCCGCGGCCGGCGGCGCGTCTCGCGATGAGCTCAACCCGCGGCGCTCGGGCGCGAATCGGAGAAACCGGGCAGCTACGCCGCGAGGGAGCCGGCGGACGTTTCCGAGAGCCGGACGAGATCGTCCGCGGTCAGGGTCAGTGTTGACATTTCCACAAGCATGTCCAGTGCGCACACTCACACACAAGCAGATGAGAGAGAGAGAGAGAGAGTACCGTTGTATCTGAAGAGCGAGAGAAGAGGTTGAGGGTCGCTGCTCCGACAGTAGAGAGAGAGAGAGAGACGACAGGCCGTGGCAAGACGGCGGGGGGAGAACGGTGGAAACGAAAATGGGGACGCTGGAGATTACGCGGGCCCCATTTGAAGTATGCACACTTAATCCGACGGCGCAAAATGTTTTTAGCAACCGCTCGGCGGCGAGGCGAAAGTAAATAGTTCAAATCTCCACTTCTTTAGATATTCAGGTGAAAATGATCTATTTAAGTATGAATTTTGACTTCCATATCCCTTGTTTCAAGACAAAAGTCATAAATTCTTCAAATTTCAGATTTCAATTATACATTAATTTTTTTAGTATTATTGTGAAATTTTATATTTAAAAAGTTACATACATTATTTTTTTCAATTTTAAAAATTAAAAATTACCCTAAGAAGTGATATGAAAATTGGAGCAGGACAATAAATGCTTTTGAGCCATTAAGCACGATTGAAATAATAGAGCTCACACAAATTCGATGAGCTTTTCAAGTTGGTATTTGGGATTGGAAACGATATGATTCGACAAAGATAATTTCGAAATGTCATATCAAATCTCGAACTTCTCATGTGCCAATAAATGTCTATATATTTTGAAAGGTTTCAAGCATTTCTCACAAGATAAAAGGTCAAATTTGAGAGCCCCGGCATTTGTCAGAAAATCGCTTGGAATGGATATATGGTAGGGGGATAGAATTGATCTGTGCAAATATGAAATGATTCTTGCATCCGTGAGATTTTACTCATCTCAAACTTTTAAGGCATCAATCACTTCATAAAGAGCGAACTTTGTGTTCGACTAGCATTATAGCTTTCTGTACAACAATTTCCAAATTGCACCTTCATCCTCTTAGAACACAGAGAGCCCAGACGCTCCCAGATTTGTAACTGCAGACACCTTCAACCAAAGCTGAAGGAGATACCGAACTGCTCAAATACGATATTCACACCGTGGCCGAGATCACTACCGAGGATCCTCGTTATGTGGCGGTCTGGGAAAGATCCAGAAAGCCACAGACAAAGAAGGAAAAAAAGGAAACAGCAAAAGAAACATACAACTTGTATACATCAAGAATGAAGTGACAGCTCGGGAAACGTCTCTGCGGCTCCTAGGGCTGCACGGAACGGAACCTAAGTAGTTAGAACATGGGGGATTGCATTGGAAGGAGCACCGACGACTTTGCCGCCCACATCAGGAAACTCTTCGGATCCTGGCAATGGCCCGACATTCCCATCTTGGTCCACCTGTATGGGATACTGGAGAAGGTGGCCTTGCAACTGGCCTTGACCCTTGTAGCTGTTCCAGTTGTTTCCAGCTATCTCGTTCACCCTCTTCACACATTCTAGACTGCTGGCCTCATTAAAGCATGCTTCTGATTTCTCAAGATGCTCTGCCCACAGGGACATTCTGTATCCATGTACCTGCACAGATGGGCGAACAGGCAAACACACAACAATCAGACCCGAAAATACATATCTCGGTTGCCCCATTCACAAGTCGCAGCGACCTTCTCTAGATTCGACTGCATTCCCCGTGTCGAAACAGATACCAGAT
Source organism: Corymbia maculata (assembly GCA_014182735.1). Lineage (NCBI taxonomy): Eukaryota > Viridiplantae > Streptophyta > Magnoliopsida > Myrtales > Myrtaceae > Corymbia > Corymbia maculata. The sequence continues at coordinate 17,955,493 of CM024690.1, forward strand.
TCGAAACTGTCTCGAATTCAGAGCCAGCACGAACATCCTAAAATAAGAAATTAGGCTTATGCAAAGAAGCCAAAGGACACCAACCTGACCACGCGGATGCCCCTTCTTTTTCACCCAGGTGTGATGGGGCTGATATGCACCCATGGCAATCTCAGTATCTTTGGTACCAACCAATGATCTTTGGTTAATATTTGCTGATCCCAGTAAAACGTACTCATCATCCACGACCATTCCATCAGCATGAACATATATCATAAATCGCTTGGACTTGTACGATTCTGAATCCTGCCATAACATATCAGAAAACATCAAATCCGAGGTTCATCAGAATATATTATGAGGAAAACGGATTGAGCATGTATGGATCTTAACTTAGGCTCCACATGATGATTACTCAAATCGACTAGTCAAGCTCCAGCTCAAACTAAGCTCGCCAATACTTAGTTCGACAAGCTCCTAAGCCTAATCGAGCTTCTATTATTCTTTTCAAAAATATTTTTTGATTACAAAAAAAAAGGACACAAATGTATTCAAACTACATATTTAACCCTCATACACAAATATGCAGGGAAATTGTTTGAGCTCACTAAAATTCTAGCTCAAGTTCATAAATAACTCTATTATAATTGAGTCGACCTCAAGTCAAGCTCAATCAAAAATTGAGCTGAGTTTCAAGCCCTGAGCACGCAGGTCGAGTCAAGCTCGAGCTTTGCACAGTATCAATTCAGACCCAGCTCAATTACAACTCTATGAATTACGCTTGCTCATGTAGGCATTCATGCACTGCTGAAGGTGGTCCTGAGCTTGCAAATGTAATGATTGATGAATAAACCATCGGCATGTTTCAAGGACCTGAAAACTAGTAAAAAAAAAATATTGCGAAGGCATTACCGCATTATCTAGAGGTTGACCAGAATTTTCTTCACATTTACCAAGACAGTAAAAATTAAGGTAGTCCTGAGGATGAGACTCTACGAGCCCCATTTGCATCAGTTGATGTGCGACAACTTGATACATCATTTGCATGGTCCGGTTCTGGGAAAAGAATAAAGGCAAATAGTGTAAAAGAATTAGATTATATGAGATTTCAGTCTCCAAAGAATAAGAAACACATAATATTTTGTAGAACTATTCGATTTACTATTTTATGGCTAATGTGACGTGTGAGGGGTAGGAGATGGTATTAGAGAATACTTTGCACAGAATTAAACATAGACATCCGGAACTAGTGAGAAAGCATATATATTCTCTAATTGGCTGGACACCTAAATGGAATCAATTACTTAGTGTTTGCTACGCTATAATATGTTGTAATTTCTGTCAATCGTCGTGTGAAGAGTGTCCTTGTCCATGGTACTCTATATCTTGCCTCTCGCCATCTTACCTATCAAACAAAAGCACCAAAGTCTACATATATCTGCAAAAACACATTCATGGACCAACCTACCTGCCAAAAGAGAACCTCTTGAACTATAGTTGACTTGGGATCACCTTCCGGCCACATCGGTATGACAATATATACAGCAAATCTCTCATTAGCTCTAATTTTGCTTGTAATCTTCAAGGCCAATTCAATTGGAATGGGGTTATCAGCTCCTGCTCAAACCATGATACAAATAGCTGAGAGTGGTTTGTGGAAGTCCAATGCTTACTAAGACGTCATTAATGCGGCAAACAATACTAATTAATGACTTAGCTCCTTAACATTCAAAAAAGTGATGAAAATGGTCAATTGACGCACAAAGAAAAGATTTAACCAATACTTTGGAGTGCAATGAGCCATACTATATATATATTTGGTAGGTCAATTCACCTTTGTAGGTCAAATCTCCATATAAACACATGATTGTGATTAAACGAGCCACACTTAATCCACCAATGGAATATCTCGAGTATAGAAAGGAAACACATACTTGCAACATAAAAGAAATCGTGATATTCACCTGCATCAATATTCGATGGCCACGCATATGATGATCCCAAAAAACACTGATTTTCAATATATATAAAATGTTGAGCAGATCTGATTGCTTGAAGGTAAGCTGTCTGAATGCTTCTATCTACTACAGCATCTTTTGTAACTATAAGATTCTGCATCGAAAACTACCAATAATTATGAGGATGAAGATATTAAAAAAAAAAAATTACAGCACAATGATGTCAAAAGGTAGAAACTAGTTTAACAAGACAGATTCCTACTCTAGAGGTCCATAAATATGATTTTCCACACCTCTTTTCAAAATTAGTTTAACTAAACAAAAGCAAAAAGAGGAGAAAAGTAGGGATAAGAAATGAAGAAAGAAACACGAATCTCATGTAGACCTGCTTTCCAGCAACATCTTTCTTTTTTGTTGGAAATCCTTCGACTGATCCAGAATCAATAGACCGGAAAATCTGCACAAGCAAACACAAAGCAAAGGGCTAAATAAAAGAAAGATAACCTGAACATGCAATAACAACATGGAACTTGCATTTCTGACCTGAACATGCCAGTTATTGGGATCATCTTCTTGCGAAACATAGAGATTGGGGTTGTCCATAGGCACTTCTGTAATACGCTCATGGCGGTCATCCTTTGAAAGAGATGTGCTATCATGTGACTCAGTGGATGTAGGACTCAATATCCAAGAGAAACGGCCTATTTCAAATAAGGAATCATCATGCCTTTGTTTTTTTCCTTTGACAAAGAGACTACATCTTGTTGCTTTCCTCCAACGTTGCTCAAAGTTTATCAGTACATCATATGCAGCGGGCCCTTCAATCCGGCAGTGCAAGTCATGTCGTGGCTGTCTTGGAGCTTTCATTCCAGCCTGACAGATACAAAGTAAAGACACTCACTGGAAGAAAATCAAGAGATAATACCAAGTTGGGCAGCAAGAGCAACTACTAGTGCACGGTACCAAAGTCCAAGATCTTACTGGTCACAGGACTCAAAACTAAAAGAAAATAACAAGATATTGTTCCATTCACCCCTTTTTCAGGTTCTATCAATCAAATTCACAAACATTAGGTGCACCCACAGCCTACAGATGGGCATTCTGTAGAGAACATCAATATGAGCACAACCTTTTTCAGCTTAAAGAAAGTTTCATGGCTTGACTCAACGAGTAATAAAACTTAATTTAGTCGAATATATCTTGCTCATTTTATACTTGTCCATGCAACAAATTAAGATTGGAATGATACAAAGAACTCGCTTGTATCATGACAAATTCGAGAAGTAGACTAGAACTTACAGCCTGCAGCCATTTCCATAACTCAAAAGTTTGAAAATGCTTTTGTGCCTTTGGCAAGGCTGTCAAAGGTTAAGTTCACTATATGCTTTATCTAAAAATCTTTTCTAGTAAGTCATTAAGCAGACGCATGAATCTTCCTTCCATCTTAATAACAATGAATCCACTTCTGATGTGCAACCACGACAATCAATTCTCAAAAACAAGGAATTAAACCCCTTCAAATTCGTACACTGTTATTACGGATATGGTACATTAGTTCTCGAATACTATGTATCACGCCACTCTTCATGCAGGAAAGTTGGGGAAAAGAATGGGCTCAAAAGACTTCTGTCACTCTAGAATCTGAAATTTGACCTACATTACAAAGTACACACGAGTATTTAACAGAAAAGAAGAATTGCCAGGCAAAAAGCATAGACAAACAACTCACAGGAAATGTAGGATTGTGAAAGTCATCCTTAAAAACAGTATCGACATCGGGAAATAGCCGATGCTCAGGTGTATCATATCGACCGTGACAGAGATCAATTCCTCCTATAAATGCAGTTATTTTTTGATTATTACCCAACGCTTGGGTGTCCACCAAGACGCATTTTTGATGGTGTGTGAACATGGATCCAACAACCTGGAGAAAAAAATAATACAGTCCAAGCTTGTAAGAGTCATTTAGGTTATCAAAATTATCACAACACCACATAAGGAACTCAAGCAAGAGAGAGGATAAAGTCTGTCCATTCTCACAAGATTTATGCAGCCATGCTTAAGCAAAATGAATGTACATCGCAAAGCAAACCTTATCCCTTAAGATTATCATTCCAACTTAACGAATGAGGATAATGTATAGCACAGAACCTACCTTAGAAAGTAGAGTACCTTTATGATAGCCTAAAAATGCAAGTAAACTTCATAAACAAGCGTTCAACTTTAAAAGTATGAAAAGGGACATTAGCTCAATGAGCGGGCTAAATGAGAGAGTCCAAAAGAGTCCTTCAGTGAGCATTCATCTCCAATGCCAAATCACCTCAGCAACTTCATAGGACATTTCTATGATAAAACGCATCTCCGAATACAAATATGCAAGGCAGCTCATTGCCTAGATATGAGGGAGGAACGAAACGTCACAATGCCATGTAGCTCATAAATGCAAAAGAGGTTATGGCAGTGGCAAATGACAAAGAGACCCTGGCTGTCCAATGCTAGTGCTAATCTCTACATTTTGATAAAAGGCCCATGTGGTGAAACTGCAAGAATTCCAGGAAAAGCATACCTGCTGTTTGATATAGCCAAGCTTACCGCTGGCACTACGTGGGGCCAGCACGCAGTTCACTGATGAATGCTTGAAAAAATTTATAGTTTCTTCATCGTGTGTCTGCATCACCCCTTCCTGCAAGAAATGCCGCCCGTGCACCCTTATTCATTTGTAGGGACAGTGTTGGGAGCAAAGAGAGAGACACTACCACCTTATTTTTCACAAGACAAATGATCCTCGTAGCAAATACGCTAACCATTATAATAGTCTGGGCAACAGAACCAACAACAATATAGTAATCGGTGATGCCGTATGCCACCTTAATTTACTAAAATAAGCGGATGGAAGCATGTGATCAAGCGCAGTCCAACTAAAATAGAAACAACTTCTCACCTTGTTAATAGAGTACTTGCCGTGCGAAGTCTTATCATCCCATATCAACAACAAAACGCGCACCCCCTCTCCTGACTTAAACTTGAGCAAATCGCCGAGCGTCAGGTCCCCGCCTCGTGGCAGTCGCTGGGTCTGGGTAGGCTCTCTAATGAGCTTAATTTTATAAAAAACCGACCAACCAACAATGTATATCAAATGGTGAGCCTCAGATATGGCGCGGCAAATATCCTCCCAACACTTCTCATGCCTATAAACGCCTCCGGCATAACTATCCAACTCAATATCAGGCAACTTCCCATCGACCACATGAGCGTCCTGATACAGCGTGACGCCACACCCTTTTCTCAAGGGGAAATAAGTGTGCCACACTCCCCGATGGTGAGGATCTCCGGCAATGCCGGACTGGTATACCGGGTTCCCCTCCACGGGCGTGAACTTCAGCTCGAGCTGGAGGGTGGAATTCGGCTTCGCCAAGGGTCCCCTCAGCGGGAACGAACCGAAGATGACCTCACCAGCTTTGATTCCCCGCGCAGAGATATTAACAGTGCCGATCAGCTGCGTGGAGAACAGGTCGTTGACCTTCACGCGGAACTCCAAGTCGACGACGACGTGAGCCAGGGAGATGCAGAACCACTGGTCCCACGTGGGGTCCTGCGTGTTGCGGAGGACACGGGTGCGGGCGATGGTGGCATTGGGGACGCGGACGGTGACGTAGGGGTCGGTGGTAATGATCTTCCCGTGGCGGTGGGCGTCGTGGTCGCGGAAAGCGGAGGCGGGGTCGGGGGAGTGGGGAGGCCCCGCGCAGGCGGAGAAGCACTGGCGGAGGCGCCTGGGGACCATGTCCACGTTGGGGAGGTTGGAGGCGGAGATGATGTTCAGGTCGAGGTCGCCGTGGAGGTAGACGCCATGACCCGGAGGCAAATCCGCCATGGGAGAGATCGGAAGAAGATGACAGAGATGGAAGGGCAGATGGGTCGAGAGAGAGAGGCATGGTGGTGGATGATATAGCCGGGAGAAGTGCCTTTCTTGAGGAAGAAGAGAGAGCAAGGCAAAGATGCGCAGCGAGAGATGCAAGAACTGCGTTGACAGAAAGCAAAAAAGGCGATCTGCAGGTCTCACCGTTTTCAGGAGGAGCACGCGAACTGAGGGCGACGGTGAAATTGGCGATGCCGTGCATGTCGCCGACATTACAAGAGACGAGAGACGGTGCGAAAGCGGAGGTGGCGGTGGTGGTGGTGGTGGCCAGTTGCGTTCGAGCAGCGCTGCCACCACCTCGTATCCGTTCCGTCACTTAGTCACGTGTACGCTAATTGGGCCCCACCTGACTTCCTCCGAAACTTCAAATCTCTCCTGTCCGGTTGCCTTGCGCGCGAGCGCGCTGTCCCTCGCTTTCCTCTCATTGTCAACTCGTCTACTTCATTTTATGAGAAAATGACGTCACAAATGTCCTAAGTCTGATGCAACGATTTCACGAGTACCGTGACTTTTTACTTTTTTTCTGAATTATTTGAGCATCATATGAATTTTCAATCGATCATTTGAGTGACTTATCATTTTAAAAGAATGTTTATCATAAGTATTAAATTAGGTTGAATTTTTATCACTTGGATGGATATTTAAAAAAAAAAACTTAGTACTCAAGTTAACTATTTATAGAAATTATGACGCTTAAGTAGTTTATCATGTAAGTTATGGCATTTGACGATATCATTGTACAACAAGGGTGCATAGTACATACAATAAGATGTGCATAGTGGAAACTCAAGAAATCGTCACAAGTGTTAGAGTACAGCATGAGTTGTGTTTGAGAAATCTCATATAAGAGAATTGGCATGATATGAAATAATTAATATATCACAGATGACTTATAACTCATTAATTAAAATTTTAAAGTAAAGGTAAGTACAACTAGATATGTTAATAGACTTGAACTTAACCTTTCTTTTAGCGATCTCCTACTACGCACTCATGACAATGAGAAGGATGCCACATAGTCTTACCAAACAAGCAAACGACAACAACAAGAAGTGCGCACTCCTGACATCGAGAAGGATGCCACATTGTCTCACCAAACACGCAAAAGACAATTCCCATTGTGCACTCTCGACAACAAGAAGGATGCCACATAGTTTCACCACACACGCAAACGACAACGAGAGAGATGCCACATAGTCTCACCACACACGCAAACGACAACAAGCACAGGATGACTTGTCACGGCTATAACTAGTCTCACCAGACACGCAAACAACAAGAAGAAGGATGCCACATAGTCTCACCAAACACGCAAATGACAAGTTGCATAGGATGATGTGTCCCGGCTATGACTAGGGAGAAAAGGAAGTGAGAAGAGAGAGAGAGAGATGGCGGCTACAATATGAGAAAAATAGAAAAAGAGAAATTTAAAGTATGTAATAAAATAGGGGTGGAGTCATGTTGAGATATGACTTGTACTCTACGATCAATTGGGGCAATTGGTGAAGGATGGAGAAGAAAGGAAGTGAGGAGAGAGAGAGTGATGGGAGGGTGTGGAGCCATGTTGAGATATGATTCATACTCCCCATTGATTAGAGCAGTTGGTGAAGGAAATAGAAAAAAGAGCAATTTAAAAGTGGGGGTGGAAAGTTGGGGAAGGAAAGAAAAAGAGAAATCTAAAGTGGGGATGGAGCCATGTTGAGATGTGATTCATACACCCCGTTACATTTGGCAACTAATTAATGGATTCAAGAAAATACTATATTGCACTACTCAATATTTGGCATCTAAAAATTACAAGAAAGGTTTTTAACGCACTAATAGGTTCTTGCAATGATATATTATTTGATAGTGGCACATGAGATAAAAAGTCGCTTAAATTGAGATACATACAAACAATAGGGGCTTGGTATAACTTGTCACAAATAGATTTTATGACAACGGAACAATTATGATGAGTCGATGAAATCCCATAATCACTGTCATAACTTGGCATAACTCTTGAGGGGAATTATAATGTATATGTTCGTTAGTGAAACAACTCCAGGTCTCTAGTCATGAGGACCTCATGTCCTGTCTAGACTTAGAGATCGTGGGGTTGGCACATGATCACTTAGCCCGATGCCATCTTGTCCCTCTACACAACCGGACCAACCCATGAAGGGAAGAGGAAGTGCACGGACTCGCAATGAACCAGTTAATATGTGATTGCTCCACCACGTCGTAGCCGTAACGTGTGACATTTTGAAGTTTCTTCGCTTCCTAATGTTATTTAGGATACTAAGATGATTAATGGTCTACATGAATTGTTCGACAACTTTGATTAATTACGAACCTGTCGGTGAATTTGTTAAGCTAGGAAAATTTCTTAAAAATTAGCTTTTGAAGCTGTGACATTTAAGTATGTGACTTTGTTAATGGTGATTAGATCTTTTAAAGGGTCAAAAAGGGCGACACGAGTTAGAATCGATGAAAATGCTTTGAAGGTTCATGAACATGGAACTTATTGGTTTTCACTTTTCACAATATCTGATTATATGTCATATTTTGAGAAAAATCAATTGGCAAAGTAATTTTACTAACTTTAATGTGCATAAGTAAATAGAAATTAACTAATGAGTTGTTATAAGAGATTGATGGTAAAAATATGTCGACATAGTATTTTTAAGTGCGACTGATATAGCTAGATAGGCATATGGGATACTTATCAACAATGAAAATTGATTGAGTTTGTTTCGACATAGAATTTTTAAGTGCGATTGATATAGCTAGATAGGCATATGGGATACTTATCAACAATGAAAATTGATTGAGTTTGTTTCACCAGAATTTCTCCCGCAACAAAATGTCTTTCATCAAAATTTTCTATCAATGACCATAGGTAGTCACATGAATAACATCAATATTGATTTTTAGATTAGTGTTAAATTAGGTGTTTAATTTGCTTATCTAGTGTTAATTCAAGAATGCATCATTTGATTTTTAGGTGGATTAAGCTCTATATCCACTCAAACTTTCCATCCAAGGCAAGTGAATCTCTAGGGGGTAAACTGGGTTACTAATCCTTGTTTGGTTTTAGTGTAAGTATAAATAATATCATCAATTCGCATTTCAGGTTCGATCACAAACGTTGGCATCATGGATCCAAACCCCTATACTATATAGAAAAAGGCTGACTTTGAGTCTAAATGATGCACATTACGTCGTGTGGTTCATCATCTCAATGAAACCATACACAAAACCACACTATTCCCTCGAATACGAACCGTGCAAATTCCCCAACTCTGTGAAAGTCATGATTGCTCCTACTTGGCCTAGTTTTTATTTTATTATTTTTAAAAGCTTAATTTTGAGTTTAAGCTGATGTACTTTTTAAATGCGTCTCAATTTGCTCTTCCATCCTTTCAGTTATATTTTTTAAATTAGCTCGATTTATTAGAAGCCACTTCATGTTTGGTTCTTAGTAAGAGACTTTTCATTAGCAAGAGTAGTTTAAAGAAAAAGTCAGACTTAAAATTTTGTTATTTTTAAGAATAAATGTCCCTAGATTCTTTAAATGCCCTCAAATTCTAAAGTGCGTGGATGGTTAGATACAATAACGTAATTATATATATAGATTCCAGGGGTTCGAACTATTCGGGTCTCCAGCAAAGTTGAATTGGATTATCAAAATTGAAAATTTTAGTGCATATTAGTTGGGACTTCAAACTATCACTTTTTTTATCCGACCAAAAAAAAAAAAAAAACTATCACTTTTTTGTTTTCCACCCAAAAAGCATTTATTTAGTATTCTAAAAGATTATGGAAAATTGAAAATGAATCAAAATGTCAATATTGTGTATGTTTCTGATGTCCTGTGTATCAAATAAAAGTCAGAGGCTAGAAAAAAAATTCTAAAAACAGAAACCACCCCAAACACCCCCCTTACAATCTTAAAATGTGCCTATTATATCAGGAGTCAGACAACCCATAAACTTTTCATTCCTTAATTGTCTCAATAGTTAGACGTATTAATGCATTGAAAGAGAGAGTACTTTTCAATTTGCCTAATGGTCACGTCTTTGATTTACGAAGCTTCATTAGTTTATCTCTCCACGAGGCTGCAAAAGTTAACAGTCAAGAACATGAAATCCAGAGAGAACCATTTGTGAACCTGATAAAGAATTACTGTAAAACCAGGAAACTCATGCTCGATGAAGAAAAGCTTTGTGAGAATAAAGCATAAAAATAAACTGCCTCTAGATGTACCTGCATCATTGTATCGTTCCTCTTTGATAGCTAGACTCATGTTTTTGACTAAATCAAGCTCTTCAGCCAGTCCATCTGGACCGTTGAAGCATTGGATAAGGTGCAAATCACGCTTAGATGAAGAAATTTTGAGTATGTTTATATACTTTGAGTTTTCTACATCACTATACAAAACTTATACTCGTAAATTCAATTACCTGTCAAGTGAAATGTCATAAACCGGTTTTCTGTCACGCATTCTCTCTGTTCCATAGCGAAATCTGATAGCATCTTTGAGGACAATTTGCTTATTTACATATATTGGCACTCGTAGAACACAGCTTCCTGTTAGGAACACTAAGTCCAAATAATGAAATAAAGGTAGACATGATCTACACCTAAAAAGAAGCAATATGGAGGTCCAAACCCGGGAGTGCCAAAACTTGACAGGAGAGACACTTAAGTGGCAAAAGTTACAAACGGTACACTTAAATACCAAAATCGGAGCAAAATGGATCACTTAGGGCCTGCATGGTAATGCTCCCTGAACAATTTGTTTCGTTATTTTGTACCCGGGAGCAGATTTTTTTGTTCCCGGGGAACAAAAACGCGTTTGGTAAATTTTTGTTCCCGGAACAGGTTTGGAGTAGAAATCGAAACAAGAAAAAGTTGTTTCTTGTTTCGGAACAATTTTGAGAAACACTTTTTTTTTTTCCTTTTTTTTTTTCTTTTTCTTTCTCTTTCCTTTTTTCTTCTTCTTCCTCTTCCTCTTCCTCCTCCCACCCCTCGCCCTGCCCCATCGCCGCCGCCGGCGAGGTTCGGCGAGCTCGCCGTGCCTCGCAAAGCCGGGCGAGGTCCGGCAAGCTTGCCGGAGCCTCGCCCGGGCGGCGCCCGGCCGGGTGAGCTCGCCAAGCGGCGCGAGGCGAGCCTCGCCCAGCGGCGCCCGGCCGGCAAGCCTCGCCGTGCAAGCGCAAGGCCGAGCGAGCCTCGCCCGCCCGGGCAGCGAGGTCGAGCGAGCCTCGTGCGGCCACCGGTGATCCGGGAGACAAGCCTCGCTGGGCCACCGGCGAGCCGGCGAGGCTTGCCGGTGGCCAGCCGAGGCTCGCCGGAGCGTCGCCGGCGGCAGCCAACAAAAAGAAGGGAGAAAAAAAAAAAGAAAATTAAAAAAATTAAAAAAATCAAAAGATTGGAAATTTTTACCAAACATGTTTCGTTCCGGAGTAAAAATTTTGAACCGTTATCAAACACCCTTAAATGCTCGAAACAGGTTTCAGGGAACGAAACAAGAAAAACATTTCGAGCGTAAACTGTTCCCAGTGAATGTAAACGTTGTCATGCGCGCCCTTAAATGCCAACGGCAAGAAAATCCGGCCAAATTGCCACGTGTCCATTTTCCGGCGACTTCATTTGCTGACAGAGCATTTTTTTCAAAATAAAAATACACGTGACAATTTAAAAAAAAAAAATTGTCCACGTCGATTTTAAAAAAATTAAAATCGATTTTATTTTAAAAAAAAAAAAAAAAAAAAGGGAAGAAGGGGATCGGCAAGGGCTAGGCACCCTTGCCCTCGCCACCCTACCCTCGTCGGGAAGGGCCGGCGACGGTGGACAAGGGTCGGCCGGGGTCGCCGGGCCTCGGCCAGTGGCTGACAACCTTGGTTGGCTTGTAGCGAGGGCCCGCAAGCCCTCACCCAAATCTGGGGCGAGGGTTGCCGGCCCTCGCCTAGCCGGGCCAAGGGCCGCATCTTGGGCGCCTCGGGCGGCCGGCGGCCCTTAGCCCTGTTGGGCGAGAGACGACCACCCTCGCCGGATCTGGGGGAGGGTAGCGACCCTCGCCGCAGGCCGGCCGAGGTCGTTGGCCAACCCTCCCCACCATTGCTGGCCCTTCCGGTGAGGGTGGGGCGGCGGCGGCGAGGGCTGCACGTCCTCGCCGATCCCTTCTTCTTCTTCTTCTTCTTTCTAAATAAAATTGATTTTATAATAATATTTTTTAAAATTTTTAATTAATAATTTTTAAAATCCACGTCGTTTTGGCTAATTTTTTTATCGACTTAGTGTTTCCGGCGAGCCACGTAGACAAGAAAATTAATAAAAAAATTGCTACGTAGGATTTTCGGTAGGGTTCCGACGACTTGGTATTTAAGTGATCCATTTTTTTTCGAAAAGTGACATTTAAGTGTACATTTTGTAACTTTTGGCACTTAAATGTCCCTTTATGCCAAGTTTGGACACTCCCACTGTACTTATGCCAAGCAATAAGTAATCGGTGATGATGGATGCAGATGACGCAGACCACATAATTGACAAGAAACCAAAGCACAAGGTCTTTCTAAATGATATTTATAAAACAAGCCCAAAAAAAAAAAAAAAAAAAAAAAAAAAGAAAAGAAAGCTGTTGATAAGTCCAAAACTAAACTGGCAAAGACATCAACACCACAAATCTATGTGAGATCAATCCATTGAGCAATTTGCCCCTTCTCATTTGCCCATTCAGTCTAGAATTAGGAGGAACTTGGATCTATCTAGACCTAGTGATACAATCATGTATCCACAAAACTTCAGAGTTCAGGTTTGAGGGGGTTTCATTATCCGATATTTGCTGAAAAAATTGACACTTGTAAGTAGGTGAGACACATAATACAAACCTTGCACCTATAAGCCACATTTATGGCATCTGATGGACGAACATCTACACTTAGGACATCATCTTTCCGTGACTGCAGAAAAGGAAACACTTTGTTGTACCATTAAATAAAGAATCATAAGGCTGATGACTTCTAGAATTTAGAATGTTGTACAAGCAATGAACTTTAGTTACCTTGCTGAAATACAATCTGGCAAAGTAGGTGTTTGCCACTCTTTGTGTGATCCTTACCATCTTTATCTGCAAAGAAGGGAAACGAGATTCATCTATTATAACTTTAACTAGGTCTCTGGATGAGTAATGTTGAACAAGTAAATTTGCAACAGAAAGCTAACGCTACATCTCTGGATGCGCAATGTTTTTAAGGCTCAGCTCTTCGCATTCCCTTAATTTGAACGTCAAAGCAAGCAGTATGTGCTAATAAGATTGAAAACAGCACATGTTTGAGACAAAAGCCACTTGATAGATCCTATTATCATAACAAAATATAGTATATTACTGTTTCGAGTCAATGACATAAAATGGAGTTATAGGAAACGGTAGAGTACAGTATGTCAGTTTTCAGTAAATCTCAGTGTATCTTTTTGCCCGCTTGACATGTCGGATTTAGTTTATACCACCTTTTGAATACCCGACATGCGCATTGGTGCTCAAATACTGAGAACAATTATACGTTGGATCTTCAGTTGAAGACCGATAAGATTTACAGAACAGGATTACGTGTGTTCAAGCCTCGGCGGCTTCTTGCCAAGTATCAAGAAGAAGAGTTTCTCTTCGACTCATCTGTTGATGTGGAGCGACAGTTGCTACCGTCCTGCTCCTGTACAAGCGCAAAGGTTTTCTGAGTACATTTATGCTTCGCTTCGCTTTAGAAGAGCAAGCTACATTTGCCTCATGCCGGACCAGTACTGGTGGCCTGGGATGTGATGTGCATTTTCTACTTTTGCCCCTTTCCTGAGGAAGACATCTTCGAGGACCGCCCTCGAGAACAAGAGCTTCAGTCACTTTCACAGCATAATTGGCGCGACTTGGGAAGCTGCTTCAGTAACTTGATGAGCTCGTAAGTCCTCAAGTCTCGACCAGAATGTAGACAAAGGTCGAGCGGAGTCATACCATCCTGAAAAAGAAAATGCTTCTATTTTTGGCTAAATGAAAGAGGATAAATTGTGCATCACAGATAAATGAAACTAAGAGCACATCAATCTATTTACTACATGCTTCCGGACAAAAAAAAGAACACGTCTATTTTCTACTTTTAAATTCACTCCGACACTAACGTTGTATCTGAAGAGCGAGAGAAGAGGTTGAGGGTCGCTTCTCCGACAGTAGAGAGAGAGACGACAAGCCGTGAAAAGACAGCCGGGGGAGAACGGTAGAAACGAAAATCGCGACGGTGGGGATTACGCCGGCCCCATGTGAAGTATGCACACCTAATCCGACGGCCCAAAATGTTTTTAGCACTCACTGGAGAGAGAGACGACGGCGAAAAGTTCGAATCTCCGTCTTTTAAGATTCCGACAAGGATGATTAAATTTAGGTATGGGTTTTGATTTCTACCCCTTATATAGAGATAAAGCAAAAGTCACAAATTGTTCAAATTTCTAATTTCAATAATATATATTTAATTTTTTTAACATTATTGTCAAATTTGTATTTAAAAAGTTACATACGTTATTTTTTTAAATTTCAAAGAATAAAAATTAAAAAATTATCATTATCGCTCAAACGGCTTTTCAAATGTGTTTTTTATTGAATGATATTTCTTTCAAAGTTATTTCTTAAAAGGAAGTTTACCAAATGATTTTTGTATTTGTCCAAAGCTCTTTAGGCTAAGCTATTTTACATTTCCCCAATGGACTTTCAAAATAGTGAACCAAAGTCCATTAAAAAGTAAGATGAGAATTGGAGTAGGACAAAAAAAAAAAAAAAAAATGCTTTAGAGCCATCAAGCGCAGTTGAAATAATGGAGCTCACAAAAATTCAATGAGCTTTGCAAGTTGGTATTTGGGATTAGAAACTATATGATTTGATAAAGATAATTTTGAAATGTCATATCGAATCACGAACTTCCTATGTGCCAATAAATGTATGTATATTTTGAAAGGTTTTGAGCATTTCTCACATGATAAAAAGGTCAAATTTGAAAATCTTGAGGTTTGTCGAAAAGTCGCCTGGAATGAATATATGGTAGGGATAGAATTGATCTGTGCAAACATGAAATAATTATTGGATCCCTGAGATTTTACCCATTTCAAACTTTATTAGGCATCAATCACTTCATAAAGAGCCGAGCTGTGTTGTGTTCGACCAACATCATAGCTTTTTGGACAACAACTTCCAAATTTCACCTTCATCCTCTAAAAACACAGAGAGCTCAGATGCTCCCAGATTTGTAAATGCAGACACCTTCAACCAAACCGAAGCTGGAGGAGATACCGAATTGCTGAATGCATTATTCACACCATGGCCGAGATCACTGCCGAGGATCCTCGTCATGCAGGGTTCTGGGAAAGATCCAGATAGCCATAGAAAAGGGGATAAAAAAAAAAAAACAGAGACAACAAAAGAAACATACAACTCGTATACATCAAGAATGAAGCGACAGCCTGGGAAACGTCTTTGCGGCTCCTGCGGCTGCACGGACATGGAGTCGGACGAAACCTAAGTTGTTAGAACATGGGGGATTGCATTGGAAGGAGCACCGACAACTTTGCCGCCAACATCAAGAAACTCCTCGGATCCTTGCAATGGCCCGACATTCCCATCTTGGTCCACCTGTATGGGATACTGGAGAAGGTGGCCCTGCAATGGACCATGATCCTTGTAGTTGTTCCAGTTTTTTCCAGCTATCTCGTTCACTCTCTTCACACAGTGTAGACCCTCGGGCTCCTTAAAGCATCCTTCCGTCTCCCCAAGATGCTCTTCCCACAGGGCCATTCTGTATCCATATACCTGCACGGATGGGCAAACAAGCAAACACACAAATATCAGACCCGAAAATACGTATCTCGGTTGCCCCATTCACAAGTCACAGCGACCTTCTCTAGATTCGACTGCATTCCCCGTGTCGAAACAAATATCAGATTTGAAACCGTCTCGAATTCAGAGCTAGCACGAACATCCTAAAATAAGAAATTAGGCTTATGCAAAGAAGCCAAAGACACCAACCTGACCACACGGATGCCCCTTCTTTTTTGCCCAGGTGTGATGGGGCTGATATGCACCCATGGCAATCTCAGTATCTTTGGTACCAGCTAATGATCTTTGGTTAATATTTGCTGATCCCAATAAAATGTACTCATCATCCACGACCATTCCATCAGCATGAACATATATCATAAATCGCTTGGACTTGTACGATTCTGAAACCTGTCATAATATGTTAGAAAACATCAAATCCGAGGTTCATCAGATTATATGATGAGGAAAACGGATTGACCATGTATGGATCTTAATTTAGGCTCCACATGATGATTACTCGAATCGACTCACCTTATTTTTAATCAAGCTTGAGCTTGAACTAAGCTCGCCAATACTTAGTTTGACAAACTCCTGATCCTAATCGAGCTTCTATTATTCTTTAAAAAATATATTTTTTGATTTTAAAAAAAAGGACACAAAAGTCATTCAAACTACATATTTAACCCTTGTACACAAATATGCAGGGAAATTGTTTGAGATCACTAAAACTCTAGCTCAAGTTCATAATTAACTCTATTATAATTGAGTCGAGCTCAAGTCGAGCTCAATCCAAATTTAAGCTGAGTTTCAAGCCCTGAGCATGCAGGTCGAGTCAAGCTCGAGCTTTGCACAATATCAACTCAGACTTAGCTCAATTACAACTCTATGAACCACGCTTGCTCGTCTAGGCATTCATGCACCTCTGAAGGTGGTCCTGAGCTTGCAAATGTAATGATTGATGAATAAACCAATGGCAGCTTTTAAGGACCTGAAAACTAGTTAAAAAAAAAAAAATACTGTAAAAGGCATTACCGCATTATCTAGAAATGGTTGACCAGAATTTTCTTCCCATTTACCAAGACAGTAAAAATTAAGGTAGTCTCGAGGATGAGACTCTACGAGCCCCATTTGCTCCAGTTGACGTGCGACAACTTGATACATCATTTGCATGGTCCGGTTCTGGGAAAAGAATGAAGGAAAATAGGGTAAAAGAATCGGATGCGAAATTTCAGTCTCCAAAGAATAAGAAACACATAATATTTTGTAGAACTATTCGATTTATTATTTTATGGCTAATGTGATGTGTGAGGAGTAGGAGATGGTATTAGAGAATACTTTGCAAAGAATTAAACATAGACATCCGGAACTAGCAAGAAAGTATATATATTCTCTAATTGGCTGGACACCTAAATGGAATCAATTACTTAGTATTTGCTACTCTATAGTATGTCGTAATTCTTGTCAATCGTCATGTGAAGAGTGTCCTTGTCCATGGCTCTCTATCTTCCCTCTCCCCATCTTACCTATCAAACAAAAGCACCAAAGTCTAGATATATTTGCAAAAACACATTCAAGGACCAACATACCTGCCAAAAGAGAACCTCTTGGACTATAGCTGATTTGGGATCACCTTCTGGCCACATCGGTATGACAATATATACAGCAAATCTCTCATTAGCTTTAATTTTGCTAGCAATCTTCAAGGCCAATTCAAATGGAATGGGGCTATCAGCTCCTGCTCAAACCATGATACAAATAGCTAAGAGTGGTTTGTGGACCAAAAAGTAACTATAAGAAGTCCACTGCTTACAAAGACGTCATTAATGTGGCAAACAATACTAATTAATGGCTTAGCTCCTTAACATTCAAAAAAGTGATGAAAATGGTCAATTGACATATAAAGAAAAGATTTAACCAATACTTTGGAGTGCAATGAGCCATACTAAAAAATTTTTGGTAGGTCAATTCACCTTTGCATGTCAAATATCCGTATAAACACATGATTGTTATTAAACGAGCCACACTTAGTCCACCAATGGAATATCTCAAGTATAGAAAGGACACGCATACTTACAACATTAAAAAAAACGATATTCACCTGCATCATTATTCGATGGCCACGCATATGATGATCCCAGAAAACACTGATTTTCAATATATACAAAATGTTGGGCAGATCTGATTGCTTGAATATAAGCTGTCTGAATGCTTCTGTCTACTACAGCATCTTTTGTAACTATGAGATTCTGCACCAAAAACTACCAATAATTATGAGGATGAAGATATTAAAAAAAGAAAATTACAGTACAATGATGTCAATTAGAAAGGTAAAAACTAATTTAACAAGATAGATTCCTACTCCAGCATAGATCCATAAATATGATTTTCCACACCTTTTTTCAAAATTAGTTCAACTAAACATAAGCAAAAGGAGAAGAAAAGTAGAGATAAGAAATGAAGAAAGAAACACGGATCTCATGTAGACCTGCTTTCCAGCAGCATCTTTCTTTTTTGTTGGAAATCCTTCGACTGATCCAGAATCAATAGATCGGAAAATCTGCACAAGCAAACACAAAGCAAAGGGCTAAATAAAAGAAAGATAACGTGAACATGCAACAACGACACGAAACTTGCATTTCCCACCTGAACATGCCAGGTATTGGGATCATCTTCTTGCGAAACATAGAGATTGGGGTTGTCCACAGGCACTTCTGTAATACACTCATGGCGGTCGTCTTTTGAAAGAGATGTGCTATCATGTGACTCAGTCAATGTAGGACTCAATATCCAAGAGAAACGGCCTATTTCAATTAAGGAATCATCATGCCTTTGTTTTTTTCCTTTGACAAAGAGACTACATCCTGTTGCTTTCCTCCAACGTTGCTCAAAGTTTATCAGTACATCATATGCAGCGGGCCCTTCAATCCGGCAGTGCAAGTCATGTCGTGGTTGTCTTGGAGCTTTCATTCCAGGCTGACAGATACAAAGGAAAGACCCTCACTGGAAGAAAATCAAGAGATAATACCGAGTTGGGCAGCAAGAGCAACTACCAGTGCATGGTACCAAAGTCCAAGATCTTACTGGTCACAGGACTGAAAACTGAAAGAAAATAACAAGATATGGTTCCATTCACCCCTTTTTCAGGTTCTATCAATCAAATTCACAAACATTAGGTGCACACACAGCCTGCAGATGGCCATTCTGTAGAGAACATCAATATGAGCACAGCCTTTTCAGCTTAAAGAAAGTTTCATGGCTTGACTCAACACGTAACAAAACTTAATTTAGTCGAATATATCTTGCTCATTCTATACTTGTCCATGCAACAAATTAAGATTGGAATGATACAAAGAACTCGCTTGTATCATGACAAATTCGAGAAGTAGACTAGAACTTGCAGTCTGCAGCCATTTCCATAACTCAAAAAGTTTTAAAATGCTTTTGTGCCTTTGGCAAGGCTGTCAAAGGTTAAGTTCACTACAAGCTTTATCTAAAAAACTTTTCCAGCAAGTCATTAAGCAGAGGCATGAATCTTCCATCCATCTTAATAACAATCAATCCACTTCTGATGTGCAACCACGGCAATCAATTCTAAAAAACAAGGAAATAAACCCTTTCAAATTCACAGACTATTATTATGGAGATGTTTCATCGGTTCTCGAATACTAAGTATCACGCCACTCTTCATGCAGGAAAGTTGGGGAAAAGAACGGGCTCAAAAGACTTCTATAACTCCAGAGTCTGAAATTTGACCTACATTACAAAGTACACACGAGTATTTAACAAAAAAAAGAACTGCCAGGCAAAAAGCATAGACAAACAACTCACAGGAAATGTAGGATTGTGAAAGTCATCCTTAAAAACAGTGTCAACATCGCGAAATAGCCGATGCTCAGGTGTATCATATTGACCGTGACAGAGATCAATTCCTCCTATAAATGCAGTTATTTTTCGATTATTACCCAACGCCTGGGTGTCCACCAAGACGCATTTTTGACGGTGTGTGAACATGGATCCAACAACCTGGAGAAAAAAATAATACAGTCCAAGCTTGTAAGAGTCATTTAGGTTATCAAAATTATCACAACACCACATAAGGAACTCAAGCAAGAAAGAGGATATAAGTCCGTCCATTCTCACAAGATTTACGCATCCATGCTTAAGTAAATGAACGCACATTACAAAGCAAACCTAAACCCTTAAGATTATCATTCCAAATTCACGAATGAGGATAATGTATAGCACAGAACCTTCCTCAGAAAGTAGAGTACCTTTATGATAGCCCAAAAATGCAAGGAAACTTCATAAACAAGCGTTCAACTTTAAAAGTATGAAAAGGGACATTAGCTCTATGAGCGGGCTAAATGAGAGAATCCAAAAGAGTCCATCAGTCACTTTATAAAGAACATTCATCTCCAATGCCAAATCACCTTAGCAACTTCATAGGACATTTCTACAATAAAATATGCAGGGGAGCTAATTGCCTAGACATGAGGGAGGAACGATCACAATGCCATGTAGCTCATATATACGAAAGAGGTTATGGCAGTGGTAAATGACAAAGAGACCCCGGCTGTCCAATGCTAGTGCTCATCTCTACATTTTGATAAAAGGTCCATGTGGTGAAACTGCAAGAATTCAAGGAAAAGCGTACCTGCTGTTTGATATAGCCAAGCTTACCGCTGGCACTACGCGGGACCATCACGCAGTTCACTGATGAATTCTTGAAAAAATTTCTAGTTTCCTCATCATGTCTCTGCATCACCCCTTCCTGCAAGAAATGCCGCCCGTGCACCCTTATTCATTTGCTGGGACAGTATTGGGAGCAAAGAGAGGGACACTACCACCTAATTCTTCACTAGACAAATGATCCTCGTAGCAAATACGCTAACCATTATAATAGTCTGGGCAACAGAACCAACAACAATATAGTAATCGGTGATGCCGTATGCCACCTTGATTTACTAAAATAAGCGGATGGAAGCATGTGATCAAGCGTAATCCAACTAAAATAGTTACAACTTCTCACCTTGTTAATAGAGTACTTGCCATGCGAAGTCTTATCATCCCATATCAACAACAAAACGCGCACCCCCTCTCCTGACTTGAACTTGAGCAAATCACCGAGCGTCAGGTCCCGCCTCGCGGCAATCGCCGGGTCAGGGTAGGCTCTCTAATGAGCTTAATTTTATAAAAAACCGACCAACCAACGATGTATATCAAATGGCGAGCCTCAGATATGGCGCAGCAAATATCCTCCCAACACTTCTCATTCCTATAAACGCCTCCGGCATCACTATCCAACTCAATATCAGGCAACGTCCTATCGACCACATGAGCGTCCTGATACAGCGTGACGCCACACCCTTTTCTCAAGGGGAAATAAGTGTGCCACACTCCCTGATGATGAGGATCTCCGGCAATGCTGGCCTGGTATACCGGGTTCCCCTCCACGGGCGTGAACTTCAGCTCGAGCTGGAGGGTGGAATTCGGCTTCGCCAAGGGTCCCCTCAGCCGGAACGAACCAGAGATGAACTCACCAGCTTTGATTTCCCGCGCAGAGATATTAACAGTGCCGATCAGCTGCGTGCAGAACAGGTCGTTGTCCTTCACGCGGAACTCCAAGTCGACGACGAGGTGAGCCAGGGAGATGTAGAACCACTGGTCCCACATGGGGTCTTGCGTGTTGCGGAGGACACGGGAGCGGGCGACGGTGGCGTTGGGGATGCGGACGGTGACGTAGGGGTCGGTGGTGATGGTCTTCCCATGGCGGCGGGCGTCGTGGTCGTGGGGGCGGTCTCGGAAAAAGGAGGCGGGGTCGGGGTTGGGGGAGTGGGGAGGCCCCGTGCAGGCGGAGAAGCACTGGCGGAAGCGCCTGGGGACCATGTCCACGTTGGGGAGGTTGGAGGCGGAGATGATGTGCAGGTCGAGGTCGCCGTGGAGGTAGACGCCATGACCTGGAGGCAAATCCGCCATGGGAGAGATCGGAAGAAGATGACAGAGATGGAAGGGCAGATGGGTCGAGAGAGAGAGGCATGGTGGTGGATGATATGGCCGGGAGAAGTGCCTTTCTTGAGGAAGAAGAGAGAGCAAGGCAAAGATGCCAGAGAGAGATGCAAGAACTGCGTTGACAGAAAGCAAAAAAGGCGATCTTCAGGTCTCACCGTTTTCAGGAGGAGCACGCGAAACGAGGGCGACGGTGAAATTGGAGATGCCGTGCATGTCGCCGACATTACAAGAGACGGTGCGAAAGCGGAGGTGGTGGTGGTGGCCCAGTTGCGGTCGAGCAGCGCCGCCACCACCTCGTATACGTTCCGTCACTTAGTCACGTGTACGCTGATTGGGCCCCACCTGACATCCTCAGAGACTTCAGATCTCTCCTGTCTGGTAGCCTTGCGCGCGAGCGCGCTCTCCCTCGCTCTCCTCACACTGTCTACTCGTCTGCTTCATTTTATGAGAAAATGACGTCACAAATGTCCTAAGTCTGATGCAACGATTTCATGAGCACCGTGACTTTTTACTTTTTTCTGAATTATTTGAGTATCATTTAAATTTTCAATCGATCATTTGAGTGACGTATCTTTTTAAAAGTTTTAAAAGAATATTCACCATAAATGTTAAATCAGATCAAATTTTCATTACTTGGATGGATGTTTTTAAAAAAAAACTTAGTACTCAAGTTAACTATTTATAGAAGTTATGACACTTAAGTGGTTTATCATGTAAGTTATGATATTTGACGATGTCATTGTACAACAAGGATGCAACTCAAGAAATCAACATGAGTGTTAGAGTACAGCATGAGTTGTGTTTGAGAAATCTCATATAAGAAAATTGATATAATGTGAAATAATTAATATATCATAATTAGCCCATAACTAATTAATTTAAATTTTAAAACGAAGTTAAGTACAATTGGACATGTTAATAGACTCAAACTTAACCTTTCTCTTAGCGGTCTCCTACTACGCACTCTTGACAATGAGAAGGATGCCACATAGTCTTACCAAACATGCAAACGACAACAACGAGAAGTGTGCACTCCTAACATCAAGAAGGATGCCGCATTGTCTCACCAAACACGCAAACCACAACAAGCACAAGATGACGTGTCATGGCTATGACTAGTCTTCACCAAACACGCAAAAGACAATTCCCATTGTGCACTCTCGACAACAAGAAGGATGCCACATAGTTTCACCACACACGCAAACGACAACGAGAGAGATGCCACATAGTCTCACCACACACGCAAACAACAACAAGCACAAGCTGACGTGTCACGGCCATAACTAGTCTCACCAGACACACAAACAACAACGAGAAGGATGCCACATAGTTTCACCAAACACGCAAATGACAAGTCGCATAGGATGACGTGTCCCGGCTATGACTAGGAAGAAAAGGAAGTGAGAAAAGAGAGAGAGATGGCGGCTACAATATGAGAAAAACATAAAAAGAGAAATTTGAAGTTTATAATAAAATAGGGGTGGAGTCATGTTGGGATATGACTCGTACTCTACGA